>CM062806.1:321785329-322218422 GCA_031772625.1 Pinus tabuliformis | reverse complement strand
AATGATGAAAGATAGAATGATATTTTTAGCATTATGTGATGTTTCCCTCAGAATTCCCTGCTTATATATATATTTTCCCTTTCCTATATGTAAATTTCCTCCCCTAACATATCCCTCATGATGTTTCCCCTTGAACAGCATACTTCACAACATTTTGCAGGCAGGGCAGCGGTCATTTTGACTTATTTATTCCACCTTGCTCAATAACACCATGTCAACCACTGAGACTAATGAGCAAGGTGATGATCCGATCATCATCTACTGAGATTGAATATACAGCAGAGGCCTCGTAGGGGAGGCAAGGGTGGTCATCACAGGAGGGAAGAGCCCACATCATTGACAGAATTGCAGGCTTGCCCATTGGCAGTATCTTGCTTTCAGCATATGGCTTGTTTCAGTTTTGTGAGAGGCTGTCACACATCCAGCATCACAGAGACTTGGCTCGGTTGTTTGTCCTCCATCTCCATGATAGGCAGGTCACCCTTGCAGGGTGAATTTTGTGTTTTCTCCAGAGGCTATCACAGATGCTACCGGGATACCCAATGTGGGTCAGGTGTGGCCGAAGCGCAAGTGGGTGGACCTGGTATACTATGAGCCATATGTTAGGCCTGCCTATGTGCATCACTTGACAAGGAACTTTCCTATCAAGTTCCTCCGAGCAGAGTATATAGACACCATGAGACTCATTATGCACTACTTCACATGCGAGGGAGATTCTCACGAGTATTTTTGTCATGTCATATCCGCATGATGATGCACTTCACCAGAGTGAGGATGATGAACATCTCGGCATACTTATTTCATGACATTCAGAGGATAGCCACTACCTTTCGGAGACAGACTCCAGTACAGCAGCTCCGGAGCCTATGCCATCATGGTCTTATTCAGTTAGTAGTTTCCCATCACTGAGCCAGCAGGGCATCCCTTGGGCGGATTTCATCTCCCGAGATGTTTTCACACAGCCACATTCAGGGCCTGAGGCAGTTCATGAGGAGGGAGGGCCATCACATCAGCCCGAGACCAGCATCCCCGAGACACATGCCTTCTTCTCCTCGGGTCACATATCAGAGAGGTCACAGGATCTTATTTGCAGCAGCCCGACGAGTACTTTCTCTACAGCCAGTGGAAGGGGTCTCGTCTTCATCATCAGAGCAGCGAGTGTTATCTCCACACCAGGTGGAAGGGGCCTCGCTTTCTTCATCGGCACAGGCAGTACGAGAGGGCAAGCAGCCCATGGTTGAGGATGAGGCAGTTGGCGAGGCACATGATGATTTCACTGGTCGTGATGCTCATTCTCCTTCCTCTTCAGATTTCTATGAGCTCAAGGAAGAGAACCTTATGTTGCAGCGGAAGCTTGAGATGGCTCAGTGGACTATCACTTATTTAGAGCAGCGGACCAAACAGCTGGAGACCGAGAAGGAGTTGGATGAGTTATGGAGGATTCGATTCGACCGAGTCATCAACCGCAGGAGGCCTGGGGACCCACTGCCCAAGGATAGAGAGTTATTGCTCATCCGAGCAAATTGGCGCTTGGAGGGACTGTTAGACAAGGCAAACCGTGATAAAGAGCTGCTTCGGAACATGAAGACACACTACTGGGCAAGATTACATGTTTGCAAGGCGAGAATGAAAATTCTCCAAAGAGAGCTGTCAGAGGCCCGAAGAAGAAGAAAAGGAAAAATCCACACTGCATCTTGGCTGAGGCATCCCTCACTCATCATGGTACTGATCAGCCTTGATCTAGCATCAAAATCTGAAAATTTTGAGAATTTTGGAGCATTTTGCAAATTTTTGGTAAAATTATAGTTTTGCCCACGGTTTGGTCTCACCCCGGTGAGACCATTTTGAAGAGCTGCTCGGAATTTTGCAAACTTGGCATTTTTGGAAAGGGTATGCAAAAAGAAAAATTACCAGTACTTGGGGGCAGCCTAATTTTGAGTTTTGAGCCTCCAAAAGCTCAAAATACACCTAAAAATTGACTTTCTGCCCACTTTTTGAGTTGCAGAAAGTGACCTTGGGAAAATTTTTTGAGGGGTCAAATCTACACCAAATTCAGAAATTCCACTTGGGATGGAAAGTAGACAGGCCAAGCTTTCCAATGAGCCATCTTGCACCTGATTTGGATCAGTGAAACCCACTCAAAAGTAGCTGCAAAGGGCGCGACCAGAACTTCCAGATTTGCCAGTTTTTGACTAGTTCGGCCAGAAAAGCACTATTTCACTTTTTCACTTTGGTTGACTATTTGGCATGTAAATGATGGATTATTGTGTAAATTTCATGGCATTAGATACTTTTACTCTTCTTTACCACTTCTAGAAGCTTATTTGATGTAAATAGTGAATATTTAATGCATAGATAAGCTTCCTAAGTTTTAGAGGTAAGTTGTTGAGCTGGCCTATTATCTAGTGACTGATTTAGAATTAGTTGCAACAGCTCCTAGAAGCTGAGCTCGACCCCTAGAGGTGGGGGAAAGAGGTTTGACCTTCTATATTATGCCTTCTCTTTCTCATTTTGATGGTTGGACTCTAGAGGGAGAAGTGCTATTGTATTTTTGACTTGTATTTTCTGCAATTTGAGGAAAAGGAAGGCCAGGGTTTTGCAAACTTCATTGTGGATTCTTGTGGATTATTATGTTGATGGTGTGTCTCCTACTGTTATTGTAAGTGTGTTTATGTGTTCCATTTCTTAATCTCTTGCTGCTATTTAAACAAAAGAAGTGATAAAGTTTGAATTCATGCATGCCATGCTCAGCTTTCAATTTTGTTTAAAATTTATGTTTTCCACTGTCTAGAGAGGATTCGAATTCATTGTTTTCCCTCTTTAGCCTCTCTTCTTTCTTCCCTGATCATCTCTTTCAGTTAAAGGCATCAGCATAGACTCCTACCTTGCCCCAAAGACCCACCTGCAAAAACTGTGCTCAATCCCCACACCTTGAATTGCACTTCCACCAATTGCCACCAAAAACCCCAAAAATCATTAAATCAACCCCCTTATCAATTTACTAGCCTAAAATCTTTATTATTAATTGGTCAGCCTAATCATATTGAAAGATCTATCGAATCTGACCCGAGAGAGCCTTCTCATACCTCGTAGGGCTAGCTACGAGGTGAAATGGTTTGATGTAGCCTTGAGAATTTGTCTATCTCAGCCTAGGTGAATTCCAAGCGCTAACACCTGTGATAAAATCCATTGAAACCTCCTCCAAAGGTTGGCTTGGAATGGATAAAGTTGTAATAGACCCGTGTCTTAATTGTTTCAACTTTATTTTGTGGCAAACCAAACATTCCACCACAAACTTTTGAATATCGGATTTAAGGCCATCCCAAAAAAAATTTGTCTTAACCCTGTGGTAAGTTTTTAGAAATCCTGAGCGCCCTCCGAAGGGAGAAGTGTGCAGTTCCATAAGAAACTTTTGTTTTAGCTGGAAATTCTTATAGAGGTATAAGTGATCTTTGTACCATAACGAATCATTTTGCCAGCTAAATGTATCAGACGTACTGGAATCTTGTTGTAACTTTTGAATAAGCGCCCACACTTCTTCGTCATTCTTCTATTCCTCCCTTGCTTCATTTATCCATTCTGGTTGGAAATAGAAATGGCACACAACAATGCTTCCACGTCCTCATCCTTTCTTGAGAGTGCATCTGCCACCACATTTTGCTTCCCTTTTTTGTAGATGATTTCAAAGTCATAACCCAACATCTTTGTGACCCACTTTTTTTGCTCTTCAGAGGATAATCTTTGTTCTAAAAAGTATTTAAGGCTATCATGATCCGTTTTTACCTTGAAGTGTCTTCCCATTAGGTAGGGTCGCCATTTCTTAAGTGCATGGAGTATTGCCAACATTTCCTTCCCATAAATAGCTTTGCTTAAAAACTTTCCCTTGATTGGACGACTTTCAAAAGCAATGGGTCTTTCATCTTGCATTAGAACAGCACCAATATCATTTCCTGAGGCATCACATTCCACAAAAAAGGTTTTTGTGAAGTCCGGTGTAGCTAAGACCGATGCTTGGCACATTGCCTCTTTAAGATGTTCAAAGGCCTTTGTTTCTTCTGGAGTCCATGAAAATGCATCTTTCTTCAATAATGTTGTTAGAGGTGCTGCTATTCTCCATAATTCTTAACAAACTTGCGATAATACCCTTTCAACCTGAGAAATTCTCGCAGATGCTTTATGGATGTGGGGATTTTCCATTCCTTAATGGCTTAATTTTTCTAGGGTCTACCTTAACTCCTTCATGAGATACAATATGACCCAGATATTCCACCTCCTAGACTCCAAAGAAACATTTGGATCTTTTTGCATATAATTGTTTCTCCTCCAATAGTTGTAGCATCATGTCAACATGTTCAACATGATCCTCCCAAGACTTGATGTAGATTAGTATATCATAAAAAATACTAACACAAATTTTCTAAGGAATGGTTTGAAAATTGAATTCATCAAACCTTGAAATGTTGAAGGTGCATTGGTAAGGCAAAAAGGCATGACCAAAAATTCATAATGACCCTCATGAGTTCTAAATGTTGTTTTCAGAATGTCTTCAGTCTTCATTTTGATTTGATGATATCTTGAACGAAGATCCAACTTGGTGAAGTAATTTGATCCATGCAATTCATCTAGTAATTCATCAATGACAGGAATGGGGAACTTATATTTAATAGTGAGCTTGTTGAGCTCCCTATAATCCGGACACCTATGCCATGATCCATCCTTCTTGTGCATCAATACTACTGGAGCAGAGAAAGAACTTTGACTCGGTTGAATTGTACCAGCCTCTAGCATTTCTACAACCATATGTTCAATTTCACTCTTTTGGACATATGGATATCTGTATGGCCTGATGTTTGGAGGAACACTTCCTGGAATCAGATGAATAGCATGATCACAATCACGGATAGGTGGGAGACCTTTGGGAGTCTCAAATACCTTGGAATGATTGTCTAGGACCTTTTGGAGATCTGGAGAAATAGATGATTCCGATGTGGAAACATCTAGTGAACATAATTGTGCAATTACACCTCTTTGCTCCTTTTTTATAAGCTTTGTCATACCATTAGGGCTAATTATATTTCCTAGTTTCCTTGCAATACCCCTTAATTCAACTTCCTTTCCTTCCGTAGAAAGTTTGATGAAAAGTTCTTGAAAATTGGAAGCTATTGTACGCAAGGATTGTAGCCATTGGACTCCTAGTACAACATCAGCACCTCCCATTGGAATGGAAAGCATTGGGCTAGTCAATACATATTTTCCCATGGATAGCTTGATATTATGGCACTTTCCAGAGAAATTTATTGTTCCTCCATTTGCAATCATCACTTGATACTCTGGTGCTAGATATAGGAAGCAATTCAATTCTTTTGCTACCTTACAATGAATAAAATTGTGGGTGCTTCCTGAATCAATCAACACTATTACCTTTTTCTTCTTGATTTGTCATTCTATCTTGATGGTTTGAGGAGTGGTAATTCCTGCCAATGCATTAAAAGCTATGGTCGACTTTATTTGTTCTTCATCTAGGCTTTGTTCCTGGAGTATATCCTCTTCTTTTGACCTTTCTTGCTCCTTTTCTTCTTCCTCTTCACAACCTATGTAGAATAATTTCTTCTCAACACACTTATGACCTTTAGTGTATTTTCTATCACAACTCTAACAAGGCCCTTTTGCTATTTTTTCTTCCAATTGTCGTGATGTCAACCTTATAGGTTTGACTAGGGGCAACAACACTTCCGTCTTTATAGTTGTGAGTGGTATGCTTCCTGGTTGCCATAATTTTGCTTTCCATTTTTCTTGCTAACCTGAATGCCTTCTCTAATGAATCAGGTTCCCAAAGGCGAACATCATGTTGGATATTATCCTTTAAAGACCCTATGAACACATCAATCCTATGCTCCTCTGGAATATCTTTTACCCTTATGTTCAATTTTTGGAACTCCTCAATGTGCTCCAATATTGAACCCTTTTGTTTGAGACTTATCAATTGGCTAAAAAAAGTGTTGCTTTTTGTATCCTCATAATGTGCTATCAATTCTTCCGTAAAAATTGCCGAAGTGATAAATTGTTTATGAGAGCAAAGCCATTGATACCATACAAACTAATTTGGTTCCAAATATAAAGTTTCCATACGTACCTTTTGTGTGTTTTGCGCATTATTGAGATCGAAGAATTGCTCCATCTGTAATATCCATGTTGCGGGATCCTTGCCATCAAACTTCCTCATATTGATTTTTGGAATATGGTGGATCTTTGATCCAAAATTAGAGTCTATGGAATCATGATTAACATTTCCTTTGTTCTCTTCATGATTTTCCTTTACTACCCTTTCACCATTAGTGACCCTTTCTTGTAGCAACTTCTTCAATTCTTCCATGTCGGTCTTCAAATCTATCTTCAAATCGTCCATCTTAGCTTCTACGCCTTTCTTCAAACAATCCATATTAGCTTCTACGCCTTTCTTTAAACCATCCATCTTAGATTCTACATCTTTCTTTAAACCATCCATCTTAGATTCTATTCCTTTTTGTGCAAGTGACACTTGTTGCACTTGGTCTCGTAATTTTGCTATATCATGTTTCATTTCTTCCTCTTCTTCATAAGTCATGCTAGAGCTTTCTGGTTGCTTACCAGGTGTTTGCATTTTCTTTCCTCGGGGCATCAATTACCAATAATAATGCTTTACTATGCCCTTTGAATTCCTTCATAGAAAAAAACTACACACCTTTTTTCACTTTGTAGAAGCCATATATTGAATCTGATGTATCTCTGTAATTTCGAATCATCTAGTTTTGAAGTTGTGACTTGTAGTAGCCTTCTATGTCCTCTTCCCAATGCCACTAGTATGATCCAAATTGGATTCTCCAAGAAAGAGTTATGCACAATCTCCCGCAGTGACCTGATTATAGACTAGTTTAGTAGAGCGAACTTGTATTAAGTGCCACGTGTCACTATTTGGACCTTTTACTCTAAAAAATATATAAAAGAAAACTGCAGTCCGTCCTCTTTCTGTACCTTCTTACGAAATTTCAATCTGATACTCAGAAATAATTTTATGACGATTTTCCCCAAGTCACCTGTTTGGAATGTAATTTAGGAGTCTGCAAAAAGACCAACTTCCTCAGATCATATCTGTACAAATATAGCATGAAAAGCTCTAAAATTCAGACCCGAGGTTCAGCGCAATTTCTTCTCAAAAGTGATTTTTTTTTTAGACTTTTGAAATGTTGCAGAAAAAAATTTATAGCGAAAATGCCACGATGACCTGTTTGGAGCAGTGAAACCCTAGAATCCAAAGCTCTGATACCAAATGTTATGAAACCAGCTCAAGAAAAGATAGAAAAGATAGATAAACGCCTTAGAATTCAGCCTCTTCGAGGGGGAACCTCCTTTACATAACATAAAATGAACAATCCTTGGATGATTCAAATGACAAAACCTCCTTTCTATATATAGGAGTTTAAGGAGTAACAATATAATCCAGCTGACCTAACAATATAATATAAAGCCACAAAAATAACAATAGAGGGATTCTATGGGGCACAATAATAACAATATGGGGGCAATAGGGGCATAACAATATTAATAAGGGGTATAACTACAATAGTAATTGGGTAATCACTAGTATTATAGGGACCCAACAGACATTTTATGGAGAGATGAAGAAACCACAGGATGCAGAGGTATAGTTGCTTGGCATGAGGAATTTCTTTGGGTTACATCTAGGGAAAATTTTAAGAACCACCCTAAATTTATATGTATAATAAATGGGTGAATCTCGATCATACATAAGAAAAATTGGAGGTGATTTTATCAATAATATAATATTTGTATATAATTTTTTTGGCGAATCTTTCACTGAATTATAAAACCTTGTAAGATATTGGAAAATATTTCACTAAATAATAAAACATTTTGAAGTCTTGGTGAATGTTTTGTTAAAGTATGAAACCATATATGATAATAGGAAAACATATTCCTTAAACTGTAATATAATAACGTACATGTTTGGAAAAAGAACATAATTTTTTCTTCCTACAAACAATGTTGCAAGTTTCAGTAACCGTGTTTGTCAAGGTTATTAATGTACACTCTTTCTTATCCTTATATTAGTTTTGATAATATTCCAAAAGAATGTTCTTGTTGGTGTTTATCTTGACCACCAGTTCTGTCAAGGTAGGAGAGATTAATCTTTTCTCTACCACTTTTTTCAAGCTATGAGAGATTAATGTTTGCAAAAAAATTTGTTTTACTTTTCTCCAAAATTTTGTTTCCTTGAGTGTTTCCATCACTACCTTCTTGATTCCATATCAAACCAATTTCTCAAATGCCAGCCTAGCTGTGACAAAGGAATTTCTTGCTTCTATAAATTTGTAGCCTCACTGTAAGGAGAAGTTGTTATATTTGTAAGGGAAATTTATAAACACTTTCATTCACTCACTAGGTAGTTTTTAAGCCACCGACCTTCACGTAGTTCATCCTTCCATATGATGTTTTGTCATTACACGTTTTTCTTCAAGAAATATATAAGTTATGAAAGTCATTCTACCATGTCATGAATCTTTGAATGGAGGGAATCCCATACCCATGAACCTTACCTTTGGCCTTACGATGCAATCTTCCTTTTTGAGTCATTGTGTTTAAGTCCCTCCCCTTCAAGCACTCTTTATGTAAGTAGGAAAATGAAATGAGCCCCCCTTACTTACTGACCTTCCTTTCTCTTACCTGAATAGTTGTATCTTACCCAGGGGATGACCGTTCCGTTCAACGAGAGTTCAACGACAGAGTAATTTATCATTCAGAATAATATAAACAAGATTAAGCTGGTATTCAAAACTTTGTCAAATCTCGCAGCTTTCTGGAAATAAAAGTCTGACTCTCTAGTTCTTTCTCCTCAGGGAACATGCACGAGTCTCTACACGATCTCTCTCCACGAGTCTTCACTCCATCGCCTTACAGTTCAACCTCTTTTGGAAAAAACAAAAACTATCCTCAGACGTGCAGAAATGTCCTCACACAGGCGGCCCAGTAGGCTTCGATATTAATCAAAAGCAAGAACATAATACAAAGCTTATTATCACAGAAGCATCTCAGAGTTCATTACAATACACATGCTCTCAATTGAACGATGATCTGAACTCATGAATACTTCTTCTTAAATAGACCTAAAACGAATCTAAACTTAGCTAAGACAAGACATAAAGTAGAAATAATTGAGGGTCCTGTCGGTATCTTTTTCCACCGACAGTGTCTACTCAATCTTTCTTTTGTACAAAAGATTCTTGTCACAACATGTAACCAACATTATTACATTGCTGACAAGAGATTCTTTTACCAGGGTTCTTGTCACAACATGTAACCAACATTATTATATTACTGACAAGAGATTCTTTTACCAGGGTCCCGTCGAACTCCTATTCTCCCATAAATCTTCTTCTGACGATCCAGCGGATGGTTCGTACTCATCGATGAGCTGTCGATGGTATCTATTCATAAGTCGGTCATACTGTTCTTCGATTCCTTCATATGGATCTTGTGCATCTGTCATTTCTTCTTTTTCTTTTGGCAACCTTTTCATATGGCGAGATGTTGCAGATGACGATTCTCCCTTTATGATATTTGTTTTGATTCTGTGAAGTCCTGGCTGTTGTGGTGTATGCATCAATTCTTGTTTTTTCCCACTTGTTCAAGAAAGGAAGAGCACTTATTTCAATATCCAGAAAAGAATCTTTAAAAGCATTGCGTGTTGCCGGTGATCTTTGTACTGCCAGTTCTATACCATCTAATGATTCCCATTTGAATATCTGGAACATATTGGTGGAGCTATCGGTAGCATGTTGAATCCATAACCTGCAGTTTTCACTCAAATAGTCTCTATCCTGCCATCATAACTCAAAAATCATTGACGTGCATATCCTTTTTGATATCATCAAACTAATAATGTGGATGACATTATTGTTCCAATTTGGAGATAAAACTGAGATGGTGATTAATGCCTTTTGATTAATTGCAAATTTTAAAACTTTTGGATGTCCTTGCAAACTACCCATTTTGTTAAGAATTTGAATTTTTTCTACCAGTCTCAAATTCCCAAACTCGTGGAACCATTCAGCATGCTGTTTGAATAACTCTTGATTGTTACCAATTTCAGAATTACCAATCCTTTCATGGCTGAATACTTGAGAAAAAGGATTTGGTTCTATGCTGTCTCTAATTATCAAACTATGAAAATCCAAATGATAAGAAAATGTTTTCAAATATTGTGAGGATCTTTGTCTGCACTGAGATACTCTGGTAACTTGGATTTTTCTGCATTTTCCTTCTTGGATTTTCCAATCTGCAAAAGTCTCAAATATTTCATACTGAGGGAAAGTATCAGTATTTGCATAATTCTCATCAATCCTTTGAAGGAAAGAGGATTCTAGTTCTTAGAATATATCTGGAATTCTTAAAGAAAGCAGATATTTTATCATCTCCTCTTTTATAGGAATTTCTTCTAGATCCAAAATCTTAGCACCTGTGAAAAGACTAAAGGCAAAATCAACACTTCCTATGATCCGACAATAATTCAAAATTTTGAGTGTCCAAATCATTTCTTGTGTGTAAACACTAGACCATAAATCAAATAAGCTTCTGAAGAAAAGCTTAACCTTCATATTTGGTAAAGAAAAGACTTTCATCAATTTTTCATCAAGGCCTAATGATATGCCCAAATTCTTTGACTGCCATGCTTGGCATCTTCTGATCCACCAATTTCTTCTTAGTCTAAGACCGACCACTTTCTTGATTTCATCTGTCACAAAACTTGCATGATTTTCTAAAATTCTAAATCTATCTACAAAAGTGGCAAAACTATCCTCTGCAGGGCTTTTACCTGGAATCTCAAAAAATGAATATTTACAGGTTATGAACATTTTACTCATGTCTCTGGTTAGAACGTCTGTCAAGAAATTTGAGTTGCCTGGAATCCACTCAACTTCAAACTCAAATTGCTAAAACCAGATTTTCCAGGCCAAAATTCTGCCTTTTGCAAGTTGTCTTGAAATCTTTGCTGACAGAAAATACTTAAAATTTTTGGAGTCTGCTCTTATTAAAAACTTAACTAGGGTTAGATATACCTCAAACCGCTGAATTCCATTGAAGATGGCTAAGGTTTCATTTTCAGCTATGAAGTAGTTTTTCTGACTTGCTGTAAACTCCGCAGAAGAATATCCACGCAAATTTTCTTCAATCTCTCCCTTACTATTTATTCTTTGTTCTAAAAGTACAGCTGACCAAAAATCAAGTGATGCATCAGTTTGTAAAATTAATAAACCATCACCTGGTGGTTGAAGCTTTGGTAGATGCTAACATTCTTCTTTGAGTTTCTTCACTGCTTTAGTAGCTTCATCTGACCATCCTCCGGTGTTGTATCTTCTTATAGGAGCTGTCTTTTCTGAGAGATTTGGGATGTATTTGTGCAAGTAATTCAGAACTCCAATAAATCTTTGAATTGCCTTTTTGTCCTTCAGTTCATCAGGAAACTGTGTCAATTTTGTTAGCACATGGGGTTGCATTTGAATAGAACCATTTGCAACATTTATCCCCAAAAAATCAATGCTATCCTGAAATAAGGACATCTTAGTTCTTGACAAAACAATTCCATGATTTTTAACTTCTTCCAGAAAAATCTCTAGATGTTTCAAGTGAGTATGTACATCTGGACTATGAATCAAAATATCATCTATATATGTAACTATGAAATCATATTTAGCAAAAATATAATCCATCCTTCTTTGGAAGAAGGCTGGAGCGTTCTTCAAACCGAATGGAACAACTTTCCACTGATAAAATCCTGCTGGACATATGAAAGTTGTTTTATGTTTGTCCTCTGGCTGAATCTGTATCTGATAGTAACCTGACTTCATATCAAATTTATTGAACACCTTACTATGCTGAATCTTTTGCATAATAACTTCTGGTCTTGGCAATGGGTAATGAAAATCCTGAGTAATGGCATTTAGAGGTTTGTAGTTAATAACCATCCATGGTTTACCTCTTACTATCTCAGAATGATTTCTGACTAAAAATGCATAGCATGCATAATGAGATTCACTGGGTTCTATAAGCTGCATCTTTAGTAGTTCTTGAATTTGATTCTTCATTTCTTGTTCATCAGATGGTGTGCAAGAAATCAATTTTTCTTTTACTCCATTGTCATGTAAGGTGACTATTTCCTGCATCGGACTCTCAGTTTCCCAAAACTGCTGTGGGTTGTCCGAACAGCTTTTTAGAAGTCTCTCGAAAATATCTCTTTGTTCTGTAGACCAATTTTCTTCAATGCATGCTGATTGTTTATTTATCTTTTCTGCTCTAGCTTCATAAATTTGTAGGACCTCTTGCCAGTCATTTGAATCTTTAGACGACCTTCTAGTTCCTACTTTCTTTTGGCTATTCTCGCGCCTAGCTTCAGAGTTTGCAATTCTTAGCCTAGGCACATATATAGCTTTTTTCTTCAAATTTATTATCAGCTTATCTTGGCTGATAGTTACTGGAAGCACAGAGTTTATAAATGGCATGCCTAACATCAAACTTGCTGAAGGGTCATAGTGTTGAATTGCTGATATTTTTGCAATACTCCCCCCAACTTTTAAAGAAATATTGTCTACATAGTGTGTGAGCTGGACAGATCCTCCAATTGTTTCTGAAACTAGTATATTCTTTAATGGTTTCCAGAGAGGTTTGAACAAAGATGGTCTAGCTAGATTATTTGATCCTCCAGTGTCTACGAATGCATCTACTGAAATCCATTCATTTCTGACTTGTACTTCCACTGGGATATAAATCAAGCTTTCTGTTTTGACAATCTTTTTCAGCAATGTGTTTTGTTCATTTCTTGTAATCTCTGGTAAAGGTATACTAGTAGATGGTGCAATTTTCTTTTCGAATGGACATAAAGAATTTAATTGAGGCAAAGATGATGCAATTTGTTTACCTTTATTTGGTCTTTCTGATATTTCTGCTTCTTCTGATTCTTCTTCAGAATTGGATTCTGGGTCTGAATCATCTTCTGTCTCACTTGATGACACAAAAGTTGAAGAACTTTCAATTTCACTATAGTGCTGCTCACTAGAAAAATCGTCTTCAGAACAATTCAAACAAATATTCATTTTCTGTACAGGCTCTTCATCTTCGTTATCTGAAACCTCTGTAAGAATATATACATCAGAAATTTCTTCATCCGACTCTACTACAGACCAATCATCTTGAAATTCTTCAATATCTATACAAGCTTTGAGTTTACTGGATGATTTCTGAGGACACTTTCTGGCAAAATGTCCTTCCTTTTTACAAAAGAAACAACAATTGTTGTTCCTTGGTGCAGTTCTCTTTTTCAAATATCTGAATTTTTTGAAAGGTCTTTTCAGGTTCGATACCCTTTTGGGTTTGTATTTACCATACCTTTTGTATTTCTTCTTCTTTGATTTAAAAGGCGTCCATGGTAATATAGTTTTGCAGACATCTGAACTTGGGGTGATGTCATGTGCCTTCTTCTGCCAACACAAATATTTGACTTTTTCTGACACTCTAAACAGAAGATCAACCCAATAAACTTGTTCTAAACTCTTCATTTGAACCTCAAGATATTTCATTATCAGATCTCCTAAGTTTCTTGGTAATTTTGATAAATAAGAAACTTTTTGAGCAATGTCATTAAATAGATTAGCTTTAAAGACTTTAGCCATAAAATCTTTACCGAATTGATCTAAATATTTTAGATCTTTTAGTTCCATGCAGCTAAGGTCAGTCAATAGTTGTTTCTTTTCATCTTTTGGTTCTGGCATAAACTGAGTTTTTAGCAACATTTCAAATGTAGCTAAACCTGCTTCCATGACCGCTATTCTCTCTGCTTCTGTTCCTCCCATCCACCAGTCAAACACTATTCCTGCCATTCTCTTTTCTGCTAGAATCATGATAGACACATTGTCTAATCTTGTTGTGACCTGCATTTGATATAAGGCTCCTATCCAGATTCTAATAGACTCACCAAGATTAGATGAGTTATCTAGATCTAGAATGTAACCACTAGAATTTGTAGCAAACAGATCTTCTTCGATTCTAGGATACTTAACAGCTTCTTTCAGGATGTGAGCTTTATTTTGATTTTTTATTGATGGCATAATAAAGGATGGAAATTTTGTTGCAGCTTGTTCTAAAGTCATGACTTCTTTCTTAGATTCAAAAGGTTTTTCTGCTTTGAATGTTCTAGAAGATCCACTGGTTAATTTTCCAGTGTCTCTGGAAGTCCCTTCTCCATCACTTGTTTCTGGTGCTTCTTCTTCTAAATCCCAGTAATTTGGGGTTGTCATATCTACATGAAATTTAGGGATTTTCTTACCCTTTTTCTTCATTTTTCTTTTTCTTCTCTCCTCTCTTTCTCTTTTTTCTTCCTGTTGCTCTTCATACAACAATTTTAAATTTGCATTTATCAATTCTGCTTGTTGTCCTAAATTATCTAGAACATCTTCAGCATGGGAACACCAAGTAGTCAAATAATTTCCTACTTGATATACCTGCTCCAAATCATTGGGCTCTTGAGAGTCATGTTCTAGCAAAGGTGCACAGTCTGCTCTTGTAGCGGGCTGTTTGGACAATGATGAAGAGACACATAATTTCATTTTTGGTGGCCATTCTCCTCCTCTAACAAATGTTTTATTATCATATCTATATTCTTCCATAGGTGGATATGTATGTACATCAGTTCTAAACATTTTATTTACAGCTAAAAAAGCTTTTTCTTCAGGTATATACAATTGTTTTTCAGACCGGGGTGTATTTGTGGAAGTAGACGGTTGTTCCTCTGGTATGGATAACTGTCTGTAAAAGGATTTTCTTCCACTTTGGACTGGACTTTCTACTGGTAGTACATGTTTCTCTGGAAAAACTATTGGCTTGGGAATCCTTGCGTAAATAGACTGATTAGGGATAATTTTTACCCCTCCATCTTAAAGAGCCAATCTTTTAATTCTGCTGCTGGCATTATCTGAAGCCAAAGACTTATATTGGATGTACCAGTGATCGGGTAGTGTTTCCTTATCATAATGCACACCTTCAATCTGTGCATTTCCTATCCCGACTGTCACACAGTCTTTCAACACCGGCTGTTTTAGTTTAAGATGTACTGTATTTTTTAATTGAAAAGAAGTTTGAACAATTACAAACAAGAATTCACTCTCATCCGCCATAGACAATCCTTGCACTCCTATCCAAGCTTTCCAACATTCTTTAAGATGAATATCTATCAGACTAATAGCATAATCAGGATAAATTGTTCCATACTGACAACCAGACATCAAATTTCCCAGTATTGTTCCTATTCTGGCATGATCATATTCATTTTTCCTTGAATCAAACAATTCTGCTATGCAGGGAGTATTTAATCCATGTCTAAATAGAGGAGCCAACCCAATTCTTATAGCTCCAAAATGTAAATAATGAAATCTTCCTTCCTTAGCGTATTTTCTAAACTTCTTTATTTCATCTTCAGAAAATATATTTAACCCTATTATATGTACATTTGGACCTTTAATTCTGATCTTGACTTCAACTTCTTTGAAGTAATGTTTCTTCGAAAGCTTAAACATCATTGGAACCGGATAGATTTCTCTAGTATCTAAGGCAGGGGGGTTCCAAGTTTTTGGATCTTCAACTTGTTCATGTTCATTTATATCTGACTCAATAGATATATTTTCTACTTCAGATATTGTCCTTTTATCAATGGTAGAGAAAGATCTTAAAAATTTTGCCATAACAGAGTGATATAATTCTATTCCAGAAATTGACTGATAGATCTTTTATCTACTTAGCACAATGTATAACAAAATGCTTTTCAAAGGCTCGTCTCAGGTTCTGCCTATAGAATTATATAGGGTCGTTTCAAGGCTCTGATACCAATTTTAGGGGGTGACCGTTCCGTTCAACGACAGAGAAATTTATCATTCAGAAGAATATAAACAAGATTAAGCTGGTATTGAGAGCATGGAGAAGTCTTCATGAGTTCAGATCATCGTTCGATTGAGAGCATGTGTATTGTAATGAACTCTGAGATGCTTCTGTGATAATAAGCTTTGTATTTTTTCTTGCTTTTGATTAATATCGAAGCCTACTGGGCCGCCTGTCTGAGGACAGTTTTGCACGTCTGAGGATAGTTTCTGTTTTTTCCAAAAGAGGTTGAACTGTAAGGCACTGGAGTGAAGACCCGTGGAGAGAGGTCATGTAGAGACTCATGCATGTTCCCTGAGGAGAAAGAACTAGAGAGTCACACTTTTATTTCCAGAAAGCTGCGAGATTTGACAAAGTAAGTTCTGAATACCAGCTTAATCTTGTTTATATTCTGTTGAATGATAAATTGCTCTATCGTTGAACTGTCGTTGAACGGAACGGTCTCTCAATCGAACGATGATCTGAACTCATGAAGAATTTTTCTTAAATAGACCTAAAACGAATCTAAACTTAGCTAAGACATGACATAAAGTAGAAATAATTGAGGGTCCTATTGGTATCTTTTTCCACCGACGGTGTCTACTCAATCTTTCTTTTGTACAAAAGATTCTTGTCACAACATGTAACCAACATTATTACATTGCTGACAAGAGATTCTTTTACCAGGGTCCCGTCGGACTCCTATTCTCCCATAAATCTTCTTCTGACGATCCAGCGGATGGTTCGTACTCATCGATGAGCTGTCGATGGTATCTATTCATAAGTCGGTCATATTGTTCTTCGATTCCTTCATTTGGATCTTGTGCATCTGTCATTTCTTCTTTTTCTTTTGGTGACCTTGTCATACGGCGAGATGCTGCAGATGACGATTCTCCCTTTATGATATTTGTTTTGATTCTATGAAGTCCTGGTTGTTGTGGTGTATGCATCAATTCTTGTTTTTTCCACTTGTTCAAAAAAGGAAGAGCACTTATTTCAATATCCAAAAAAGAATCTTTAAAAGGATTGTGTGTTGCCGGTGATCTTTGTACTGCCAGTTCTATACCATCTAATGATTCCCATTTGAATATCTGAAACATATTGGTGGAGCTCTCGATAGCATGTTCAATCCATAACCTGCAGTTTTCACTCAAACAGTCTCTATGCTGCCATCCTAACTCAAAAATCATTGATGTGCATATCCTTTTCGATATCATCAAACTAATAATGTGGATGACATTATTGTTCCAATTTGGAGATAAAACTGAGATGGTGATTAATTTCTTTTGAATAATTGCAAATTTTAAAACTTTTGGATGTCCTTGCAGACTATCCATTTTGTTAAGAATTTTAATTTTTTCTACCAGTCTGAAATTCCCAAACTCGTGGAACCATTCAGCATGTTGTTTGATTAACTCTTGATTATTACCAGTTTCAGAATTACCAATCCTTTCATGGCTAAATACTTGAGAAAAAGGATTTGGTTCTATGCTGTCTCTAATTCTCAAACTATGAAAATCCCAAGGATAAGCAAATGTTTTCAAATATTGTGAGGATCTTTGTATGCACTGGGATACTCTGGTAACTTGGATTTTTCTGCATTTTCCTTCTTGGATTCTCCAATCTGCAAAAGTCTCAAATATTTCATACTGAGGGAATGTATCAGTATTTGCATAATTCTCATCAATCCTTTGAAGGAAAGAGGATTCTAGTTCTTCAAATATATCTGGAATTCTTAAAGAAAACATATATTTTATCTTCTCCTCTTTTATAGGAATTTCTTCTAGATCCAAAATCTTAGCACCTGTGAAAAGACTAAAAGAAAAATCAAAACTTCCTATGATTTGATAATAATTCAAAATTTTGAGTGTCCAAATCATTTCTTGTGTGTAAACACTATACCATAAATCAGATAATCTTCTGAAGAAAAGCTTAACCTTCATATTTGGTAAAGAAAAGACTTTCACCAAGTTTTCATCAAGGCCTAATGATATGCCCAAATTCTTTGACTGCCATGCTTGGCATCTTCTGATCCACCAATTTCTTCAGCATGGGAACACCAAGTAGTCAGCTAATTTCCTACTTGATATACCTGCTCCAAATCATTGGGTTCTTGAGAGTCATGTTCTAGCAAAGGTGCACAGTCTGCTCTTGTAGCGGGCTATTTGGATAATGATGAAGAGACAAAGAATTTCTTTTTTGGTGGCCATTTTCCTCCTCTAACAAATCTTTTATTAGCATATCTATATTCTTCCATAGGTGGATATGTATGTACATGAGTTCTAAACATTTTATTTATAGCTAAAAATGCTTTTTCTTCACATATATACAATTGTTTTTCAGACTGGGGTGTATTTGTGGAAGTAGATGACTGTTCCTCTGGTATGGATAACTGTCTGTAAAAGGATTTTCTTCCACTTTGGACTAGAATTTCTACTGGTAGTACATGTTTCTCTGGTAAAACTATTGGCTTGGGAATCCTTGGGTAAATAGACTGATTAGGGATAATTTTTACCCCTCCATCTTCAAGAGCCAATCTTTTAATTCTACTGTTGGCATTATCTGAAGCCAAAGAATATTATTGGATGTACCAGTGATCGGGTAGTGTTTCCTTATCATAATGCACACCTTCAATCTGTGCATTTCCTATCCCGACTGTCACACAATCTTTCAACACCGGCTGTTTTAGTTTAGGATGTACTGTATTTGTTAACTGAAAAGAAGTTTGAACAATTACATACAAGAATTCACTCTCATCTGCCATAGACAATCCTTGCACTCCTATCAAAGCTTTCCAACATTCTTTAAGATGAATATCTATCAGACTAATAGCATAATCAGGATAAATTGTTCCATACTAACAACCAGACATCAAATTTCCCAGTATTGTTCCTATTCTAGCATGATCATATTCACTGTGCCTTGAATCAAACAATTCTGCTATGCAGGGAGTATTTAATCCATGTCTAAATAGAGGAGCCAACCCAATTCTTATAGCTCCAAAATGTAAATAATGAAATCTTCCTTCCTTAGCATATTTTCTAAACTTCTTTATTTCATCTCCAGAAAATATATTTAACCCTATTATCTGTACATGTGGACCTTTAATTCTGATCTTGACTTCAACTTCTTTGAAGTAATGTTTCTTCGAAAGCTTAAACATCATTGGAACCGGATAGATTTCTCTAGTATCTAAGGCAGGGGGGTTCTAGCTTTCTAGATCTTCAACTTGTTCATGTTCATTTATATCTGACTCAATAGATCTATTTTCTACTTTAGATATTGACCTTTTATCAATGGTAGAGAAAGATCTTAAAATTTTTTCCATAACAAAGTGATATAATTCTATTCCAGAAATTGACTGATAGAGCTTTTATCTACTCAGCACAATGTATAACAAAATGCTTTTCAAAGGCTACCTGGCTCATCTCAAGTTCTGTCTATAGAATTATACAGGGTCGTTTCAAGGCTCTGATACCAATTTTAGGGGGTGACCGTTCCGTTCAACGACAGTTCAACGACAGAGCAATTTATCATTCAGCAGAATATAAACAAGATTAAGCTGGTATTCAGAACTTACTTTGTCAAATCTCATAGCCTTCTGGAAATAAAAGTAACAAATGGTTCCTACATTGAATTATGGAGCTTGATAGACCAACAATAAAATATTTATGTAACTCTGGTCCCCACCACATGAACACCTTATGGCCAAGAACGAATGAAGGCATGTTAAGGATTTCTTCATTAGTCTTCGTAAATATCATTTAAATTCATATTCATCATGGCTTCCGCTAACCACTCATGTAGGGTCACATCACTTGGCAATGAAAATTCCTCATTAATGCTTCCCATCACTCGACCACCTTCAATCATATTCATTTCAACAATCCCATTTTGATTAGCATTTGTAAAATTTGTATGTGGTTTTTTTCATCAACAACTATTATTTTTTCTTGAATTGCTCCATCCTATTCTTACGTAGCATTGCCATGTTCATCATCATCTCCTAATAGATGATAAAATCCTTGAGGTAGACTCGACATGTTTATAAAAACTTTTGGGTCTTTATCACCAAGTATTTCAAGAACTTGGTGTTATAGACATTTTTGTGCCCTACATCATAGAGCATGAAATGTCAATAATACAAGGGATCCAAAGTCCCTAAACATGTTGTTCTTACCCTTAGAGAAACAAGGTCAGCAAACCACAGCACTGCAAATCAGTTCTCCACTGAAAAACACTCAAAAACAGGTCAGTTTTGGATCAAAGCAGCTGCTCCACTAAGCATCTGTGCTGAATGTCAAAAGTTCTATGGTGTACCTGCGCTGCATTGCAAGTGCAACAAAGGCTACCTGCGCTGGGCGTACTTTGACATGTGGAGGAATCTTTTTCTCAATGTGCCAGTGCCCAGGAAGCTTCCAAAAAGACACTTGATCATAAGATTCGCCTAATGATGAGTTAAGAGCTTCTAAAACTCCAAGTGGAAGGTAGAAACTCCGAGTGAAGAACTGTAGAACAACTGGAGTTGAAGAGGACAACAAGTCACACATCAAGCTGACTTATCTTCACTCCAAAACTCTATATAAGGATCTCATCCCATGGGATCTGGAGGCCGGAATTTAGCGCAAAGAATTGTTGTTGGTTTACAGTCGAGAGTATTGGGTGATTGCTTGAGGGAGGTGAAGAAGAGATTTCTCTCCGTCGAGAAGGTGATGCTGGATTGGACCTCTCATGGTTGTATCGCCGCCTGAACCTTACTTCAATATATTAATAAAGCATTTGAGGTTCTTCTATTCGCATGTGTTTCAATGGTGTATTGTCTTACTTGCGTCTTTGATTTATGCTAATCCTTGAATCGATTATGAATGCATGCTTCTTGTAGTTTCCTTTTCTTGTCTTATTTGCAGGATCTCGTGTAGCTGGGCCTGTGAAAAGACTTGGAGCTGGGAGCAAGCGGCAAACAGAGGAGATTGGATCGACCATTTGCGCAAGACATCGGTAAGTGGATCTCTCCCTTTCATCTCTTGCATGTCATAAAGAAGAAACTTTAGATAGCTTTGCTTTCAGCTGTTGCTAAGGAACTGTCACCCTTAGAGTGGGTTAGGGTCATTCCGAGTTGGATACTTTCCCCCACAACAGACTGGCGACTCCGCTGGGGATCGTGTCTTGTTGGTAGCTTGTGTTTCTTGCTATTCATTTCTTAAACAAAGGAGTACCAAATCGAACTGCATTCGAGTCCTTCGAATGCAAAGTAGAAGGCAGCTACTCTAGCCCAGTGCTGGGCATGTTTATGGTTTGAAGAGCTGATCCACAAGGACTCTTTTAAGCTCTTTGTGATAGTGTTCATCTTCCTTTAATCATCCTCTAGTGTATACTTGACTGATAGCCTCTGATTTGGCCAAAAACCACTGATTTTTGAGCAAACTGTGACCCGGAATCTGAGAGAGACGAGAGTTGTCTCATCAGTGCAGCTGTAACAAAGGCTACCTGCACTGCAACGCAGGTCCCGAAGGGGCTACCTGCGCTGCATCTCAGATCGACAGTGCAGCACCTGCGCTGATCCAGTTTTGCCTTGTGCAACTGGGGTTCCCCACTGTCTGTTGCCCAGTTTTTCAGTATTGTTTTTTGCAGCCTGTTGTCAGCCTGTATACCCAGCTGAAACCACTTCTCTTTGCCTTCGTTCCGCCTCAGTTGTATGAAGAAACCGTGATTGTTCTTATTGTATTTCTTGCTGTCATTCACAGTTTCCCATAGCGAAAGTGAACTAGTCTTGCTATGACCTCTTGGATCTAGACCTATGAGAAAGTGTCGTTGTGATTCTAAGAGCTAGCTTATTGCTGTTCATAGCTGCTTGAGCATTTGCTTTCGTTATATGGTTCGAATTTCAGTATTTCTTGTGTTGAAACGAGTGAATCTTAAGGTGTTCTTTTGATTATTGGACAAACACTTGTTTGCTTTCGCTTGAAATTAAATTCGAAATTATACAACGGCTTTCTTTTTGTAATATATCAACATTAAGGAAGAAGAAAATAAATACTTGCATTGTGCATGTGCATTTTGATAGTTTGCATGTCGATTTAGGAAAAGTGCATCAGTGTGTGCTCTATGATCTGTTTGAAAAGATGATGTCTTTCTTTTCCTTCAGTAGTTAAGGTTTTCATAAGTTGAAAGAATTGAAAAAGCTTGCTTATCATTCTTAGACTGCATTTAGGAGTTGTATCATACATCACGTGGTGATCCATAAAGGCAAACTGCTAAACAAGATCAACCTAAAAAGAACTGAATTTATCTAACAACGCTTTGAAACATAACGAAACACAGTAGAGGTCTAGGTAGAGACGTGAACCGGCGTCGTTAAACATAGTGACTGTCGATCTCTACGAAGGAGGGTGATTCCTCCTGAGGGATGATAGCACTAATACAGACTTTTGCCCCCACGTACCGTCGCGTATATTGGGGGACCCCTATAGGAACAAAGCCTTTATCCATAGGAAGCCGTGTCGGCTGCCCTACTGATCGCGATGCAGTGAACACAGCATTCACGAAGATCGACCACTCGTACCGTAAAACGTATTCTGTGGTTTCGCGAAAGGTTTGGCACACCCCTGCCTAGAACTCCAGAGTAGTTTCTTTTGGCCTTTTTCAAACTCTATAACTGAAAAAGTCCATCCGAGCATTTGTCACTTCGGGCTCGTTAATACATCGAAGGAGACTAGAGTCATCTTTAGCTTTTTCTCGACTCTTAAAAAGTGAAAAAGCAAGTTGTGTCTTAAAAAGCGTCTAAAATTAATTCATTTCGAAAACATATTTTACCCTGTGCATTGTTGGTTGATCAAGTAATCCGCAACCGTGGAAGAAAGTCAATCGATGAACCGTCGTTCGCGGAGGCGTACGAGTCAACCGTCTTTGTCTCCGGAATCAAAAACAACCCGGGCAAAGCGATCTCGTTCAACTGGTTCCAAATCTCCTGTCAAAGTTAGAACAAGTGTTCCGACGACATCTGAGGTTCCGGTTACTCCAAACATTTCTGGAAACCCTGCCCCTATTGAAGAAGTTCAACAGCCCCAGAGGGACAATAACACTGATCCTAGTCTGAGAGCAAATACTTGTGTTACTGAATCAGTTCCATCAGTGATCGGTTCAGAGAGTCTTGCTCCTCAAACAACTGTCGCTGTCGAAACAACCCCTTCTTCGGCACCAGAAATATTCTACGGACCTGACGGTCTTCCTCTTCCACCCGGTCTGATCGCAATAGAAGAGATTGTAGAAGATCCGCAAGCAACTACTCCAACACATTTTGGAGCAGGGATCACTCTACTTCCTACTGCATCAGAAGCTAGCCTATCACCCAGAGAAGTTCCTGAAGAATCACTAGGCAATCTATTGGATAGACTCAAAATGTCTGAACAACCGTCGACATCTAGGACTGTGCCGAATGACACAGCGACAGCAGAACTCCCTGCAGTCACTCCGACAATGTTCGCCGGCATACCATCTGTCCCAAACTCTCAACAGCTGGAGGGGGTCCCTTCGGGGGCCATGACGACAGTATGGTCTGTTCCTGTTTGTTCTCCCGGGATAATACCCGGTAACTCCTATGTTGGAACTCAACAGATTGATCCTTTCGGAAATCAGTTTGGGCAATCCGGTCCTCGAGGTGTAATAAATCCTCTCGGTTCCGGACCACCACCGTATGGGGGGCAATATGCTTTTTCATTACCTCCTCCGGGGGGTTACCCATACGGGAGCTCACAACCATACTCAGGTTATACTGGAATAACTACAAGTGGTTGGATACCTATGCTACCCCAGCAACCAAGAGTTGTTTATTCTATGCAACAACAGATGCCTGTGACGAACATCCCGATGACACCAGCAATTGTGACTGTGTCGCAAGTTCAAACGATACCTGTTGCATGCCAACCTCAGTTTTCTCAGGTTGTAATGCAACAACCCTTTGACCCTGCAACCCAACCACAATCGCCGACTAGCGGGGCGACACAAGCACAAACGGGTACCCTTACCCCTCATCTTGGCCCGGTGGTAAGCATCGCACAACAACCAATGGTATCACAACCATGGTTGGTGCAGTATCAACAACCGCAGTTCCAGCAAGTGTACCAAGGTACCGAGCAGCAAATTTTTGCGAATAATGGACAACCGTACCTACAATACGGTCAAAACCAACCACTTTATAGTGGGGTAGTCCACCAACCGTATCAGTCATACCAGCATCAAATACATTATGCCGGTATGCAAAGACCAACTGCTCAGGCGATCCCTTCGTATCCTGGGTACGCCTCGCCTAATCTGAGTCAACAGCTGCCATTCGTGGCAACTCTAGAGTTACCCGATTTACATCGGTTGACAAACGATCCGATTGCTTATGCCCCTTGGTGGCCAGCGATTCCTCACAAACTTCCCTCCGACATTCCTAAATTCAATGGAAATCCGGGCGAAGACCCGTCGAATCACGTCATGACATTTCATCTATGGTGTTCATCGAACACTCTGAACGATGATTCGATAAGACTTCGCCTCTTCCAGAGGACATTGACAGGTCCGGCGGCCAAATGGTATATAGAATTGCCAAGAGCCTCTTTCGACAATTTCAGCTCCTTAGCCACGACTTTCTTAACCCATTTTCAATTACCTATCAGGTATGAAACAGGAACCGAGATACTGACCAACTTCAAACAGACGACAGCTACTCACATATCTGATCATATACATGAGTGGCGTCGCCGTCGTAGGATGGTGAAAACATACGTTCCTGATCAGCTACTAGCTGAATGGTTTATAAAGTCATTACTTCCAGCTATAACGGAAGATGTGGCCAAGGGGGGAGTCGTAACAGAGGAGCAAGTCATTGCTCGTGCTCAATATTTAGACTTAGTATATACTCAGTCTGGCACGCTCTACGACAAAATACCTGATGCCCCTAGACCTGAATTTTCAATTCCTCCCCCTCCTAAATCGAATATTGACTCTCATGCCGGAGATGGCGTGATTGGCACTGCAAGCGCGAAGTCGAAAAAGGCTTCACCTCAGAAAGCCCGTAAGACTTCAGATCGAAATGCCCATGAAGAGATTCTTGCTTCGGAAGTAAATGCCATATCAGCAGATAAAGGCAAAGAAACCAATCAACCAGGAAGCAAGAAGAAGCAAAACAAAGGGAAGAAGAAGCAACAGGATGATCCGTCACCTGAAAAAGCTTCTTCGAACTCTCCTGAGAAAGGGAAAAAGAAATGGCCCTGTATGATATGTGACGAAGATCACAAGACAACAGATTGTCCATACAAAGCTGAGCTCAAGAGATTCTTTAAAAGTCCAAAGAACCCAGCTGTGTTGACTGATCCATTTCCCAATCCAGGTCAAAATATGGTTGATAGTGGAAATGCTTCCCCGTCGCAAGTGCTGATGTTGTCGATCTCTAAGCAGCAAAATGATGCTTTGATTTCGACAAGGAACAAAGATTACGGGAATCCGCAACTGTCGAACGAAAAAGGTAAAGATCAACCTAGTAGTTCGACAACGACTTCGACAGAAGTTGTCCCACCCGTAACGCCAGAATTAACGATAAAACCACCTAAGGGTGTAGTACACAAGTCGACTTTTAATCCTCGTGCCAGAGCGGCGCAGCATTATAACATAGTGGAAGATTTGGCTCAATCGCCATCCGCTATGTCGACTCTAGAAGTGCTACAAAATTGTCCATCCCAAAGGCAGGCATTGTTATCGGCAATAGGGGGGGTTGATCCTAAGGATTCCAATCTTGTGTCCTTTGATCACAAAGGGTATGACCCTCAATTACCAGCTCAGCTAGCTTTCCTTATTCAAGTGAAGGCCCTCAACAAAACTGTTCACAGAACAATTATTGACGAGGGGGCATCGACATGTATTATGTCAATGAGCTGCTGGAAAACGCTAGGGTCACCAACCTTGTTGAGATCTTCGACAACACTAAAGGCTTTCGACGGTAGGACATATACCCCTTTCGGTATCCTAAGTAACTTGAAAGTTGAACTAGGTGGAAAAACAGTAGAGATTGATGTTGAAGTCATAGATGGAAATCTGGATTACAACATCCTACTGGGAAGACCATGGATCTATGCCATGGCAGCTGTAGTGTCGACTTATTTTAGGAAGATCGCATTCCCGTTTGAAGGAGGGATTACGGTCGTCGACCAACAGAACTTCCTCCTTAATGGTTCACAAGTTACGGGAAGCATTCCCATGATCCATGAAAGCGACCATTCAATTCAAGATATAGGAGTAGGCTTGTTGAAAGACCCCACGATGATGGGAACTTTCTCGCTACCAAATCATATGTACATAGGAAATGTACCATTGGTGGCTACCTGCAACATGATATCTTCCACGAAGGTCACAAAAGACAAAGTCGTCATGGATCGGGCAATGGTGTTGCACCCGAGCCCAATCGAAATATTGTAGCAATCAATGTTTCAGGCATGGGAGGCGAGCCCAAATCAACGCTCGTCAAGCATTTGGGTAGATAGGTCAGGAGAATGTGGAACCCCTTTGGATCCTTGGTCACGAGTGCATGCAAGTGACGAAGGAATCCTGCAGTCAATGATGATTGAGGGGGCACCATGGGATGATAACCACCATCGTTCCCTTCCAAAGGAAGATACTCAAGGCGACCTGTATCACCCTTCAGTATTTGAATTCCTAACAAATACTGTAAATACGGTGGATTCCGAGAGAAACCTATCCAATATAGAAGAGACTATAGCCATAAATATCTCGACCAAAACAGACATTGTAGAGAATATTTATGTCGGCAAAGGTTGTTCCCCTTCAGAACAAGAAATATATAAAGCTCTTTTCCGCGAATTTAGAGATGTCTTTGCTTGGTCATATGATGAAATGCCAGGCATCGACTCGAGTATCATTGAACATGAAATTAAGATGTATCCTGATGTCAAACCAGTAAGACAACGGCTTCGGCAGGTGCACCCCAAGAAAGCCGCTGCCATCAAGGCAGAAGTTGAAAAACTCCTCCATGCTGGTTTCATCTACCCGGTTCCTCTAACCGACTGGGTATCGAATATTGTCCCTGTTATGAAGAAACAAGGAACAATACGAGTGTGCGTCGATTATAGGGATGTAAATCAAGCTTGTCCAAAGGATAACTACCCTACACCCTTCATCGACCAGATAATTGATGAATGCGCCGGATGTGAAATCTTTTCGTTTATGGACGGATTTTCCGGGTATAATCAAATTAATATCCGCCCACAGGACCAGTCAAAGACTGCATTTATTTGTCCGTGGGGCACCTTCGCTTATCGAAAATTACCCTTTGGTTTAAAGAACGCAGGGGCGACGTTTCAGAGAGCAATGAATTATGCTTTCCATGACATCAAGAACATCGTTCAACCTTATCTCGACGATCTTCCGGCTCATTCGCAAAAGCGGACTGATCATCCGCATCATTTAAGAGCAATATTTCTACGTTGCCGACACTACAAGATAAGACTCAATCCGCACAAATGTGTGTTTTGCGTCGGTTCTGGTCGTTTACTTGGCTTTATAGTCTCCAAGGATGGGATTCGTCTCGACCCTTGCAAGGTGCAGGCGATCATTAATTTGCCTCCACCTTCGAACTTGCTTCAGATTCAGAAACTCCAAGGGAAAGCAAACTTTCTGAGGAGGTTCATTCCAAATTACGCAGAACTTGCTAAAGGTTATACCCGTCTCCTGAAAAAGGATGTACCTTTCGTCTGGGACAAGGTTGCACAAGCTTCCTTTGATGCTTTGAAAGAAGCGCTAGTCAAAGCATCATTAATGTACGCCCCAGACTATCTAAGGGATTTCAACCTGTATCTGGCTGCAGCAGATACGACCATTGCGATGGTTTTAGTTCAAGAAGTCGATGGAATTGAACACCCTATATATTATTTAAGTAAAAACATAAATGATACGGAAAGTAGATATTCTCATGTTGAAAAGCTGGCGTTGGCAGCTGTTCAAGCGATTCAAAGATTTCGGCATTATGTCCTCTTTAGGAAGACCACTGTATTGTCAGATTGCAACCCCATGACTTATATACTGTCGCGACAGTTGCTTGGGGGCAAATATTCAAAGTGGATAGCTATCCTTCAAGAGTTTGATCTGGAATTTGTGAAATCCAAATCAAAGAAAGCTTTAGTTTTCGCAGAATTATTATGCGATCTCCCATCATCATACAACGATGAAACGTCCAAAGAATCGATCGTGGACGAAAGTTTGTTTCTGATATCAGCAAGAGATGAGTGGTATGGAGATATAATAGTTTATCTCCAAACCCAAAAATTTCGGCCAGACACCTCTCACTCAGAACAAAAACGCATTCGATACCAAGCAAAAGACTACATGATCGTCGGTGATACGCTTTACCGTCGTGGTGTCGATACGGTCCTGAGAAGGTGTCTAACCCATGAGGAAGCCGAAAAAGCCCTGAATGAATGTCATTCAGGCACCTGTGGGGGGCATCAATCTGGATATGCTACAGCACAAAGAATCTTACGAGCAGGATACTTCTGGCCAACCATGTTCAAAGATTGCATAACCGCAGTTAGAAGTTGCCATGCATGTCAGATTTTTGATAGCAAAACCAGAAGACCCCCCGCTCCTCTACAGCCAATAATAGCTGTGGGGCCTTTCGCCAAGTGGGGCATCGATTTCATGCAATGTAACCCCACCTCGACCGGGGGGCATGGGTATATTATAGTCGCAGTTGACTATTTTACCAAATGGGCCGAGGCGATGCCTACATTGGATAACACTGGTGAAACAACAGCCCTATTCTTTTTTAATCATGTGGTCGCTAGATTCGGCGTGCCACAGGCCATAGTAACAGATCATGGATCGCATTTCCGCAATCACATGATGGTTGAGTTAACTGCCAAACTAGGATTGTCTCACGACAGCTCTACTCCGTACTATCCACAAGCTAACGGACAAGTTGAAGCGATCAACAAAGTCCTGAAGCGCATGCTGCAAAGGATGGTGGGGGTTCACAAAAGAAGATGGCATTTGATCCTGTACTCGGCCTTGTGGGCCTACCGAACATCGGTAAGGAATGCCACTGGGTTCACACCGTTTCAACTGGTGTATGGCCTGGAAGCGATCCTACCAATCCAGTGCGAAATTTCGTCCCTTAAACTCGCAATTGATCTCCTCCCCGGAACCTCAGAAGAAGAAGCTCGTTTCTTGGAGTTAATCCAGTTGGATGAAACCCGCCGTGATGCCGCCTTGGCCAACGAAGCCCATAAGAAACGAGTCAAAGCGCAGTTCGACAAAAATGTCAAACCCCGTGTCTTCTCGGAAGGTGATTTGGTCTTGCTTTATGACCAAGAATCCGATAAATTGGGAGCTGGGAAATTCAAGTCCTTATGGATGGGCCCTTATATTGTTAAAAGTGTGTTAGCAAAAGGTGCCTACGAGTTGGTAGATTATGACGGAATTCCACTGGCGCAACCCCGCAACGGGTTGTACCTTAAGCGTTACTATGCCTAATAGTAACCTGTATGCTTTTGTTACATTTTTGTTTTCGCTAAAGCGTTTGTTCCGGTTTAAGTAATCCGCTTTTTACACTTATTGCAGATGTCAAATCCATTGGAACCATGGGTTGGATATGCTGACGGAGCGAGTCGTAGTTCGAGGAACCTATCCTCAGCAGCATGGGCCATTTTTAACCCAAGCGGCGAGTTAATGAGTTTCAGGGGGGTATGTATTGGTCAATCAACAAATAATATCGCTGAGTATAGCGCGTTGATAGAGCTCCTCTCTGATGCCATCACCCATGGCATACGCCGGCTAGTCGTCAGGCTAGACTCACAGCTCGTGGTACTACAGCTCAAAGGTACCTACTCTGTCCGAAATCCAGCTATTTATCGCAAGTTCCTAAGAGTTAAAATCTTGGAAAGACAGTTTGATTTTATCCAATATCAACACATTTCCAGAAACTTAAACACATTAACCGACTCATTAGCAAATTATGTGTTAGATAGACATTTGCAAATTTGATAAAAAGAGAAGCATCATCGATGTTTCATACATGGATCACATAAAAACTGGAATAAACCCCGAAAATCAAAAATATATATAACTGTTTACGGTTTACATATAATGTTCTGTAACCAAGACAAAATCGGTCATACGACCCCAAAACTCAAAAATGGCTGGGGGGCACCCTAGCCTAGTGATGCTCATGATAACATGCCACGGCCTGTGCAATCATGCGCAGAAGACGAGACCATCGTCTAGGAACACCAGCAGTATGTCGCTGCAATCGCAGAGGCAACTCGTCAATCCGTACATCCGGAATCCCGAGGGTAAGACCCTTGACCTGTTCCTGCACAGCAGCGAGAGTCTCGGCCAAGTCAAGGTCACGGAGAATAGCTCTCCCTGGAGCCTCCCCTGCTGGGGCAGCGGCCGGAACTCCCAGACGAACTGCTGGACGGACGGGACCCACATCTGCATGCACACATGAGTTTGATTAGAGTCTTGATAGAGTAAAGCACAAGGACATTATATATAAAAAACAGTAAACAGTGATAAGGTCAAAATATTTACCAAGATCACCCCACTACTCGCCATCCGGTAGTACCAAATCCGATCACCTCGGAAATCCATGCCAATATATGGATACTCGGAAAAAGCCATATCCTGCCGCTCGAACCACCTAAAGAAGGCATCAGTAAAAGTAATCCGAGATTGACCTGCATGTCTAGCCATGTGGTCAACCCACCTCTGCATGCGTGGCTCAGTAGGAGATGGCAAGTCGAGGACAATGTACTGAGGTTGCATCAGGGGTATCTTCTCCAAAGCGAAGGCAGTCAAAACTGAACCAAAGCCAAAATTCTTCAGTCTCCTGTCCTTTACTTTGGTCAACTGGTTTTTCATCTGAACCAGTACTGCATCACACCAGTTAAAAACTTTCGGCTGAAGACACTCCAGGGCGTGCTGCACATATGACCTGTTGGCAACATGAGGGGATGCACTACCGGCCATCCTACAAATCGTGTACAGAATAGACCTGAGAGACCTGTCAGTAACATCACAGATAGAAATCTTGCCGTCTCTGCTCGGCTGAGATCCCTCCCTGCAATACTGACGGATATAATCTTTCACGGAATCACTCCCTCGGGCCGAACCGGACAAGGAAATGGGGGCACCCCGCCTGGACAACCCGGTCAAGAAGTAAATGTCCACTATGGTCAAAGGGATGGACTTGCCCCTAATCTGGAACACTTGGTTAACAGGATCCCAAGCATCAAGCAGGTACTGCAGTAAACGTATCTGTGCCCTCATGCTAGATATGCGAAAATTTTTTAGCAAGCCTCAGTTCCGCAACGCGCTCACGGTAACAGGATCATGGAGGGCAATCATGTCCTCCTCTTCATGCTCTCGTTCTCGCCACGTAAGAGTCATTCTGCTCCAATAAACTCTGCAAAACAAACAAGAGGAGGAGTAAGATACCTGACTCGGTAAAGAAAATGGCAAAAAATCTCATAAAAATTGTGCAACCAAGATGTTTTCTGCGCCCAACGCAGGTAGGGAAGGGTATCACCTGCGTTGGGAGACAAACTACCTTTGAAAAAGAGGACCCCCAACGCAGGTTTCGATATGGGGCACCTGCGCTGATGGCAGAGCGCCCTAGAGAAACCCCAGGGGCTCATGGGGGCAGGAAAACAAGCATGAAACTGAGAAATAAGACCATGAAAAGATAGAGCTAGGGTTTAGCTCCTACCTGGTGAAAACGGCGCTGAAAATCGTCCACAGAATCTCCCGGAATCAGCTGGTGAAAAATCGAGAGGAAGAGGCACCTCCAAAGCTCCAACAAACCAAATGCACATGAAATGGTAAAATGAGAGGTAAAAACATCTTTTAATTGCTTTTTACGTAGTTCAAAGTAAAATATTAGTATTTTTACTTCATGTTATCCATTTCTAACAAAGTTTGTTGCAGCAATTGATGATACAGTACTATCTCTGAAAAGAAAAAGCTAGTCATGGTAAAATATGAATTTGATCTTATCAAACGAGCAGTTTTGGCAAAGTTCATGCTCGTTAAAAAATAAACGCAAGATCCGAGCAGTTTTAATGCGGAAATTCATGCTCGTTAAAAAATAAACATAAGCTTGTGAGCAGGCTTTCCCCCAGAGTTCAAGCTCATTCAGAAAAAATGAACCGGTAATAACCATTTGAGACCGTAAATTCATCAGCCATAAAAGCCTTGGTCGTGTTTGTGCACCGTCACCTCCACTTTCCATTTGGCCGATCATTCACATCCACTTGATTGTTTACCTATTTTGAGGAACAGCTGCGAAGAGTGATCCCACCTAGCCATCCTTGTAATACTGCCGTGATTGGAAAATTCCAACCTGTACCTGGAATCTGCTGCTATCCCTGTTTATCACTCGTTCCTCAAAATACGAGTCTTCTTTGAGCTCTTTTCACTGACTCGTAAAAAATGAAAAGTTTGCCGAGTTTTGGCCTTCCAGCTCGTTAAAAGGACCGGAAGAGCTATCCCTCCTCTAGATTTTAATCTTTTTGGACCTGAGGGATTATTGCACAAAAAGATCGAGCGCTTGTCCAGTTCGGCTCGATAAAGATATCGAACATTCATCCCTTCTGTATTGTTTTATACTTTTTCGGACTTAAGGGATTAGATGACGAAAAAGGACCCCTGGAGTCCACTTTATGTACCCTTTTCAGACTCTCTAAAAATGAAAAGGACCGAGTTGTCTTTGTCGCTGAGCTCGTTAAAAATATTAGAGAGCGACAAACTTGTCTGTAGACGAGAACGAGTTTCCCTATCGCTAGGCTCGTTAAAACATAGCGATGGGCTTGCCCGAAGGGCAGGTTATAGAACAAGCATATGTTATCCTCCTCAAGCTTGACAAAAATAAAGAGGTACTGGTCAGAAATGACTGGGGAAAAATTGGGAAGAACCTCAAAGCTTAATGGTAGCAAGTCGCTCTTGAACATGACACTTTTGCCTCCGTAAATATCGGGTTGGGTTATTATCATTCACCGGTCCCTTCACCATGGTCTCGCCATACCATCCATACATGGGGTAATGCTACCGATCCATCACATCAGTGTCGTTATATGTTCAAGAGATGTCATTCAGAAAGTGTCAACCGGGTCCCATCCACTACCGTACATCATCTTTCATCCTTCCATGACCGCCACCCTGAATCATATTTCACAGATCGTTTTCACCATCATCACTAGCTCCGTTCCGTGTCACTGATGTGGGATTCATTAAGGCCCTCCTTTGACGGATCACTTCTTGTCGACATCAGCTCACTATCCAAGAAGTTGATCTAGGAACACCCCCTCAGTACTTTGAAGCTTGCATGCCTCAATGGCAAGTTTCTCACTCCTGGCGATAGGTATACATTAATGACCTTCGACCAGGAGACTTTGCGTGGTGTTCGACGTCAGATCCTATATTCACACCACGTGAATTGTGCTGCAGTACCTTGAGGGTCATCATCATTATCGGTGATTCCTCTCGCGCTTGTTAATAGTTTACATTATTGACTGGTAATCAAGCGATGTCTTTCCATGTTCGACTTCAAGAAATTCTCACATGGATCGACTTGTACTAGAGTGAAGATCGGGCAAGTTTGAAGACCCCGGATCTAGTTTCATCCATCCGGGCTGCGATATATATTCAGGAGATAAAAACATAGGCATGTGCAGCAGATGATCATCCTACTAAAAAAGGATGATAATTAAAAGCAGAGAATTATCAGTCTATTATCAGACGATCGTCTGTTTATGTACAACAAATGTATTTATAAAGCTGAGCATGGGAAATGCCCGCATCAGCTAGATCATGAAAAGAAAGTATGAAAAGATAATGTATTGTATTGTATTTTGTTACAAGTCACCTCCCGACGATTGAATGAACTTCGGATCCTCCTAATAAAGCATTTCACCCGATAAACGACCTCATACTTTAGGGGGCAACTGTTATAGACATTTTTGTGCCCTACAGCATAGAGCATGAAATGTCAATAATCCAAGGGATCCAAAGTCCCTAAACATGTTGTTCTTACCCTTAGAGGAACAAGGTCAGCAAACCACAGCACTGCAAATCAGTTCTCCACTGAAAAACACTCAAAAACAGGTCAGTTTTGGATCAAAGCAGCTGCTCCACTAAGCATCTGCGCTGAATGTCAAAAGCTCTATGGTGTACCTGCGCTGCATTGCAAGTGCAACAAAGGCTACCTGCGCTGGGCGTACTTTGACATGTGGAGGAATCTTTTTCTCAATGTGCCAGTGCCCAGGAAGCTTCCAAAAAGACACTTGATCATAAGATTCGCCTAATGATGAGTTAAGAGCTTCTAAAACTCCAAGTGGAAGGTAGAAACTCCGAGTGAAGAACTGAAGAACAACTGGAGTTGAAGAGGACAACAAGTCACACATCAAGCTGACTTATCTTCACTCCAAAACTCTATATAAGGATCTCATCCCATGGGATCTGGAGGCCGGAATTTAGCACAAAGAATTGCTGTTGGTTTACAGTCGAGAGTATTGGGTGATTGCTTGAGGGAGGTGAAGAAGAGATTTCTCTCCGTCGGGAAGGTGATGCTGGATTGGACCTCTCATGGTTGTATCGCCACCTGAACCTTACTTCCATATATTAATAAAGCATTTGAGGTTCTTCTATTCGCATGTGTTTCAATGGTGTATTGTCTTACTTGCGTCTTTGATTTATGCTAATCCTTGAATCAATTATGAATGCATGCTTCTTGTAGTTTCCTTTTCTTGTCTTATTTGCAGGATCTCGTGTAGCTGGGCCCGTGAAAAGACTTGGAGCTGGGAGCAAGCGGCAAACAGAGGAGATTGGATCGACCATTTGCGCAAGACATCGGTAAGTGGATCTCTCCCTTTCATCTCTTGCATGTCATAAAGAAGAAACTTTAGATAGCTTTGCTTTCAGCTGTTGCTAAGGAACTGTCACCCTTAGAGTGGGTTAGGGTCATTCCGAGTTGGATACTTTCCCCCACAACAGACGACCTCATACTTTAGGGGGCAACTGTTATAGACATTTTTGTGCCCTACAGCATAGAGCATGAAATGTCAATAATCCAAGGGATCCAAAGTCCCTAAACATGTTGTTCTTACCCTTAGAGGAACAAGGTCAGCACACCACAGCACTGCAAATCAGTTCTCCACTGAAAAAAACACTCAAAAACAGGTCAGTTTTAGATCAAAGCAGTTGCTCCACTAAGCATCTGCGCTGAATGTCAAAAGCTCTATGGTGTACCTGCGTTGCATTGCAAGTGCAACAAAGGCTACCTGCGCTGGGCGTACTTTGACATGTGGAGGAATCTTTTTCTCAATGTGCCAGTGCCCAAGAAGCTTCCAAAAAGACACTTGATCATAAGATTCGCCTAATGATGAGTTAAGAGCTTCTAAAACTCCAAGTGGAAGGTAGAAACTCTGAGTGAAGAACTGAAGAACAACTGGAGTTGAAGAGGACAACAAGTCACACATCAAGGTGAGTTATCCTCACTCCAAAACTCTATATAAGGATCTCATCCCATGGGATCTGGAGGCTGGAATTTAGCGCAAAGAATTGTTGTTGGTTTATAGTCGAGAGTATTGGGTGATTGCTTGAGGGAGGTGAAGAAGAGATTTCTCTCCGTCGGGAAGGTGATGCTGGATTGGACCTCTCATGGTTGTATCGCCGCCTGAACCTTACTTCCATATATTAATAAAGCATTTGAGGTTCTTCTATTCGCATGTGTTCCAATGGTGTATTGTCTTACTTGCATCTTTGATTTATGCTAATCCTTGAATCGATTATGAATGCATGCTTCTTGTAGTTTCCTTTTCTTGTCTTATTTGCAGGATCTCGTGTGTTGGGCCCGTGAAAAGACTTGGAGCTGGGAGCAAGCGGCAAACAGAGGAGATTGGATCGACCATTTGCACAAGACATCGATAAGTGGATCTCTCCCTTTCATCTCTTGCATGTCATAAAGAAGAAACTTTAGATAGCTTTGCTTTCAGCTGTTGCTAAGGAACTGTCACCCTTAGAGTGGGTTAGGGTCATTCCGAGTTGGATACTTTCCCCCACAACAGACAACCTCATACTTTAGGAGGCAACTGTTATAGACATTTTTGTGCCCTACAGCATAGAGCATGAAATTTCAATAATCCAAGGGATCCAAAGTCCCTAAACATGTTGTTCTTACCCTTAGAGGAACAAGGTTAGCAAACCACAGCACTGCAAATCAGTTCTCCACTGAAAAACACTCAAAAACAGGTCAGTTTTAGATCAAAGCAGCTGCTCCACTAAGCATCTGCGCTGAATGTCAAAAGCTCTATGGTGTACCTGCGCTGCATTGCAAGTGCAACAAAGGCTACCTGCGCTGGGCGTACTTTGACATGTGGAGGAATCTTTTTCTCAATGTGCCAGTGCCCAGGAAGCTTCCAAAAAGACACTTGATCATAAGATTTGCCTAATGATGAGTTAAGAGCTTCTAAAACTCCAAGTGGAAGGTAGAAACTCCGAGTGAAGAACTGAAGAACAACTGGAGTTGAAGAGGACAACAAGTCACACATCAAGATGACTTATCTTCACTCCAAAACTCTATATAAGGATCTCATCCCATGGGATCTGGAGGTCGGAATTTAGCGCAAAGAATTGTTGTTGGTTTACAGTCGAGAGTATTGGGTGATTGCTTGAGGGAGGTGATGAAGAGATTTCTGTCTGTCGGGAAGGTGATGCTGGATTGGACCTCTCATGGTTGTATTGCCGCCTGAACCTTACTTCCATATATTAATAAAGCATTTGAGGTTCTTCTATTCGCATGTGTTTCAATGGTGTATTGTCTTACTTGCGTCTTTGATTTATGCTAATGCTTGAATCGATTATGAATGCATGCTTCTTGTAGTTTCCTTTTCTTGTCTTATTTGCAGGATCTCGTGTAGCTTGGCCCGTGAAAAGACTTGGAGCTGGGAGCAAGCGGCAAACAGAGGAGATTGGATCGACCATTTGCGCAAGACATCGGTAAGTGGATCTCTCCCTTTCATCTCTTGCATGTCATAAAGAAGAAACTTTAGATAGCTTTGCTTTCAGCTGTTGCTAAGGAACTGTCACCCTTAGAGTGGGTTAGGGTCATTCCGAGTTGGATACTTTCCCCCACAACACTTGGCTACAAGCCTCATAATTGGTAAGAGCATCATAATTAACTAGCCAAATTCCATTGCACCTACATTCCACATTAATATTAGAGGGTGTTAAGGTTCTTTCAATAGATATGCTAGCAATTTCAACTGTTCCAAACCTTTTTACCTCTCTCCATGGGTTCTTTTCCATCTAATTTATTCTCTCAAACCTTAAATAATTCTTAAAATTCCGAAAAACACTTCTAAGGGTTCCAACTTATGAGTAATGTCTAAGTAGTGTCAACACTACATATGCCTATTGTGTTTGCCTCTGTGGTTTGTAAAAATATGTCGTTGTGATGGCCATAAAAAATTAACAGGTATATGTTTGTAAGATAGATGCCTCCAAATAAAATGTGACAAAATGGTATATCCAAATCATAAATAATTATTTAGTCATCCATGCATTAGGATGTCCAACCACAGATATTCGTTGCTCACAATTCTTGACATGGTTCTTCATATTTTTATTTCCCTAAAACAAATATAGCCTAGACATTCATAAACAAATTGTAATTCCCAAACAAAATATAGTTATTCACGTTGTTTTTAGGAAACACTTTGGCACATTTTCACTCATTCCCTTGCCCTTTATTCACATGCCACAATTCCTTCCAACTTGGAAAGGGAACTCGTCACAATTGCATATATATTTTTTAAATTGTATAAATGTTATTTGTACGCCTTGGATAGAGTGTAATAGAACTTCATCAGAATTATAGAGTGTAAATCCATGTCTTTGTCTCTATTTACGATTTCAATTGTTCATAATGTCAACTCATGATATATTTTCTTAACTCCTGCACACCCTGATTTCCCCAAAATCCATATTGAATGGACTCAAAGTGGAGCAACATTAGCCTTAAGTTGTATCAACTCTAGGTCATGCCAATTTCAAGTATCTCTTTACAGCAATCAAGTATTTCCTCCTTTTGTTCAATTAACACTGTAATAACCCCTTTCTTCTTCATCTTCCTTGCATGAGGTATTTAGCCAATACTGTATTTATGCTCGTCAGTTTCATATTTTCTCACTCCAACTCTTATTAAGAATCCATTGACGTCAACATCATCAATTTCCTTCTGCATATCCTCTTTACTTCAACCTTTGTTAACACTAATATTCTTGGTTAAACATGCACCTTGCACTATAATTCATATAGAAGCACCATGTTCAACATCTACACCATATGCTCTTCATCTTTTATATCATTATCATCTTCAAAACCTACTAGATTTAACTCCTCATTTGAGGAAGCATTTCGTAGATGATCAACCCTTGTCACTTGCATTCTTACCTTGAGAAGCATAACACTATTTCGTCATGCATGATCAAAAAACATTAAACAAACAAATATTATAGAATAATAGAGGTTGATGTAATGCATAGCAACAAGAAAATGAGAAAATTTAAGGTAAACATAGTGTTATAGACATTTTTGGGCACTGCAACCCCAATCATAAATGTCAATAAACCAAGGGCTCTTAAGTCCCTAAAATTGTTGTTCTGACCCCTAAAAGAACAAGGTAAACTAACTACATCCTCTCCCAGAAGTTATCCATGAAAAACTACTCAGAACTGGTCAAAACTGGACCATTTCAAATGCTCCATAGGAAAAGTGCATTGAATCCCACCTGAATACACACAGTAGGTGTGATGCATGTCACAAAGCCCTTCTATGGGGTTCGATGGGTGAGAAGGGACAAATGGCAGGGTCAATCCGCCAGGTAGAGGAGCATGGAATCTTCCAGAAACTTCTCCTATGACACTTGCCTCTTTGAATTCGACCATGGATGAGTAAGAGATCATCAATCTCCAAGTGGAATCAAGAACTATCAGAGAGAAGACACTAATCAAATCTCAAAAGCTGACTCAGCCCCCTTGCAAACATCTATATATGGATCCCTCATACCAGAGATCCAGAGGCTGGAATTTTGCATCTTGTAAGGAAGTGCTGCTAGTTTCTTGGTGCAATATCATAGGGTTGGGTGATCTAAGCTTTTCATGAGGTGAAGAAGGGCTTCTTGCTAAGAGGATGATGTTGGGTCAGAGCAATTGGTTGTAATTCTCTTGGCTCTTTCTTGATTATCAATAAAGCTATTCAAGTTTTCCTCCACATGTTTGTATGGTTAATGTTTTATGCATTTGTGTGGTCAATGTACATCTGATCCTATATTGTTTATGATAATAGATCTATGTTCTTGGATAGTATTATGCATATTTTATTCTACAGGTAGCCTGTGAAGCTAGGTGGACAAGGAAGCGAGTAGCAAAAGATCTATCGGAAGGGAGAGGAATCGAACAAGGAACCAAGCACAAGACAGAGGTTGGTCTCCTTTATTCTTATCTCATCTATCTCTCATAAAGGAAAACGAAAGTATTTTTGGATTGTTTGTTTCTAAGGTAACTACCAGCCTTAGTGGGATTAGCAGCTCTACATAGACACTATTCCCGGTAACAAAATGGTGACTCCACTAGGGAGCGAGTAGATTGTTTTGTTCATCTACATTTGTTTACTTTATACACTTACAGACGAAGCCTGAAGTCAAGCCAGCTAGCCTTCAAGCTGCATTTTCTATGCAAGTGCAAAGTAGATCAATGCTGCTTCAGTCAATCTCTGGGTTTTGTTTATGAATTAAACAATCGATTTACAAGCTCTCTAATTGCCCTCGTGGTGGCTCTAGTAACCTCTTTATATCTACCACTGTGATTGATTTACTGATTACCACTTGCTCAACCAAAATCCCTGAACTGAACTGCAAACTGTGACCCAGAACCCAATCAAAGTCTTGTCCCTGGTCCAGCACACTGTCTGTTCTGTGAACTTCAAATGCAGCGCACTTCCCGAGTGTAGTAGGTGCATTGCATTTCAGCTTCATTGTGTTACAGGTGCGCTGATCAGACAAGGCCTTGTTCCTAAATTTTGGTTTCTGTGTTCACTCTTTTCAGATTTATTTAGGAGTTTTGCTACCTGTAGTCAGTACACCTCTATTTGAAACCGCTTTCCTTGTTATTCCGCCTCCATTGTCCAAAGAACTGTAAATGTTTTTATGTATTTTTTGAATCATTTTCAGTTCTCCTTTACAAAGAAGTAGCGTAATTGTATTGTCGTTTCTTGATTTGAAAGTGTTGCAAGTGTCATTTTCAGTCATAGAAGAGAATATGATTGTTCTTGATAGTCGATTACACTGTTACTCTTGTATTTGATCTGAATTAGTAGTTTTTTCTAATGTCGAAAGCAAGTTTTCAATTCTAAATCGCAAAGTGTTGTCATTTTCCTCATTTTGTTTTGAAAAGAAACTTGTTAGTAATTGTCGCTTTGAAAAATAATTCAGATTTGTGCTTAGCTTTCTTATTATCATTCACACATTAAGAAGGCTAAAAACAAATACATCCATGTGCATTTGCATTTAGACTGTTTGTCGGTTTAATTTAGGACAATTCTTATAATGTGTGCTCTTTGCTCTTTGTTGAAAGAACTCCATGTCTCTTTCCTTAGTAGCTAGGATTTTCATTTGCAAAAAGAAGACTAAATGACTGTTTATCATCTTAGATTGCATTTTAGGAATTGTACATCTACATCATGCGTGAACCTGAAAGGAAAATTTCTTAAGCAAGATCAACTATAAAATAAATTTAATGAATCTAAAAATGCTTTGGAACCTAACGCACAACATCTAGAAGTCTAGGCTAGAGACGTATTCTGGCGTCGTAAAGCCTGGTAACTATTGTTTTCACTGTTGGTTTGGTGATTCCTCCACTTTGAGACGATAAGTGCCAGTACAGACTTGTGCTCCCATGTACTGTCTAGTATATTTTGGGAGACCACAATAAGCTTAATCCTTTATCCATAGGAAGCTGTGTCTGCCGCCCTATCGATCACAATGCACTGAACACAGCATTCGGGAAGATTGACTATCGTACCGTAAAAGGTATTCTAAAGTTTTTCTATTGGTTTGGTAATCCCTCTGTCTAGATTTCTAGAGCAGTCCCTTTCGTTCCTTTTCAGACTCCTTAATGGAAAAGGTCCATCTGAGCACCTGTCACTTCAGGCTCATTAAAAATCGAAGGCGACTAGAGTCATCTTTTGTTTTTTCTCGACTCTTAAAAATTGAAAAAACAAGTTGTGTCAAAGCATCTAAAATTCATCTAATTCAAAAACATACCTCCCCTTGATTTTTAGTTGATCGAGTAATCCAAAATCGTGAAAGAAAGCCAATTGAAACCCCGTCGTTCACATAGGCTTATTTGTCAACCGTCTTTGTCTCCAGAATTGAAACTGTTACGGACAAAGCGAACTTGTTTAACCGGTTCCAAATCCCTTGGTAAAGTTAGAACAAGTTTTCCAACACCATTGGAGACTCCGGTTACTCCAAACATTTCTGGTATCCTTGCCTTTACAGAAGAAGTTCAGCAGCCATCGAAGGACAGTAGCACTGATCCTAGTGTGAGGGTAAACACTTGTATTACTGAACCAGTTCCATCTACAGCTAATTCATAGGGTGTTATTTCCAAAGCATTTATTGCTGTATATTCTATTAGTTCTTCGGCACTAGAAATATTTTACAGACCAGACGGTCTACCTTTTCCACCTAGTCTGATTGCTATAGAAGAGATTGTGGAGGATCCTCCATCTAGTACTCCATGGCAATTTGGAGTCGGGATCACTCTGTATCCTTCTTCATTAGAAATTAGTCTACTGCCATCAGAAGCTCCTGTAGAATCGCTAGGAAATATTTTGGATAGACTAGAAATGTTTGAACAACCATCAACATCTAGGACTATGTCGTCCAACACAGGAATGGCAGAACTTCCTGCTGTCACTCCAACAATGTTTGTCGGTGTACCATCTATCCCAACTAGCTCTCAATCGCTAGAAGGGGCCCACTCAGGGGCTATTTCAACAGTCTGGTCCGTTCTTGTTTGTTCATCCAGAATAGTATCCAGAAACTCTTATGTTGAGTCTCAGCAAATTGATCCTTCAGAGTGTTAATTTGGGCAGTTTGGTCCTCAAGGGCAAACAATTCCTTTAAGTATCAGATTACCACCGTATGGGGGGCAATATACCCTTTCATTGTCTCCTCCGGGAGGACAACCATACAGGAGATCACAACAAAATTCAGGTTATGATGGAATTACATCTAGCGGTTGGGTGACGATACTGCCTCGACAACCAAGAGTTATATATTCGATGCAACAATGCTTACCTATGTCAAATATACCGACTATGCTAGCTATTGTGATGGTGTCGCAAGTACAAGCGCTGCCTGTTGTATGCCAACCTCAGGTTTCTCAAGTGGTAATGCAACAACCTCTTGTCCCTACGACTCAACCACAATCGCCAAATAGTGGAATGACACAGGGCCAAACGGGTACAATTACCCCTCATCCTGGTCAAACAGTCAGTATTGGACAACATGACATCGCTTCAAAACCATGGCTGGTGCAATACCAACAACCGAAATTCCAACAAGTATATCAATGATTTGAGCAACAAATATTTGCAAATAGTGGGCAATCGTATATTCAAAACGGTCCAAATCAACCATTCTACAATGGTTATGCCCATCAACCTTACCAAAGTTACCAGCATCAAATGCATTATGCTGGTATGCAGAGACCAATTTCTCAGGCGATTCCATCTTATCCTCGGTATGCTTCACCTAACCCGAATCAACAGTTACCCTTCGTGGTGACTTTAGAGTTATCGGATCTAAATCGGTGTACAAGTGATCCAATTTCTTATGCCCCTTGGTGGCCATCGATTCCACATAAATTTCTATCAGATATTCCTAAATTTAATGGAAATCTAGGTGAAGATCTGTCGAATCATGTGATGACCTTTAATCTTTGGTGTTCATCAAACACCTTAAACGATGATTCGATTAGGCTTTGCCTTTTTCAGAGGATGTTAACTCGTCCAGCAGCAAAATGGTATATCGAATTACCTAGAGCTTCGTTTGACAACTTCAGTACCCTAGCCACAACCTTTTTAACCCATTTTCAATTACCGATAAGGTACGAAACAGGAACAAAACTTCTTACCAATTTCAAGCAAACAACGACCACTCTTATATCTGATCATATTCATGAGTGGCGACGTCATCGTAGAATGGTAAAAATGTATGTTCCTGATCAGATTTTAGCTGAATGGTTTATTAAGTCATTATTTCCTTCCATCATAGAAGATGTGGCAAAAGGAGTCGTCACCGAAGAGCAAGTTATTTTCATGCGCAATATTTAGACTTGATTTATACTCAGTCTGGTAGGCTCTATGATAAAATACCTGACGCTTCCAGACCAGAATATTCAGTCCCCCCTCCTCCTAAATTGAATAATTACTCTCATGCTGGAAATGGAGTGATTGGCGGGACAGACACGAAATCGACAAAGGCTACATCTAAAAAGGCCCGTAAGATTTCCAGTCAAAATGCAAAAGAAGAACTTCTCGCCTCGGAAGTAAATTCCATCTCAACTAATAAAGGCAAAGAAACCAAGCAAACAGGAGGCAAGAAGAAAACAAAGGGAAGAAGAAGAAATAGGAGGAAAAATCACCTGAAAAATATTATGCAAACCCTCCTGGAGATAGGAAACCAAAAAATCCATGCATAATATGTGATGAGGATCATTGGACAAGAGATTGTCCACATAAGGCTGAGCTTAAAATATTCATCAAGAATTCGAAAACCTCAATGGTATTGACTGATCCATTTCCAAACATAGGAACAAATTTGGTTGCTAGTGGAAATTCTTCCCCATCCCAAATACTGATGTTGTCGGTTTTGAAACAACTAAATGATGCTTTAATATTGACAAGGAACAAATATTATGGGAATCCACAGCTATCAAACAACAAGGATAAAGATCAACCTAGTAGTTCGACAACAACTTCGACAGAAGTTGCACTGCCCATCATTCATAAGCTAACAATAAAACTGCCAAAGGGAGTAGTACACAAGTCAACATTTAATATTTGTGCTAGAGCAGCACAACATTATAATATAGTGGAAGATCTGGCCCAATCACCATCCGCTATGTTGAAACTTGAAGTACTACAAAATTGCCCATCCCAAAAGTAGGCTTTATTATCAGCTATTGGTGGGATATACCCAAAGGATTCTAATCTTGTGTCCTTTAATCATAAAGGATACAATCCTCAGTTACTAGCTCAACTAGCTTTCCTCATTCAAGTGAAAGCCCTCAACAAAATTGTTCATTGAACAATTATTGATGAGGGGGCATCTACATGTATTATGTCGATGAGTTGCTGGAAAACTTTAGGATCTCCAACCTTGTCGGGATCTTCGACAACATTAAAAGAATTCTAAGTAACTTGCAAACTGAACTAGGGGGGAAAACAATAGAAATAGATGTTGAAGTAATCGACAGAAACCTTGATTATAACATCCTACTAGGAACACCATGGATATATGTTATGGTTTCTATTGTGTCGACCTAGTTTAGGAAGATTGCATTTCCCTTTCAACGAGGGATTAAAATCATCGATCAACAAAATTTCCTCCCCAATGGTTCCCAAGTTACAGGAAGCATTCCGATGATCCATGGAAGCCCCCATTCACTTCAAAATATCGGAGTAGGCCTACTAAAAGACCCTATATTAATGGGTACTTTTGCCCACCCACCTCCAATAAACCTGGCGGAAGTGGCAGCGATAGGAACCTACAATATGATATCTTCTATTAACAAGATCTCAGAAAAAGATATTAACATGGATCATCTATTGGTGTTGCCTCCAAGCCAAATGGAAATATTGTAGCAATCAATGTTCCTAGCATGGGATGCAAACCCAAATCAACGCTCATCGAGCGTTTGGATAGATAGGTCTAAGGAATATGGCACCCCTTCAGATCCTTTGTCGCAAGTGCATTACACCGATGAAGGAATTGTTCAATCAAGGCTAAATGAAGGGGAGCCATGGGAAGATTACCACCATCGTTCCCATCTTCCGACTTGTAAAGAAGATACTCCTGATGACCTTCATCATCCGTTAGTTTTTTATTTCCTATCAAATACTGTAAACACGGTGGATTCTGAGCGTAACTTGTCCAACATTGAAGAGACTATCGCCATAAATATCTCGACCAAAACGGACGTTGTAGAGAATATTTATGATGGCAAATGTTGTTCCCCTTCAGAACTAGAAATATATAATGCCGTTCTTTGTGAATTCAGAGATGTCTTTGCTTGGTCATATGATGAAATTCCAGGCATTGACTCGAGTATAGTTGAACATGAAATTAAGAAGTATCTAGATGTCAAACCAGTACGACAATGGCTACGACAGGTGCACCCCAAGGAAGCTGCTGCCATCAAGGCAGAAGTTGAAAAGCTTCTCCATGCTGGTTTCATTTACTCGGTTCCTCTAACCAATTGGGTATCGAACATTGTTCCTGTTATGAAAAAACAAGGAACAATTAGAGTGTGCGTCGATTATAGGGATGTAAATCAAGCTTGTCCAAAAGACAACTACCCTACACCCTTTATTGACTGGATAATTGATGAATGCACTGGATGTGAAATATTTTCATTCATGGATGGATTCTCTAGGTATAATAAAGTAAATATCCACCCACAGGACCAGTCAAAGACTGCATTTATTTGTTCGTGGGGCACATTCGCATATCACAAATTACCCTTTGGTTTAAAAAATGCATGGGAAACTTTTTAGAGGGCAATGAATTATGCCTTCCATGACATAAAAAACATCCTTCAACCATATCTCAATGACCTTCGGGCTCATTAACGAAAGCGGACCGATCATCTGCAACATTTGAGAGCGATATTTCTATGTTGCCGACACTACAAGATATGACTCAATCCACACAAATGTATGTTCTGTGTCAGTTCTAGTCATTTACTTGGCTTTGTAGTCTCAAAGGATGGGATTCGTCTCGACCCATGTAAGGTTCAGGCAATCATAAATTTGCCTCCACCTTCAAATTTTCTTCAGATTCAGAAACTCCAAGGGAAAGCAAACTTTCTGAGGAGGTTCATTCCAAATTACGCAGAACTTGCTAAAGGTTATACACGTCTATTGAAAAAAGAAGTACCCTTTAACTGGGATCAGGTCGCACAAGCTTCCTTTGATGCTTTAAAAGAATCCTTGATGAAAGTATCATTAATGTACGCTCCTGATTATCAAAAAGACTTTAACTTGTATCTAGCTACAGTAGATACAACCATCGCAATGGTTTTAGTTCAAGAAGACAAAGGAATTGAAAATCATATATATTATTTAAGTAGGAACTTAAATGATACAAAAGGCAAATATTCTTATGTTGAAAATATAGCGCTTTCAGTTGTTCAAGCGATACAGAGATTTCGACACTATGTCCTCTTTCAGAAAACTACCATTCTGTTAGATTGCAACCCCATGACTTATATGTTGTTGTGACAGTTGCTGGGGGGCAAATATTCAAAATGGATAGCAATTCTACAACAGTTTGATCTGGAATTTGTAAAATCCAAGTCAAAGAAAGCCCTGGTTTTCGCAGAATTATTATGCGATCTCCCATCGTCGTCCAATGATGAAACATCCGAAGAAACAATCGTGGATGAATCTTTGTTTCTGATATCTTCAAGCAATCAATGGTATGGAGATATAATTATCTATCTCCAAACCCAAAAATATAGGCCTAATACCTCCCGCTCCGAACGAAAACATATTCGATACCAATCAAAAGACTACATGATCGTCGGTGACATGCTTTACCATCGTGGTGTCGATACGGTCCTGAGGAGGTGCCTCACCATGAGGAAGCCGAAAAGGTCCTGAATGATTGCCATTCAGGCACGTGTGGGGGGCATAAATCTGGTTCCGCTACGGCGCAAAAATATTTACGAGTAGGATACTTCTAGCCAACAATGTTCAAAGATTACATAACCATAGTCAGAAGTTACCATGCCTGTCAAAATTTTCGATAGCAAAACTAGAAGGCCACCCGCACCTCTGCAGTCGATAGTTGTTGTTGGGACATTGCCAAATGGGGCATTGATTCCATGACATGCAACCCCACCTCGACCGGGGGGCATGGGTATATCATTGTCGCAGTGGACTATTTTACCAAATGGGCTGAGGCGATGCCTACATTAGATAACATTGGTGAAACAGCTGCCCTTTTCCTTTTCAATCATGTAGTCGCAAGATTCGACTTTCCATAGGCTATAGTCACAGATCATTAATCACATTTTCGCAATCAATGATGGCCGAATTAGCTGCCAAATTAGGGTTGTCTCACGATAGCTCTACTCCATATTACCCGCAGGCCAATGGACAAGTTGAAGCAATCAATAAGGTCCTGAAGCGCATGATGCAAAGGATGATTGTAGTCCACAAAAGGAGTTGGCACCTGATCCTATACTCAACCTTGTGGGCATACCGAACATCGGTAAGGAATGCAACCGGGTTTACACCTTTCCAACTGGTATATGGCCTAGAAGCAATCTTACCAGTTCAGTGTGAAATATCGTCCCTCAAACTCGCAATCGACCTTCTCCTTGAACTTCAAAATAGGAGGCTCGTTTCTTGGAACTAATCCAATTGGATGAAACCCGTCGTGATGTTGCTTTGGCTAACGAAGCCCATAAGAAATGAGTCAAGGCGCAGTTCGACAAGAATTTCAAACCCCGTGTCTTCTCGGAAGGTGACTTGGTCTTGCTTTATGACCTGGAATCTGATAAATTGGGAGCAGGTAGATTCAAGTCTTTATGGATGGGCCCCTATATCGTTAAGTGAGTGTTAGCAAGAGGAGCCTATGAGTTAATGGATCATGATGGGATTCCACTGGCACACCCTCGTAACGGGTTGTACCTTAAGCATTACTATGCGTGATTCAGTGTGGTAACCATATGCTTTTGTTACATTTTTGTTTTCGCTAAAGTATTTGTTTAAGTAAATACACTTTTTACATTTGTCGTTGATATTGAACCTATCGGAATCTTTTGTTGGATATGTCGACGGAGCAAGTCATAGTTTGTGAAACCTATCTTCTGTGGCCTGGGCCATTTTTGATCCAAGCGGCGAGTTAGTAAGTTTCAGAGGGGTATGCATTGGTCAATCAACGAATAACATCGCTGAATATAGCGCACTGATACAACTTATCTCTGATGCCATCACACATGGCATATGTCGACTGGTCATCAGAATAGACTCACAGCTCGTCATAATACAACTCATTGGTGTCTACTTCGTCCGAAATCCAGCTATCTATCACATGTTCCTAAGGGTCAAGATTTTGGAAAGTCAATTTGATTTTATTCAATATCAGCATATTTCCATAAGCTTAAACACATTAACTGACTCATTGGCAAATTATGTGTTGGATAGACATTTGCAACATTTATAAAAAGAAGCATTTCATCAATATTTGCATTCGGATCATGTAAATTAACCAAAATAAAACTCTGAAAATCAAAAATATATATATAACTATTTATGGTTTACACATAATGTTCTGTAACCAAGACAAAAATTGGTCAAATGACCCAAAACTCAAAACGCTAGGGGGCACCCTAGTCTAATGATGCTGGTGATAACAAGTCACCGCCTGTGTAATCATGCGTAAAAGCCTATTCCATCGACTTGGCATGCCAGTAGTATGTAGCTGCAACCTTAGAGGAAGCTCGTCAGTCCTCACATTTGGAATACCGAGAGTGGGACCCTCGACCTGATCCTGTAATGCTGGAAGAGTCTCGGCCACATCAAGGTCATGAAGGATAGCCCTTCCCACAACCTCTCCTGCTGGAGCGGAAGCTGGCACTCTCAGGTGTACTACTGGCCGAACGGGACCAACATCTGCATGAGCACATGAGTTCTAATTAGTCTTGATAGAATAAAGAACAAGGACATTGTAAAGGGAAATTATAAACAGAAATATGGTCAAAGAATTTACCAATGGCACCCCACTGCTCGCCAGCCGGCAGTACCAAATCTGCGTCACCCAGGAAATCCCTACCAGCATATGGATACTTGGAATAAACCATCTCCTGACGATCGAACCACCCGAAGAAGGTACCAAAAAAGGAAATCTGAGATTGACCAGCATGTCTGGACATATGGTCAACCCATATTTACATCTGTGGCTCAGTCGATGGAGGTAAACCAAGTGAAATATATTGCGGCTGCATCAGCGGGAAATTTTCCAAGGCGAAGGCAGTCAAAATAGAACCATATCCAAAGTTCTTCAATCTTCCATTTTTCACCTTGGTCAACTGTTCTTTCATCACAAAGAGTACTGCATCACACCAGTTGAACACCTTTGGTTCGAGACATTCTAAGACATACTGCATATAAGATCGGTTGGCCATGTGAAGAGCCGCACCACCAGCCATCCTACCAAAGGTGAATAGAATGGTCCTCAGGGACCTGTCAGTGACATCTCAGATGATGATCTTGTCGTCTTTACTCAGCTGAGATAGGCTCAGAATGCAAAATGGAAAATATGAAATGAAAGAGCTCAGGTTTAGCTCCTACCCGGAAAAGATGACGTCGAAAATCATCTGCACAATCTCCTGAAATCAGCTGGTGAAAATCAAAAGGGAAAGCACCTCCAAAGCTCCAACAAGCCAATGTTCAAATGAAATGGTAAAATGAGGGGTAAAAGCACTTTTAAATTATTTTTTTATGTAATTCAAGGAAAATATTAGTGTCTTAACTCATTTTTCAAACATATATTGTTCATTTCTAACTAGTTTGATGAAGCAATTGAGCATGCAGTACAATATTTGAAGGAACAAAGCTATTAATGGTAAAGTCAAGAAATGACTGCTAAATCGAGAAGTTTTAACGCGGAATTCAAGCTCGTTAAAAATAAACATAAGCAAAGAGCAAGTGTTTCCCGCAGCGTTTACGCTCATTTTAAAATAAAAATGAACCAATTTCTGGTAAATAACCATCGCGAATGTAGTACTTCAACCTTTGAAGCCTTGGTCGTGTTCTCATCATCACCTCCACTTTGTATTGGCCGATCATTCACCTCCACTTGATTGTTTACCCCTTTTGAGGAACAGCTGCGAAGAGTGATACTGTTAGCCATCCTTGTAACACTGTCGTGATTGGAAAATTCCAAACCTTACCTGGAATTAGCTACTACCCGAATTTACCACTCATTCCTCAAAGACGAGTATTCTTTAAGCTCTTTTCAACTGACTCGTAAAATATGAAAAGATTGTCGAGCCATTGGCCTATGCATCTCGTTAAAGTGACTGGAAGTGCTATCCCTCCTTTAGATTTTAACCTTTTTGGGCCTGAGGGATTATTACACAAAAATATCGAGCGCTTGTTTTGTTCGGCTCCTTAAAAGTACCGAAAATTCATCCCTTCTGTATTATTTTATACTTTTTTGGAATTAAGGGATTAGATGACGAAAAAGGATTTTTGGAGTCTCCTTTATGTCCCCTTTTCAGACTCTCTAAAATTGAAAAGGACCTAGTTATCTTTGTCGTTAAACTCGTTAAAACCTAATAGCGACAAACTTGTCCATAACAGACAAGAATGAGTTTCACTATCGCTAGGCTTGTTAAAACATAGCGATGGGTTTGCCCGAAGGGAAAATTATAGAACAAGCATATGTTATCCTCCTCAAGCTTGACAAAAATAAAGAGGTACTAGTCAGCAATGACTAGGGAAAATTGGGAAGAAAACTTGAAGAAGCTTTATTGGTGGCAAGTCGCTCTTGAACATGACACTTTCACTCCGCATCCAAGTCAAGTTGGGTTGTTCCATTCACTGGTCACATCACCATGGTTCCATCACACCATCCACATTTGGGGTTAATTCTACCAATGCATCATGTCAGTGTCACCGATATCTTCAAGAGAAGTCGCTCAAAGAATTCACCTGTGTCTCACCCACTGCAATACATTTACACTCCATTCTTTCATGACTGCCACCCTGAACCTTATATCACCAGATCGTTTTCACCTCCATTAAAATCATTTGCTCCGTTCCATGTCATTGATGTGGGATTTACTAAGGCCCTCCTATGACGTATTGCTTCTTGTCGACATCAGCTCATTATCCAAGAATTCGATCTCGGAACAACCCTTTCAGTACTTTGAAGCTTGCATGCCTTAATGGCAAGTTTCTCACTTCCGACGACAGGTTTACATCAATGGCCTTCGACCGAAAGATTTTTTGTGGTGTTCAACACCAAGTCCTTTATTCACACCATGTAAATTGTACTGTAGTACCTTGAGGGTCATCATCATTATCGATGATTCCTCTCGCGCCTGTTAATGGCTTACATCATTGGCTGGTAATCAGGCGATGTCTTTCCATGTTCGACTCCAGAACATCTCTCACATGGATCGACTTGTACTTTGAGTGAAAATCAAACGAGATTGAAGACCCCGGATCTAGTTTCTTCCATCCATGCTGCGATATATATTAAGGAAAATAAGAACATCAAATGTACACCATTGCTACACAGATAATCATCCAATCTAAGGGATGATGGCTCTACCAGAATCATCAGTCTACACTCAGACGATTGCCTGTCTCATGTACATGAAAAATGAATTTATAAAGCTAAGCATGGCAATGCCCGCCTTAGCTAGATCATGAAAATATTATGAAGATAATGTATTGTATTGTATCTTATTACAGGTCTCCTTCCAGATTGAACGAACTTCAGATCTTCATGATAAAGGATTTCACTCGACATCGACAAATTAACGACCTCATGCTTTAGGGGGCAACTGCTATAGATATTTTTTGGGCACTACAACCCCAATCATAAATATCAATAAACCAAGGGCTCTTAAGTCCCTAAAAGTGTTGTTCCGACCCCTAAAAGAACAAGGTCAACTGATTACATCCTCTCCCAGAAGTTCTCCATGAAAAACTACTCAGAACTGGTAAAACCTGGACCATTTCACCTGCTCCATAGGCAAAGTGCGTTGCATCCCACCTGAATACACACAGTAGGTGCGATGCATGTCAAAAATCCCTTCTATGGGGTGCGATGGGCGAGAAGGGACAAATGGCAGGGTCAATCCGCAAGGTGGAGGAGCATGGAATCTTCCATAAACTTCTCCTGTGACACTTGCCTCTCTAAATTCGACCAGGGATGAGAAGAGATCATCAATCTCCAAGTGGAATCAATAACTATCAGAGAGAAGACACTAATCAAATCTCAAAAGTTGACTCACCCCCCTTGCGAACATCTATATATGGATCCCTCATCCCAGAGATCCAGAGGCTGGAATTTTTCATCTTGTAGGGAAATTCTACTGGTTTCTTGGTGCAATATCATAGGGTTGGGTGATCTAAGCTTTTCATGAGGTGAAGAATGGCTTCTTGCTGAGAGGATGATGCTGGGTCAGAACAATTGGTTGTAATTCTCTTGGCTCTTTCTTGATTATCAATAAAGCTATTCAAGTTTTCCTCCACATGTTTGTATGATTAATGTTTATGAATTTGTGTGCTCAATGTACATCTGATCCTATATTTTTTATGATAATAGATCTATGTTCTTGGATAGCATTATGCTGCTTTGATTCTACAGGTACCCTGTGAAGCTAGGTGGGCAAGGAAGCGAGTAGCAAAAGATCTATCAGAAGGGAGAGGAATCGAACAAGGAACCAAGTGCAAGACAGAGGTTGGTCTCCTTTATTCTTCTCTCATCTATCTCTCATAAAGGAAAAAGAAAGTAGTTTTGGTTTGTTTATTTCTAAGGTAGCTACCATCCTTAGTGGGATTAGCAGCTCTGGATAGACGCTATTCCCGGTAACACATAGGTGACAAGAAACAAACATAGGTGCAATGAATATGTTTGCACCTGAAACAAGATCTATCCTCTGTGACCATTTCAAAATGTGAAAAATAATCAAATATCAACAGATATGTGAATCTAGAACTTCAGGTATTGTGGATAATTCTCTCGCAGAGGTAGACATGAAAGACACCAAAAGCATCACCAGTTCAAATTTGCCTCCAGCCAATTGTTGATGGGTTCAAATCACAGATAATATATAGAACAAGAATATCACACATGCAGGAGCAACTGACTTGGGTTTGAATTGAAGATAATATATAGAACAAGAATGTCATACATATTCAGAGATAATATATATAAGAAGAATATCACCTTGGCAAGCACAAAAAAAGAAAGGCCATGGATAAGTTTTATCAACCTCTAGATTGCAACCCACCTTGGAACTTTAACCTTTGGAGTCATTTTTATGCCTTCATATAGGTATTTTATTTGATGATGTACCTGAAAAGGAGGGATATCCTTGTCTACAAATTTTGTATTCCTTCTTTCCTGTCCAAATGGATCTAGAGGAAATCAAGGGCAATGATCTATGTTATTTGAGTGCTCTATCATCAAATAGTCCAACAAGGAATCCTCGTGCCCAGTAACCTATTCTAGATAAGGGGATAATAACACCCCACACCTCTTGAGCAAAATACAAATGAACACTAGTGCGTGGTCTATTGTTTCCCTTTCACAATTGCATAGAGTACAACTTACAAGACCCTACCTTGCCCTATTTTGTAGGACCTCTCACATAAAAACATTATTCGTTAGGGCCAACCACATAAAAATCATGTATTTATTTGAAGATTTAACTTTCCAAATCTTCCCCACCACCAAGCTACTACTACTACTTCATCATCAAGGATAGCCTTGTGCCGAAAGCTAGCTTTCAACAGTCATATGGCAGGATCGTTGGACCATACAACTCTCTTGTGTGAAGAAGAGATGGAGACAACTCTTTGCTCCTAAATGCAACCAACGTTGAGTTTAAAAAAACACAAATTGCTTGAATTTGTACTCAGCAACAACAAAATATACAAAATTTCCTTGTAACAGAGTTGCTAAGATGGAATCTTCATCTACAAACATTTACCTATCACGAAAATAAAATGCAAATCGAATTTCTTTCTTATTCCATAGACTCCAACTGCAAGATAAAAAAACACATCAACTTTGTTTACCCCAATACGCAAACAAGTAGCAAGCCCCAACTATATAATATAAGAAAGTAGTACGTATCCCAAAGGCCCGATGGGATTTAAGGGAAATAAGTGACCGTAAGCCTTCCAATCAATATATAAATACATAAATGTATATTTATTACTTTTTAATTGGAAATGTTCACTTAAATAATAAATTTTAATTACGTCTCTCCCAATCTAAATTTCTTATTAGGATAATTCACTACCTTCATACGTCTTGCATTTTTTAAGAGTGTTGTAACATGTGGATTAATTTCCTTTTTGGTGCACAATCTCCGCTTTCTAGGACAATATGGTGCACTTGCCCAACCTATACATATCACTAAGAATCACAGAGAAGAAAGTTCTACAAACGAGCATATTTTTCAAACAAGTAAGCCCTACAGATCACTAAGAATGACAGAGCAGAAGGTTGTACAAATGAGCATATTTTTCAAACACATAATCCTTACAGATCACTAAGAATAACAAAGAAGAAGGTTGTACAAACGAGCATATTTTTCAAACAAGTAATCCAACATCAGTACCTTAACTTTCTCATGAATATATCATATTGAGAACCTTTGAAAAATCGTGGGAAATCTAGGCACCCACTAGACTATCTCTCTTCTACGAGGGTGATGTGGAAAGAGTGATAAGATTTCACCATTTTGAATTTTTTTGTTAAATCAGAAAAACCAATATTAATGGAGAAATTAGTATCTTTTACTAAATTTTGTGATGTGACTAAATGTAGCTTTAACCATTCACCTTAAGATGTTTTTTACAATATAGTTTCATAAGTCTATTTAATATCTTCATTATCATAAAAGCCAACCTATGTCCATCTTAACTCCACATCTACCACTCTTAGAGGGATGAAATATATTTATCCCTCTCACTCTTAGAGGGATGAAATCTATTTATCCCTCTCAACCCAAAATTAATATGCCCACTTTAAATAGTCTACGCTCACATGAATACCATGGTATTGCCATGGGTCAATAGCATGGGTTATCATAAACCTAGAGCTTAAAAACTACTATTAGTAATTTGTAAAAAATAATCAAATTAATAATTTATTTTTACTTAATTTAATTATTTTAACTGGGTTAAAATGTTTAAGTGACATTAATTACAAGATCCATTTTTACTCTTGATCAACAAAGCCTCGAGAGGGATCAAATATTTTTTCACTTTATGTTAGTTTTCATATCAAGATATTTGATCTTAGTAGATCCAGAGTAAATATGGATCTATGCTCGATATTAGCAAGAAAATAATGAGCAGGAGAAAAATGCACAACTAGGTTTTCTGAGAGTTTCAGTGCTTGCTCCCAATGGAGGGATGCAGAGGAGGGATCTCCACTCCCTCCTACAAGGAGGCCATAGCTAACAGAGGAAAGTCCCCACTGGGTAATGCCAGAGGTTCCGTGGAAAAGGAAAAAAATATTAATGAAAAGGAGACAAATGGGGTCAGGCCCAAGGAAACTGTCAGCACTAAAGATATGTAGGAAGAAGACAAAAGCCAGAGAATATGGGACAATAAACAAAAGGGACCATGCAGACCCAAAATGGAGACTACTCCTAGAGTAGTGCTAAATGATCCTGCATTGCAGGCACACAGGGAACATCTAGGTACTTACGCTATAATCTGCAAATTCATGGGATTATGGCCCATGGAAAAGGCTTTACAGATATGGCTCAAGTACCACTGGAAACCCAAAGGAAGCATCAATCTACATCTTGGGTCAAAGGGATTCTTCACCGTGGTGTTCACAAGCATTGAATACAAAGACAAAATATTCAAAGGAGGACCCTACCTTTATGCAGAAGTTGACCTCTATATGCGACCTTGGATGATGAATTGTGTTCCAGAGCGAGAGACTTTAACTTCGGTACCTGTCTGGGTAGGGCTCTATTCTCTACCTCTTGATTACTGGAAAACTGAATTGCTTGCTGCCACTGGCAATAAACTAGGTCAGTTTTTCAAAGCTTTGGAAGCCACAATAAGGGGAAAATACACTTCCTATGAAAGAATCTATGTAGAAATGGATCTATCAAGAGCCCTTCCGGATGAAGTCATCCTGGAAGTTTTGGATGAGGATTGGGTGCAAACTATGGACTATGAGCATATCATGTTTAGATGTCATAAATGCCACCAACATGAACACTTGTTCAAAGATTACCCTCTTAGTAGAGAAGACAACAGGAACAAACAAAATGCAATGGAGGACAAAGAAAGCTTTCAGAAAGTGGCAGGTAGAGGAAAAGGAGGCAAAAAAGGACCAAATCATCTTCATAATGAGGGTCAAAAGGCTAGTCAAATTAGGTATCAAGCACTGGAAGAGAATAAAGAAATGGAAAATGAAGACCAATCTATGGAGGAAGGCCCTAATGAAAAGGAAAAGGAAGGAAAATTGCAACCCAATGCAAGAGATTTGTAATAATAAAGAAACTATGATGAGTGAAACAAAACTAGAGATGGATCAAGAAATGACCCACAGTGAAACAGATCTAGAGGACCATGAACTTCAAGAAATTCTAGATAAGGAACACATAGATCTGGAAGGGTTCTTGATGCAGGGAACCTCGAGAGGGATAGATTCAATACCCCAAGAAGATTGCAACAGAATTCAACAATTGTTTTTATGGAAAAATCAGGAAAGGTGGTTAGATAAAGGAAAAACCATTGACAAGCAAGAGTACAGAGGTGTGAAAACAATTAAAGCAACTCCAGTATTAGCTACCAAAATGCAGGAAAGAAAAGGGGTAGGAAAAAGTAGAAAGACATCTTGATGGAGCGTGAAAAGTTAATGATAGTCTCAGGTAAGATGAAAGACCTAACCGGTTACTCCTTTACAGATCTTGAATTATGAAGTTCACATCCGAGAATATTAGAGGTCTAGGTAGTAAAAGAAAACAAAGAATGTTAAGTTATAGAATGAAACACAAAATGCCAGATATGATCTTCATCCAAGAAACCAAATGTTCCATTCAGAAAATAAAACAAATTCATAGCAAATGGCTCAATAGATTTGAGTTTCTAGAGGTCAAAGCTGAAAGCACAGTGGGGGGCATTCTAACTCTTTGGAATCCCAAGAAAATCATCATAATATATGCTGAAGCATCCAGAAATTACTTATCAGTGGTCATGCAACTATTGGGAGTTTCGGAAACCTTCCTGGTCACAAACGTTTATGGTCCTCAAAAAATAGATGACAAACTCAAATTGCTAGAATCCCTAATAGATCTCAAGAATAGACAAGCTGGTATTGCTTGGATCATGGGAGGTGATTTCATTATGATCAAGTCTCTTTTGGAAAAAAAGGAGGAACCAGAGCACTAACCAAACACTCTTTAGCATTCCAATCACTCAAAGATGATATGAAATTGGTTGATTCAGAATTGAGCAATCGCCTTTTTACATGGAACAACAAAAGAGGAGCAGAGGCGATAGGTAGCCTCTAAATTAGATAGGTTCATGATTTCAGAGGAGCTGATGATTATAGATAGAGAAATAATAGCTAGAGTCCTTCCCTTCATAGGGTCCAATCACTCGTTGATTCAATCGGAAATCAAGGGTATGGTTTCTCCCAGAAATATGCCCTTCAGATTCGAGAATATCTGGCTCTCCCACTCAGATTTCATCAGTAACATTGAAAAATGGTGCTCTGAAGACTTGCAATTACAAGGATCACAAATGTACCTCCTTCATAAAAGACTAAAGCATGTCTAGTTCAGGTTCAAAGAATGGAACAAGAAGGATTTTGGAAACATTTTTGTGAACAAAAAATCATTAGATATCAAAATTCGAGAACTCAACCAAGCATTGATCCAAGATGACTTTGACAAAGTCAAAAGTGATCATGCTGACAAACATCATCAAGAATGGGAAAATTTATGCAAACAAGAGGAAATATTTTGGAGGCAAACGTCTAGAGTTCAATGGCTTAAGGAAGGAGAGCGGAATACAAGATTTTTCCACAGATCCACCATAGCTAATAGAGCATACAATAGAATCTCTACGATAAAGAATGAGAATGGGGAGCTTCAAAACACTCATAAGAATATTGAAGCTGTGCTTGTTAAGCATTTCCAAAACATCACTTAGGAAAACAATCCAGACAGGGCACAATCCATCAGGGAAATTATAAGGCAAACCCTAAGTTGGTGTCTAGAGAGGACAATTTTAACCTCAATAGACCTATTACTGAATAGGAAGTTAGCGAGGTTCTAAAAGACATGCAAAATTGCAAAGCACCAAGCTCGGATGGTTTCAATGTGGATTTTTTTAAAGCTTGTTGGCATATTTTCAAACAAGATATTTTGAATGTTGTTGAGGATTCCAGGTGTAGCAAAACCATCCTGAAAGCCCTCAACACCTCGTTCATCTCCCTGATCCCCAAACAGGATTCATCTTAAACTGCAGATAAGTTTAGACCCATAGCTTTATGTAATGTAGTATACAAGATAATATCCAAGGTTTTTGCTAACATACTAAGACCTCTCCTTCCTCACTTAATGTTAGAGGAACAAGCAGGTTATGTGGAGGGCAAAAAAATTTTAAGTAACATTATTCAAGCACGTGAGGGGGTTCACACGCTTACTAGTAAAAAGCAGGCTGGGATGATCATTCAATTGGATATTGTGAAAGCTTATGACAAGGTGAATTGGATTTACATCAAGAAGGTTCTCACTGCTTTTGGTCTCGATCACAATTGGGTCAGATGGGTCATGGCCCTGGTGACTTCTTCCAGCTTTTCAATTTTGGTGAATGGATCTCCCTCAAAGATTTTCATTCCTTCTAGAGGCCTTAGGTAGGGAGACCCACTTTCTCCATTTCTTTTTATTCTCATGATGAAAGTACTTGGCAGATCCATTAAGCATGCCAAGGAAACGGAAAAAATCAAAGGTCTTAAATTACCTGAGAATGGTTAAGCTCCGACTCACCAACAATTTGTTGATGACACCATGTTGTAAGGAATCCCCATAGTCAAAGAAGCTTTAGCCTTCAATAAATCCTAAAGGAATTTTCCATGGCTACAGGTATTGAATTCAATCTCTCTAAGTCAAAAATCTTCTTCTTAAACACTAACATTGCTATTAATTCTTGGCTTCCAAAGGGATTCCCTCCCCACAAAGTATTTGGGAATCCCTCTCATAGCCAGACCTATGCACAAGAATATCTAGTAACCGATGCTTAATAAGTTGCAGGATAGAGTAAAAAATTGGACCTTCAGAGTCTTGAACCTAGCAGGCAGGTTGGTTCTGACAAAGGCAGTTTTGCAATCTATCCCAGTTTTTATGTTATCAACCCTCCTAGCTCCCAAAGGGGTTAGCAATTTATGAATATACAATAGATTTCCTCTCGGGTAAGGAAGAAACAAAGAAGTGGGCCCTGGTCTCTTGGGATAAAATCTGTAAACCCAAGATTCATGGGGGTCTAGGCTTGGATGATCAGGAGATTCTTAGTAAAGTGCTAGGAGCCAAGCTTTGGTGGCGATGGGTTCAACAGCCAATAACCCGGTGGGCAAGGATCTGGAAAGAGAAATATGATAGCTCTTGGCACACTAATGATCTCATAAGAATGTCTGGATATTTAAAAGGATCTCACATCTGGAACAGAGCCTGGGAAAATAGAAGCCTAGTTTAAAAAAACAATTTTTGGGAAATCAGAGCAGGAGATCTTGCACTCTTTTGGGAGGACAAATGGGAACAAGAACCAACACTGTTAACACGGGATTTTTTAAGCCTTAAGAAGGAAACAGATTCCCAAGGGATAAACAAGGTCAAGGATTTCTAGTATCCTGCTTAGAACTCAGGAAAGTGGAGAAGTTGGAGAAAAATTGACTGCAATGATGATAGTCCCATTAAAATTAAAGCAAGGGATCTTGGGAGCTTTCTTAAAGAAAGAATGATCTTAGTTACAAAGGGGCAGGATCAATTGAGATGGGGCAATAACAATAAAGGCACCTTTAATCTTAAGAAGCTAAAGGTATTCTCCTTGAGCTTGATTCCAGTGTACCAAAAAATACCTAGCAACACCTCTGGAAGCACCCAGGTTGGATGAAGATCAAGCTTTTCATGTGGCTAGTTCATCATAAGAAAATTTTAACTTGGAACAACATTAGGAAAAGGGGGGTTATGGGGCCTTCTAGATGCCAGCTTTGTGAAGAGCAGGAGGAGACCATGGACCACATTCTTAACAACTGCTCTTACACTACCTGGTCGTGGGATTCTTTCTCTACCATTTTCCAACAGTTAGATAGGGATAAAAGTAGTATCACAAATAACCTAAACAAATGGAGAGGAAACTATTCAAAGAATGAGTTCCTTAATTTCGCATGGGCCTTCATGCCAGTATTCATTATCTGGAATGTTTAGAAAGAAAGAAATAAAAGAATTTTTAAGAATGAAAAGGTTATTCCTCATAGACTGTTTGATCTGATCCTAAAATAGCTCAGGGAGACAGTTAGTATCACAGTTCGAAATCTCCCTAAAAATCCCCCCTCTAAGACTGAGCTGAGAATTCTTAGACAACTAGGAATGAAAGGGATTATTCCCCAAGGACTCATCATGAAGGACATAACTATGGATACATAGAATCATTTCTGGCAACCAACACCGAAAGGCTATCTGAAATAAAACATTGATGGTGCTTCAGAAGGTGACCCGGGAACAATTGGTTTTGGAGGAGTTTTAAGAGATGAAAAGGGCAGTATTATCTTTATCTTCCACTGCCATTTGGGTAGAGACACAAATAATATGGCAGAATTATTGGCTCTGTAACAATGTCTAGAGTTTCTGATCTAGAACCAAGGCTCAAATGTCATTGTAGAAGCAGATTCAGAGATCACCATTAACTCTGTGAAAAGAACTAACTGTGGTACTCAGTTGGAGAAAGTCTCTATTCACTAGAAACTAATCCAGTTTTACCAAAGAATCCATGTTCACCTCCAGGAGCTTCGAACGGTTAGTTTCAACCATGTTCGACAATCTGCCAATAAACTAGTGGACCTTCTGGCCAACCAAGGTGTTAACAATGCTAATGGCGGAAAGGTGAAAAAGTGGCAGCAGATACCTCAAAACCGTTTAAAGGTTCTCTGCAAAGATCAAGGCACAAAAGGTAGGGAAGTGTTTAAATATCGAGCCAGGTTGACAAACATGAATTGATTTCTTCGACAAGAACTTATTCGACCTATCAATATGTACTTGGTAGAAAAGCAAGCTAACATATGTCCTATTTTGTCCCGGAGTCAATTATATGAGGTTCTCAGTTCATGAGAAGACAAGTTGCCAGGTCTTTTCCCAAACAAACACAGTATTGGATTCTGGTTCCGTAGCAGGAATAAACAGAACGCATGGCTAGTTTTTCCGGCAGCCAGTATTTTCCCCCTTTCTACTTCTGGGATTGAAAACCACGGCATGATTGGTTTTCCGGTGATCACATGATCCATGAGAGGTTTATGATTTTTCAATTTCGGGAGCGATCCCATAGATATTGTAACATGTGGCAGGTTGTTTGACTTTGAAATCGCCTTCGATCGCACACTAAGTCATATTAGGTCGTACGATATGATTTCTAACCGTTGGATCCAGCAACGAGGATCAACAGTTGGGATAGAACGTGTTGTTTTTGTGGGGCCAAGTGGGCTCTACCCTTTCATCTAGTTTGGTGTGCTTTTTCCCTCTTTCGTGGTGTGTGGTTTTTGCACGGTTGGGGGTGTCTATAAGCATATGTTTGCTTTGGGAAGTGTGTTTTATCTTAAACTTCCCTAGTGGGTGGGGGATCTTGTAGCATTTCCATGTTTATTTATCTTAAGTTTGGTGATCAATGTAGTAGCTCATGGGGTCTTGGTCATGGGCAGGGATTCCTTTTTCCCGATTTCCTGTAAAGGATTGAGTTTTATGTACAATATGCATTTTTTCTTTTGAATTAATAAATTATAAGGATCAACACTTGCTTCAACAAAAAAAAAGATGGATATATTCTTGTTTAATTCCCCCCTTTAAATAGGCTACATTTCACGTGAATAGAATGGCTCAATATCATGTTCCATCTTTATTTTTATTAATACTAATATTAGGGTCAATAATGTTTTTTTGCATGGTATTAATAATAATTTGACCCATGGTATTTGCTCCATAGTATTTGGCCCATAGGCTTCACTTAAATATAACGCATTTTTTGAGTGTTCATAAATATAAGGTGACTTATGGAGTAAATATAAAAACTTGTTTTAGTTATTTACCATAGCTCTCATTTATTTATATTTTTATTAATATGCCATACCTCTTTTATAAATATGGTATTTGGCCCATAGGATTCATTTAAATAAAACCTCTTTTTGAGCCTTCTTAAATAGAAAGAGGGAGGTTTTATTTATTTACCATACCTCTAGTTTATTTATATTTCTATTTATTTACCATATATTTGGAGTAAGTATAAAAAGAAGTTTTATTTATTTACCATACCTCCACTTTATTTATATTTTTATTTATTTACACCTTTGCCATCAATGAAATATATTTGGAAAGAGGGAGCCATTCATAGAAGAAATTAGGGCGATTGGGACCAAATACAACCTCCCAAACCACCTCCCAAACCAGAAAATGGATGATTGCAAACAAATTTAACATTGCAAAGCAGAAAATAACGTGATTGCAATCGAATATAACCTCCCGAACTAGGTGAATCATGTCAAATGAGTCTTTCCATAGTTCATCCTCCCGTTTTTCGGGGGCTAAAATGAAAAAAAATAATTATTTTTTAAATACAAGTTGGGCTAAATATACAAAGTGGGTGTTTTATAAAAATTTCTCCCCTCTAAAATGAAAAACTCCTTAAATTTCGCCCTTGGGCTAAAATTCGCCCCTAAAATTTTCCATGGTTACATCATTATTCAGAGAACATGAAAGCTAGAGTAGCTACATTCAGTCTTAAAGGTAAAGCAGACATTTGGTGAGAAGATGTGAAGAATGTCAAATGTATTCATGAGGAGAACTTAACTTGGAGTGAGTTTGAGTGGCTATTCAAGAAGAAGTATTTATTGGAGAGATACTTTGATGAAAGGGAAAAGAAACTCTATGAGCTAAAGATGGAATCGATGATAGATGATGAGTACACTAGCAGGTTCTTGGAATTACTAAGGTATGTGCCATATCTCACAGAGGAAAAGGCTAAGGTTCAAAGGTTCACTAGTGGATTACTAGTTGCATCTAAAGACATGATTGAGTTCCATGAGATCAAATCATTGGAGGAAACCATTCAAAATCTTAGGTATTTCTATGAGAAATCAAAATAGAGGCCTGAGACTAAGCGAGACTCAAAAGGTAATGCAAAAAACAAGGGAAAATAGGATAGAAAGTGAGCAAGACCTCAGGTTATAGATAATAAAGAGAATGTGGTGCCATCTAAGAAGTTCAGTGCATCACATAGAGGACAAGGATTTCCATTAGAAGAACAAAACAAGGAGGGATACTTGAAGCTTGTAAAGTGTTGGACTTGTGGCAAAGATCATCGTAGAAGAGATTGTCCACAAAATTAGGGTGGTAAGCCTCATATATACAGTCCCCAGGATGCATAGACTGTTGGGGATGTTGGTGAGAGTGTTCTTCGTATTTATGCATCATTGGATAACAAACAGGAAAACCATCACGCATGTATCATTTCGATGATGGTAAGCTCCAGTATTGCAGCAATGATGTTGCAACTCCTAGGCATCCTTACTTTAATTTTATCAACCCAGTAACTCGTAACAAACTTGGAAGCGACGGTGCTATATGCACAAGTACTAGCTCTTACTGCAGGTTGTCACTTGATCAGCTGGCACAAGTTCGCTAGTAGCTTAAGCCAACATTTATGAGCTCTCAGAAGAAGATTTTAACTATGATGGAATAAAGCTAACTCAAAAGAGGCTATTCTATTTGCAGAAAGATAATGAAAGCTGAAAAGAAATGAAAACCCTAGCAAACCCTAGTCTTACCCACTAACCCTACTTTTGCAAGAAGAGAGATGGAAACTACTGAAATGGATTCCATTGACTATTGACAAGGTTAAATGCATGTATTCAAGCTACTTTTGAAGTAAAATGAGAATAAATGATCTTTTTGTGCTTTTGAGCAATTTTATGCAGAATTATTATGCTTGTGTTTTAACTATTTGTGACTATGCAGAGGTTTGGTGGCGAAGGGAGATGGAGTGGGTAGTTGCAAGAGGTGAGGAGGGTGTGGAGAGGACCTAAGGAGTCCCTATTACTCTTCTAGAGACTTCCACAACAATAAAACTTTGAAAAATCACTTGCATTAACTTCTACAGGAGGTTGCAGGGGATCTACAGGAGGTTCTACAAGAGGATCTACAGAAGGAGGCCAAAAGTGGTATTTAGAGGTTTTGAGGTGGAAAAATGGTGGGAGAAGTGAAATGAAGGGTGGGTGGAAGTATTAAGGGGTCTAGGACTCTGTCCATGAAGATCCAAAATGAAGGAGATGGTTGGATTTGTTCAAAGGCCACAAAAGCAATTTTGCACAAAAACGTAGAAATTAGAGCAGTTTGGGAAAGTATGGCGAATGAGTGCGGGAATCTTGGGAGATGAACTAGAGTAGGTTGTGTGATGGAAGGATGATAAGCTAGAGTGTTCTACAAGTGAGCCGCACACTTACTTTTCAAAACTGACCCAAGCAAGAACTAAAAAAATAGAGTTTTACCTATTTTAACCTAATTCTGACCTAAAAACCAGAAAAGTGTTGAACAAAACTTTATGGACAGGAAGTTATGCAAGAAATCCATGGAAACTAAACAACAAAGGATCTAAGCATGTGAGTCTAACTGATATCAACTTCTCCAACTCAAAATCTCACACTAGCAATTGCATTGGAAATCAAAAACAATGTTTTGGTGGCAGCAAGAGTGCCTTGGTCTCAATTCATGGTCCCAAAGAGGAAGAAAGTAGATCAAGCCCTACTTGGTAGCCTTTTGGGATCTTTTTCTATTATTGCAGCAAACTATCTAATCAATCCTGAAGAAAGAACAACTATTCTAGTCATTAAAAGCAACCTAAGTAACAAAGCAAGATTTAACCTAAACAATAGAAATTATTTCATGAATGCAAGAAAAAACATATAAATACACAAAGGAGGTGTTGGGAACTTGGGTTGATCCCAACCCCAAGAGCTACAACCCCCTAGGAAAGGTCAGTGCTGGTTCAAAGCAGGATTCATCTTCATCGATCAAAAACTAATAGTTACATCACGAAATTGTCTGTAAAAAGAGCTCGAAAATGAGTTGAATACAAGGCTGAACTAAGGTGTGAAAATAAACTATCAAATGGCTAACCTACTGAGGCTTGAAGACTTCTTATTTATACAATTGAGGACTCCCAACAGTCCTCGTAAAATTTAGGAACTTAGGTGCCTAAAACTGCAGGTAATAGCAACTTCACTAGACCTAATCAGCTGCCCCTTGCAATCATCATTTGTGGGTTGTTGTACTCCGAGTTGTTGATGGAGAACTTGAGGAAGGGGTAATTAATGAAGGAGACACCCGTCCTATAAGTCCTCAGCCATGTTTCTTTCGAGTTTGGCTACCAATCTGCTCATAAATGCCTGGTCTTTGTCCAAAAATGTCCAAAAATTTGCAATAAACACTCATTAGGGTATGTGGCAAAGTGGCTACCCCCATTCACTCTATTGACATAAATATATTCAAAAACATGCACAAAACTATGTAGAATGGTGGATTAAATGAAAATAATAGGCAGAATGAGCCCATATAGTTACCCATTTCTTGGGCTCATCATCACCCCCCTGTTGAATGTGTTGCTCATGCTCTGAGCAACTAATCCTGTTCTTCATCTTTGATAGCTTTAACAGCTTCCCTGACATTCCAAGCCTATGAGGTGATGTCCTCTTCTCTGTCATGAAAACATGCTTTCTTGTCCACTTCCTCCCATTGTTTATGTTCTTCCTCATCCTTAACCCCTTCAAACAGTCCTAGGAGTAGTGGAGGACTGAACTTAATACCAATCCAGTTGGCTTTCAAGTTTTTTATTGATTACTTGTATAAGGGTACTCTCCTCATAGCTTCCCTCATTCTGGTTGGGGAGTGATACTCCCTTATCTTTAGGCTATGGGACAATGTATTCCATCTTCTTGTGCAAGCACGAAGGCAGTTATCATCAAACATTCTCTCCATATCTTCAAAGTGAGCAATAGCCCGTGCTTTCCTTTCAGCATAGTCAAGCGCAACCTAAGGATTGTTTGCAAGGTTCTGGTGGGAATATATGAGAGCTGAGGGATTTTCTGGTTCAGCCCTTATCAATAGGGGTTCACTTAACTCCTTTGTCATGATCTTCTGAATTTCTGTTGCTCTCCTTTCCTCATGGCTCAACCAAGAAGCCATATCCATGAGTTGTAGGTCTCGTAATGCATCATTTGGATCCCATAGATTCATGTTAGGAAGTTCCAGGTTGTGTAAATAGAATTTTGCTAACTTGGCTTTATCTTTAGCTGAGCTACTATCACATAAATGCATAAACTAGTTGTAATTCTAGAATGGGATTGTGCCCCTTTGGGCCAAAGTTTTAATTTGGAATTGGAGCCATTGGTCTTTAATATACAATGCATAGGATCTAGCTAGTTGTTTGCATTACAAGGCTTCCATTTCCCAGCTGGCCATGCAGGCCATTTGGGCTTCTTTTTCCTACAACTGCTATTTCAAAATCTACACTTCAGCTGTTGCCTAAGACTCTTTTTCTTACAGTTGTTTCATTAGCATCTCAACATCAGTCTATGGCTCTCCCTCTTGCTGTTGTTTCTATGTTACTTCATTGTCTATTAGGGGACCCTCTTGTTGTTGCTACCCTCCCAAGATTGGCAACTTATCTCCCTTTTGACTTTCCCGTTACTGTAACTTCTTTTTTAGCAATTCATTTTCTTCTTGTAGTTGGGCTCTTTTACTGCTCTCTATGTGCCTTGCCATGGGCAACTCCCCTTTCAATTCTTTCAGCTTTTCCTCCATGTTCCCTATGTCTTCAACTCCTTTAGATTTAGCAATTTGCATCCAGGTGTGGGTTTTGACCCTCTCTTTTTCTAATTCAAAGAAGAGAGGCACAAAAAAATTTTGTGGGATGATCTTCCCACCTTCTAGCAGATTGTAATAGGATCCTAAATTATGTTGAGGGCTTGGTTCAGGTATTTCTTTGGCCTTGCCTTCTGCTTGTGACTGATTTGATTCCTTTTGTTCTAATTTTTTAGTTTCTTTCTGCTTGGCTAGTGTTTCCAGTGGAGATGTTTCAGCTTACTGTAGGACTGATTTGGAGTCCATCAACTTGATTATTTCCTTCCAGGTGGATGTTTTGGGACTCCCTCTCTCATAGGTGATAGAGATATTGGAGGGAGATTCTGCCTTCTTTTTAGTAGGTGTATCCTCAATGACAATTGGTTACTTTGATGGTGGCTGAGGCTTGCCGAACTTAATCTTAGTGGTCCTTATGGCTTTAAAATACATAGAGGTTTGCCTTTTCCTTTTTCCCTTTTGTTTTGCTGAAGTGCTTAATGCAGCAAGCACATTTGCTGCTTCCCTTACCAATGTTTAAGGGGATGTTTCTTTTTTATGTTCTTTTCCTTCATCTCCTGCATCCTTTCCTATGTCTATTGTTTTTTCTTATGTCTCTGTTGTCTTTGGTGGTGTCTTCTCTTTTTCTTGTTGGGTCCCTACCTTGCCTGTGGCAGTCTTCCTTTGGGATTTCTTGGGCTTTTTCTTCTCAACCTTTGTCCTTTTTCTCTTCTCCGTTTTGAGGCTGTCATCTTTTCTGCCTTAGGCTCAGCAGTGGTTTTGTCAAGTTTCCCTTCTTCTTTCTATTTCTCCTCTGCTTTTCCTTCTGTTGGAATGTCTTTTGTTTCCTCATTACAGTTCTTTTCAAGTGCCTCAGTTTGCTCCTCCTCTTCATTGCTAGATGCACTAATGTCCTCAGTCAAAGTTTTGATGTCATCTTCTCTGGACATACCCTGAAAATTTCCCAAGCTATGGGGATGGTATATGTGTATAGGGCATCTTCTACCAATAGCTTGATGAGCCCATGGTGGGCTAGCTAGTCTGGGATCCCTGCATTTAGCTTGGTGCCACATTGTATCAAAGACTAGAGGAGGAAATATGGGAGACTCGGTTTTCTAGCTGGAGGTGGGTCCATCCCATATCTCAATTCATGTAACAACCTAAAGTGATAACCATAAATTATGTTGAACCTCCCTTCACATGTGATATAATTCATTATTTGGTAGCTTACTTCACTCCATGGAGGAGGCAAGCTTGTCCTCTTGACCCCATTTTTATCCTCTACAGGATGCTCCTCAGGCTGAAAAAATGTCTTCTTAGCAACCTATCCCAATGTTTTCTCCTCCTTTCTCCAAGGGAGCCCAAGTGGAAGACCTGTGATTCTGTTGATACAATCAGGTGTAAGCTCTAGGGTCAGACCCCTAAAACTGAATGTAGCATGTGTTTTTGAATGGGGTCTTAGGGACATCAAAAATTCTGCGGTCACCTCCTCATCATGTCCATGAATTCTTTCAAAGAAGGGTATCCAACTTTCCCTGGTGAAGAGGGCCACCACCTCAGTGTGCTCACACAATTTTATGGAGTTCAAAGGTTCTTTTCTCATGAAACCTCCTAGCATGGTGTTGAGTGATTTCTAAAAATGCTCAGGTGAGAAAGCAGGCAAAACTGAAAACAGAGGGATAGCTGAATTTTGTTTTTTTCTCGAACCAGATAGGGAATTTCACGTGTGCCTTCTCCTTACAACATCAAATGACAATATTTCGCTTGTTTCAAACTGCTTTTACCCTGAATTTGATTCTTTGCTTTTTGCAAGAAATTTTTTTCTGACAGAACAAAGGATAAATAACACAGGGTTTTTTTCAGAGAGTAGAAAAATATGCGAATTCATTTTTTTCACGAGCTGGTTTCTACAGTTGCATGTGTTTTCTTTATAGTAGAATGTGAGAAAGAAGAAGACAAACTTTGAATGCAAAGAAGAAAACATAGAACTATATAGAACTCAGAGAAAATATGCAGGCATACTTTTAAGCTTCACTCTCCTTTCATTCAACCCAATGCCGTGTTTTTAATCCACCACCTTATACAAATAGGTCATATGCAGAGATGTTTCTCGAGCCTACCTCGTTTCAAGCTTGAATTTTGACAAAAATCTTGGGTTTTCCTTTTGCAGAGCTCCTCTCTTCCCTTCCTATAGAAATCTTCCTGTAGAAATCCTCCAACTCCTGTAGAATGCAGTAGTGATCCTATAGAGCCTGATAGGCGGAAGGGTTTTGAAAAACTGGCAGAAGACTGGCAGAAGACGACTGGTTTGTTGTTCTGGAAGTGGTACGTGAGTACTACAGTTGAAAACATCGTGAATGAACAATGAAACCAAGGGTGACAAAGGCTTAGACTGCACTGTCCTTTAACTGTTGGCGTAATCCATGGTGAGGAGGTGAGGTGGCTGGATGGGTACGTTATCCCAATCCAGACCATTGGTCCTACGTTATGGTCATAATGGTTCTGCATGCCACCTAGCTGCCATCACCTACCTTACTCCCGTTATATGCTGCCACCACTACCAGTCCCGAATGTTTTCTTCCTGAGTTGACATACCACATGTGCTCGCTGCGTATCTAATCGACAGTTTGAATTTTACGGGGCTCATTTGAATTCCATAAGGGTGTGTAACTGAACGATGTTGGCCAGTTAGCTAGCCACTTATTCCATTTAATCGTGACCATTCCCATAGTTCATGTAGTTTTGAATTAATATTCATGCAATTGAGAAATAGGTTTAGGCACTTAACTCCTCAGTGGCTACTGCGTTATGCATGCTTTGGAATTTGGCACTTCATTTCCTCATTGTTCTTGTTGTTGGTGCTCTGCATGCTCAGCCTTGGGCTTATGCTGGTGATCTTTCAAACATTCCTCCTTGCATGTTTCATACGTCCTGCTGCACTGACCTTGTCTCTGGATTATGTTTTTCAAAGGGATCAGCTGCTACAGGAATCCTGTAGGATTTCCTGTAGCTGCTTCTCCTTCTAAAATTCAATATAATATTTCAGTAGGGCTAAGACTGCTAAAGAAGGTCTTGAATGGAAAGAAATAACAACTAGAAGGTATCAGGTAGGAATGAGTAAAAATGTTGCTCCTTTTATTTGTCATCAATTTTTTTTTTGGGTTTTCAGAATGAAAGAAACAAAATTTATGTATGTGGCTGTGTAGGGACATAAAAAACAAGTGGAAATGTGGGTGTACAGGGATGGAATGGTGAAACAGGAATATGGATGGTGGCAGAGAGGTTCACAGGCCTCATAGACAAATTTCCAACCCTCGGGTCCTTCTCTGAGATTGATTTTGGCCTTTTTGTAGTTTCTACAGGATCCTCCTGTAGAATACACAGAGTTTCCAGTAGGATGTAAAATTTTCATAACAAATGAGACCAAGACTTGGGAAAGGATAACACTGATCGACGGATGCACTGTGAAGGATTTATGTAGCCTAGCCATGACTTTTTCTTCTTGCGTGACCCTCCTACAACCTGCAATGATCCCCCTACAACATGCGATTTATTCAAAAGAAGTTAGGTTTTTTTTTCCTTTTTTTTCTTTTTCTCTTTTTTTTTGAGGCAGCTGGGGTGGCTCCAGGAGGTATTCACCCTCGCTACCTGCCCTGTGCACCTCCAAGAGGTTTTCGCCCATGGATATTTATTCCATTTTTTTTTTCTCTATTTTTTTCTATTTTTTCTATTTTTCTGTTCTTTTCATCATATTTTTTTCATTTTTTCATTTTTCTTTCTTTTTTTTTTCTTTTCAATTTGTGAGTGGAGTGGAGGTAGGAGCCTACTCCACTACCAACACTGATTTACCCAAATACTCAATGAACTCCTGCTTGGAAAGGGGCTTCCTGTAGATCTTCAATCTATGTCCATTGATGAGCATGGGGATGGCTTTTTCATCAATGGTATAGATAAGGATTGAACCATTGTCATTGCATTTTTCTACTGCATGTGGTACCAACCATCTTGTCCTCAGCTTGCCCTTCAAATCCTTGTATCTCGAATCATATAGTAGTGCCCAATCTTCTGGCTAAAATTGTTTCTCTTTGAGGTGTCGGTGATGCCATATTTTTCTTTGAAGTTGGACTACTTTTCAGTGGAGAAGGGCCTGCATTCTATATTCATCTAATCCATTTAGCTAAGACAATCTTTCCTTTTGCGCATGGCTAAGATCTAGGTCCAGCTGAGATACCATCCTTAATGTGTTATATTCAAATTCTATGGACAACAAAGCCTTCTTCCCATAGACCAACTCATAGGGTGTGAAACCTTTGGTGGTTTTCCAAGTAGTGTTATAGGCCCAAGTGGCCTCAACCAATCGGTCTGCCCAATCTTTTCTGCTACTGCTCACTACCTTAGTCAAAATCCCTTCCAAAGCTCTGTTAGTGACTTCCACCCATCTATTTGCTTGCGGGTGATAAGGGGTGGAAGTGTTGTACTTAATCTTGTGATGTGTGAGCAGGTATTCGATCAGATTGGAGGGAAACTGGCTTCCTTGATCTGTGACTAACTTTGTTGGATAGCCAAACTTGTAGAAGATATTTTCCCTCTAAAACTCAGCTACTTTTTCTTTTGTTGCTGCTTTGATTGCCTCTTTTTTTACCCATTTTGTCAGGTAATCCATACACACAATGATGTAAGACTTCTGTTTTGAAGGAGGGTTGATCGGACCCACAAAGTCCATGCTCCATTTCTCAAATGGCTCAAAATTCACTTGAGGTTGCAGGAGCATCTCATCCCTTGGAGTAGGTTTCCCCATCCTTTGACATCGATCACATTGGCTGATGTATCTCCTAACATCTTGATGAAGAGTGGGCCAATAGTAACATGCCTGCAAAATTTGGAAGGAAGTTCTCTTTATTGCAAAGTGGCCCCCACAAGGCCCATCATGATAGGTTAGGAGGATTTCTAAAACTTCCTCCTCCCTAACACATCGCCTCAAAATCTGATATGGGATAAGTTTAAAAAGATTGCCCCCAATCCAAGTGAATGAGGCACTTTTCCTTATGATCTTGCTCTTCTCTTTTGAGGACAGGTGTGGCAGAACTATGCTGAAACCAAATAATTTACTATATCAGCAAACCATGGAGAGAATACTAAAATAGAAAGTAGGTGTTCATCTGGAATTTGATCATCCACCATTCCTTCTTCACCTATAGGTAGATCTAGTCTACATAGAAAATCAGTAACAACATTTTGTTTACCTAGCTTATCAACAATGATAAAATCAAATTACTGTAATAAAAGTAACCATATAATGATACGAGCATTTATATCTAGTTTATTCATCAAATACCTAATTGTAGCATGATCAGTATGTACAAATGTTTGATAGCCATTGATGTAGTGTATGAACTTGTTTAGGGAATGGACTAGAGCCAGGAGCTCTTTCTCGGTTGCAATGTAGTTTAATTCTGCCTTGGACAGGTTTTTACTCACAAAATATATGGCATACGGTAGGTTCTATTCAACTTGTCCTAAGGTTTCTCCTATGGCTTTGTTCGAGGAATTTGTATAAATGTGGAAAGGTAGGGCCTAGTTTGGACCTCTCAAGATTGGAGTAGTTATCAGCTTACTTTTCGGCATCCAGAGCCTCTTGACAGTTGTCAATCCATATGAACTTAGCATCTTTTCCCAAAATACCAAACAATAGAGAGGCTAGCTTACTAAAATCCTTAATGAATCTTCTATAATACCCTGCTAAGCTTAGAAAACTTTGAACATCTCTTACCTTTTCAGGAGGTTGAACCCTTTGGATGATAGCAATCTTGTTGGGATCCACCTACAATCCTTGCTGAGAAATTGTATGACCTAGCATGGTCCCTTTAGTAATCAGGAATTCACATTTATCAAGACTGAGGGATAGGTTCATTTCAATACACTTGGGTAAAACTTTCCTTAGGTTAGTCAAAGATTCCTGGAAGTTAGAACCATAAGGGGTAAAGTCATCCATATAGATTTCCAGTGAATCATGAACCAGTTCAGCAATTATGCTCAGTACAGCTCTTTGGAAAGTGGAAGGAGCATTTCACAACCCAAAGGGAAGGACCCAGTAGGCAAAGGTACCCCATGAAAAAGTGAAAGTGGTCTTATCTTGGTCTTCTGAGCTGATTTGGATCTAGTTGTACCTGCTAAATCCATCTAGGGAGGAAAAGAACTTCTTCCCTTCCAGGCCATCTAACACTTGATCTATGAAAGGCAAAGGGAAATGGTCCTTCTTGGTGGCCTTGTTGAGTTCTCAATAATATACACAGATTCTCCACTTCTCATTTTTCTTTGGCACTAGCACCAAGGGAGAAACCCATTCACTGTCATCAATGGGGTAGATGAATCCTGCATCCAACAACCTTTGCAGTTCTTCTTTGAAAATGTCCTTAACGGTTGGATTCATCCTCCTTTGAGGCTACCTGACTAGTCTACAATCTTCTCTAATGTAAATGTGATGAGTACAGATGGAAGGGTGGACTCTTTTCATCTCCTTATATCTCCAAGCAAAAGCATCCAAATGGTTTTTCAATAAGCTACACAGTTCTTTCTCTTGAGAGGTGGATAGGGATGAGTTGATCTTCAAGGTTCTTTCTGGGCTAAATTCCACATTCTTAACTCGAAGAGAGTTTGAATCACCCACATAGGGATCACCTAAAGCATTGGCTTGGGTTTCTTCCACCAACTCTTCTAATGGAAACGCACTGGGGGGTGGATTTTGAATCAAATTCTCAATAAGATCATCCTCAATTTGAGGACCCCCCTTGGTAGCTTCCACTGTGCATAATGGTGCGTAGTAGACTTCATCCTAATATACCTCCTCCAACCAGAGAGGTAAGTCATGTTCTAGCAGAGGTTGGGCAGGAGGATATAGGACTAGCTATTTGGACATATGCCCATTCTTGATGGTCATGCTCCCAGCTCGACATCTGATGTAAGCATCTGTAGTAGCTAACCAAGGCCTTCCCAGGATGAGAGGATACCTAGTGAGCTTTGCCTTTGGCTAAAGAACCAAGAAGTTAGCAGGGTACTCCCAGGAATCAATGGAGACCATGACATCTTCCACAATCCCCTCAGGGATCATGGTGAAGAGGTCTGCCAATTGCAGTACTGTTGAGGTCTTTCTTAGGGAACCTTGAAGGTTGAGTTTGAGCATAGTGTCCCTGGTCATTATGTTAATGGAAGCCCCTAGATCAATCAAGGTGTGGGGGATTATGGTGCCATTGATGTGGACATCACCTAGAGGACTCCCAGGGTCCAAATATTTTGGACAGATTACCTGCCCCAACATTAGGTCGGACAGTTGTCCTATGACATTAATAGTTGGGGTATCTCTCTTGCGCATGCCTGGGTGCCTGAAACACTTCTCTTTGATCAAATTGTTGTAGATTGTTACATCTTTTATGGCCTTGAGAAGTGGTATTTTTACACATAACTGTTTTAGTTCTCCCAGAAGTTCAGTTTCTTCTGGGATCGGTTGTGTGGTTCTAGTTAGTCTCTCAGGAAAGGGTGGAATGGATTTTTAGTTCACTTTCCTATTTGTCTTCCTCATCCCCCTTAGGAGGAGGTTTCCTATCTCGGAGGACCTTCCCAGATCATAGGTTGATCTCTTGAATCTCCACAGCATAGGTAGGGCATGTTGTTTCTCCAGTATATACCTGCTGGGCCTATCTGTTATTGGGGTTTGGGTTCGGTTGAGCATTTATTTAGGGTTGTCTTAGAGGAGCACGAGGTAATGGTTGTGGCTGAGCAACTGGTGGAGGAAAAAGAGCAGGAGGAGAGTTGTATTGGGGCCTCCACCCTTGATGAGGTGCATTCCACTAAGGTTGTGGTTGAGCATGAGAATGAAATGAATGAGTAGCTGGTTGAGTATGGTATTGAGATAGATACGACCAAGGAGAGGGTGTTGACCAGGAAAGATGAGCAGGGGGACCCCAAGAAGGCATTCAAGTGGCTTGATTAGGGTTGTAATAAGTTTGGGATGTCCCTTGCATTCCCTGCTGGTAAGGTCTGGATCCATGTGGCCTCCTTTGCTTCATGAAGTAGAGTGGCTCAGTGGCTCCTTCATCCCCTTGGTACATAGCTTTAAATCCAACTAAAGAAGGGCACTGATTTGTAGTATGGTCTTCTTCACAGACAAAATGCACTTCTACGGAGTGCAATGGACATTTTTTCCTAGGATGCTTTCTAGTGCACCTAGGAGAAAAGATGGCCAAAGACCTCTTGGCTTCCTCTTGCTTCTTTTGGATTCACAAGGTATCCATTTGCATGGAAATATTCTGTCTCATCTCGCTTTCAAAATCTTCCATCTAATTTGTAAATTCATTTTTAAGGAATGAACTGGATAAGGGGGTATTGGCTAAAAGTTGACTTCCCCTACCTCTCTTTCTGACTACCCTAGAATGGTTTCTAAACACAATCTTTATGTCATCATAAGGTAGCTGGTAGATGTCTCCCCAAGCGAGCAAATGGAGGGTATCTAGAAGGACTTCAGGGACTCCTCTGAGCAGAACCAACTTCAGAGATTCAGGGTCAAGTGTGCACCTCGCCCTTTTATAACTAAGTTGAAACCTCTATTCATAGTCTTCTAAAGATTCATCACTTCCCATGGTCATTTGTAATATTTATTCCTTTGTATCCTTTGACCTACAGTAGTCCTGGTATTTTTTGTTAAAGGCTTGCTGCATTTGAACCCAAGTTGTGATACTGTTTGCAGGTAACCCCATGAACCAGCGTAATGCTGCATCCTTGAAGGTAGAGGGAAAGTGTTTCAACTTTTTCTCTTCTTCTGCATATTCATAGGTTCAACAAAGAACAACAAACTCAAACAAGAAGGTATCAAGGCCTTAAGTAGTAAATCCATGGAAGTGAGTTAAGGCTGAGGGACTTATGTTTTTAATCTTTGTGTCCCCATTGGTCTCTCAGATAGGAAAGGCACCTTCTATTCTCTCCCAATGTCCTCTAATGTTCCTGTTTTCAGCCATGGTCTCACGAGGAATGGTTTCTTTCTCTTCTTTTGTTATAAGATCTCCGTATATCTCTGGAGGTTCACGTATAGGTCCTTTTGGATCAGTTCCACCAGAGAAGAGAGAAGGGTGACTTAGTGATGTGGTGGAGGTGTTGGGTAGGAATTTTCCTCAATTGTCTCTATTCCTATGAGGCATGAAAGGAAATCTATTTTTGGGTAATTTTTGTGTTCTTTTTCTGCTTGTACCTGCAAAAACTGAAATGGATTGAACAACAAATTGCAACTAACTAAAATAAACCTTCCTGAAATGAAAATTAAAGAATTGAAATGAAAGAAGGAAAGGACTATCTATCTTGTTGAAATGAAAATGCAGAATTTAAATGAAAGCAAGAAATGACTAATCTATTTTGCTAAAATGAAATTTCAGAATTGAAATGAAAGCAGGAAATATCTAATTTACGCTTGCTGAAATGAAATTGCAGAATGGAAATGAAAGTAGGAAAAGTATAATTTACGCTTGGTAAAATGAAATTGCAGAATGGAAATGAAAGTAGTAAATGTCTAATTTATGCTTGCTGAAATGAAATTGCAGAACTGAAATGAAACAACTACTCTACTCTTGTTAAAATAAACTACTTAGCAGAAGGTTGCAGTAGAAAATAGAAGAAAAGCACTAATCACAAAATACTCTGATGCTTCCCTGGAAATAGTGCCAAAAGGATGGTGAGCTTCAGTATTGCAGCAATGATGCTGCAACTCCTAGGGCTCCCTACTTTAATTTTATCAACCCAATAATTTGTAACAAACTTGGAAGCGACGGTGCACAAGTACTAGCTCTTACTGCAGGTTGTCTCTTGATTAGATCGCACAAGTTCGCTAGAAGCTTAAGCCAACTTCTATGAGTTTTCATAAGAATATTTTAACTGTGATGGAAGAAAGCTAACTCAAAATAGGTTATTCTATTTGCAGAAAGATAATGAAAGCTGAAAGGAAATGCAAACCCTAACAAACCCTAGTCTTACCCACTAACCCTACTTTTGCAAGAAAAGAGATGGAAACTACTGAAATGGATGCCATTGACCATTGAAAAGGAAAAATGCATGTATTGAAGCTAATTTTGAAGGAAAATAAGAAGAAATCATCTTTTTGTACTTTTGAGCAATTTTATGCAGAATTATTATTCTTGTGTTTTAACTATTTGTGACTGTGCAGAGGTTTGGTGGTGAAGAGAGATGGAGTGGGCATTTGCAGGAGGTGAGGAAGGTGTGGAGAGGATCTAAGGAGTCCCTAGTACCCTTCTGGATACTTCCACTATGATCAGACGTCGAAAAATCACTCGCATGAACTTCTACAGGAGGCTGCATGGGATCTACAGGAGGTTCTATAAGAGGATCTACAAGAGGAGGCCGAAAGTGGTTTTCAGAGGTTTGGAGGTGGAAAAATGGTGGGAGAAAGGAAACAAAGGTTGGGTGGAAGTGTTAAGGGGTCTAGGACTCTATCAATGAAGATCAGGAATGAAGGAGATGGTTGGATTTGTTCAAAGGCCACGAAAGCAATTTTGCACAAAAACGTAGAAATTAGGGCAATTTGGGAAAGTATGGTGAATATGTGGGGGAATCTTGGGAGATGAAGTGGAGTAGGTTGTGTGATAGAAGGATGATAAGCTGGAGTTTTCTACAAGTGAGTTGCACACTTACTTTTCAAAACTGACCCAAGCAAGAACTAAAAAAACATAGTTTTACCTATTTTAACCTAATTCTGACCTAAAAACCAGGAAAGTGTTGAACGGAACTTTCTGGATGGGATGTTATGCAAGAAAGCCATGGAAACTAAACAAGAAAGGATCTAAGCATGTGATTCTAACTGATATCAACTTCTCCAACTCGAAATCTCACACTAGCAATTGCATTGGAAAGAAAAAACATTGTTTTGGTGGCAGCAAGAGTGCCTTGGTCTCAATTCATGGTCCCAAGGAGGTAGAAAGGAGATTAAGGCCTGGTTGGTATCCTTTTTGGATCTTTTTATGTTATTGCAGCAAACTATCTAATCAATCTTGAAGTAAGAACAACTATTCTAATCATCAAATGCAACCTAAGTAACAAAGCAAGATTTAACCTAAACAATAGAAATTATTTCATGAATGCAAGAAAAAACATATAAATACACAAAGGAGGTGTTGTGTAGTTGGATTGGGCCCAACCCAAGAGATATAGCCCCATAGGAAAGATCAATGCTGGTTCAAAGCTGGATTCATCTTCATTGATCAAAAAAATAATAGTTACATCACAAAATTGTCGACAAAAAGAGCTCGAAAATGAGTTGAGTACAAGGCTGCACTAAGGTGCGAAAACAAACTATCAAATGGATAACCTACTAAGGCTTGAAGCCTTCTTATTTATACAAGTTACGACTCCAAACATTGCTCCTAAACTTTAGGAACTCGGTTTCCTAAAGCTGCAGATAACAACAACTTCAGCAGACCTGCGTGGCTGGCCCTTGGAATCATCATTTGTGAGCCGTTGTACTCCGATCTGTTGATGGAGAACTCGAGGAAGGGATAATTAATGAAGGAGACACCCCTCCTATAAGTCATCAGCCCTGTTTCTTTGAGTTTTGCTACCAATCTACTCATAAATGCCTGGTCTTTGTCCAAAAAACTACAATAAACACTCATTATACTATGTGGCAAAGTGACTATCTCCATTCACTCTATTGACATAAATATATTCAAAAACATGCACAAAACTATGGAGAATGGTGGATTAAATGAAAATAATAGGTAGAATGAACCCGTATAGTTACCCATTTCTAGGGCTTATCAGATGTATGGCAAGCTTTGTGATCAACTTATTTCTATTTTGATTGACCCTCAATCTAATTATAGCTATGCTCGTCTTCACTTGGTGCATAAGTGTGGTTTCAGTAAGGAATTTCATGCAGAATCTTGGTTAGTGTAGTTGTCTACAGTTATAAAGAAGCGAGTTCATCTTTGGGTAAGATCTTATGCATTTGACTTGAATGGTATGCCTACCGTAACGCATTTTAATGTATTACCATTGGGATAATACAGTATGTTGTTGGGCATGGATTGGTTGTACCTTCATAGAACCAAGGTGGTTTGTTATGACAAGGCCATTAAGCACTTGGATGACAATGGGGAACCAAGACTGTTACAAGGAAAGACGAAAGCCACATAAGTTATGATGGTCACAACTATGTAGGAAAAATGTAGTTACAGAAAAGAGTGTGTGTCATTTGCATAACACATTTCTAGTGAAAAAGGTAAGGATGTTGAGGATGCAGATGTTTTGAGGAGGTACCCAATTCTAAAAGAGTTCAATGATGTAATTCCTGAGGACATTTCAGAGTTTCTAACTCATAGGGAGGTAGAATTTTATATTGAGATAGTGTGAGGGGTAGCTCCAACATCAAAATCATCTTACAAGATGAGCACACATAAGTTTGTTCAATTGAAGCTATAGCTAAAGGAAATTTTGGACAAGGGATACATTAGGCCAAGTGTATTACCATGGGGCACACATGTATTGTTTATGAAGAAGAAAAATGGTAATCTCATATTATGCATTGGCTACAAGATGTTGAACAAAGTAACCATCAAGAACATGTATTCGTTACCGAGGATTGATGAGTTGTTCAATCACTTGAAGGAAGAAACAATGTTCTTGAAGATTGAACTCATATTTGGATATTGTTAGATACACATCAAAGAGGAATATATTTACAAGAAAACTTTCTAGACCAAGTATGGGCATTATGAGTTTGTTGTAGTTCCACGTGGTTTTACTAATTCGCTAAGTACATTTACGTGCTTGATGAATAGTGCATTGCGTACATATTTGGATAATTTGTTATTGTGTTCATTGATGAAATATTGGTATATTCTAAAACTGTGGAAGAGCATGCCAAGCATTTAGCAGCAGTTTTGAGGTTGTTGAGAGACCATCAGTTGTATGCTAAGCTCAACAAGTGTAGTTTCTTTCAGAATCACGTCCACTACTTAAGGCATGTTGTCTCCAAGTATGACATTGTACTAAATCCAGAAAGATAAGGGCCGTCATGGAGTTGGTAGCTCTGAGGAATGTAGATGAGGTGCGATCTTGCATGGGGTTCACAAGCTACTATAGGAGGTTCATCAGGAACTTCTCGCATATTTCTTATTATATCACATCATTGCAGAGGAAAGGTAAGAATTTCAAATGGAGAGAGGAGTGTGAGGCTAGTTTTGAGAAACTTAAGAAGTTGTTGATGCATGCACCATTGTTAAAGATTGTAGACTCGAATAAAGATTTTGGAGTATGCACAAATGCTTTAAGAAAGACCTTGGTGGAGTCCTTATGCCGGATTGATAGGTGGTATGCAATGAGTAACAAAAACTGAAGAAGCATGAGAAGAACTACCCCACACATGACCTTGAGTTGGTAGCGATTATATATGTATTAAAGATGTGGAGACACTATCTTCTCGGGAGGAGGTTTACATCGACGAGCGATCATAGTGTTTTTCGGTATGTATTTGACCAACTGAATCTGAATGGTAGGTAGGCTTGATTGTTGGCTATGATCAATGAGTTCGATTTTGTGATCAAGTACATCAAAGACAAAGAGAATAGAGTGCAAGATGCTATTAGCAAGAGAATACAAGTAATTCACTTAGTAGTTATGAGCTCCTATGGGACATACTTACAAGAGAGGATCATGCATGGAGGAAAACAAGATGTCAGATTTATGAAATTATGCACAGGTTGTAGCAGAGTACTGGTACATGTACAGGTGGCAGTACATGTCCAAGTATAAGTTGTGGTACAGGTATAGGTGCAAGTGCCCAAGATGTGGAGTGTTTCCTTACAGCAGATGGACTAGTTAGATTTAGAGACATGATGTATGTGCCACACAGTAGTGAGCCCAAGAGGGTGATCTTGAGGGAGCTTCATGTAAAACCATATTCTGGTCACCTAGGTTATTAGAAGACACTCACAATAGTGGAAATATTTTATTATTGGTCAAACGTGAAGATGGATGTAGAAAAGCTTATTGCTAGGTGTTTTCATTGTCAACATGTGAAGGAAGAGTCTAAGAATCCAAGTGGACTTCTACAGTCGATTATGATTCCACAATCGAAATGGGAATTCATTTCCATGGAATTCATCATAGGTTTTCTGAGGACAGTGAGACAACATGATTCCATCATGGTTGTTGTGGACAAGTTGACAAAGGTTACACACTTCATTCCAGTGAAGCCTACATTATCAGGTAGCGATGTAGCACAGATATTCATGAGAGATGTGGTTATATTGCATGGTGTTCTGAAGAAGATTGTGTAAGAAAGGGATGCAATGTTCACTTCCAAGTTTTGGAAGGTGTTATTCATAGGTTTGTGCGCAAAGTTGGCCTTTATTATAAATTATCATCCACAGATAGGTGGATACACACAGAGGGTTAACAAGATATTGGAGGACATGCTCCATATGTATGTGATGCATCAAAAGTGAATTTGGGAAAAATATCTTCCACTCGTAGAGTTAGCTTACAACAATGGGTATCATGAATCTTTGAAGATGAGTATATTTGAGGCATTGTATGGGTGGAGTTGCAATACTCCAATCAGTTGGAGTGATCCAATTAACATAATATTGATTGGATCGAACATGGAATAGGAAATGCAGGTTATAAAGAAAAGTCTAAAGCCAAGATGGCACCAAAGTTTTGTGGACACTTAAATATTATTGAGAAGATTAGGCTAGGAGCCTATTGATTGGCACTGCCTCCGACCGTGAATCTCCATGATGTTTTCCATGTGTCATTACTTAATATGTATGTTAAATATGTTGATCATGTGATTTACTAGTCTGTATTGCAAGTGGTGCCAGATGGATTATTCCAACGGGAGCCTTAGTTTATATTGGAGAAAAAATTGCTCAAGCTCTAGGATTTAGCAATAGAGCAGGTTAAGGTGTAGTGGAAGCACTTTGGGACCGATCAATCTACATGGTAGATGGTAGATCAGATGCGGGCTATGTATCCTTCATTGTTTTCCATTTAAGGAAAATTAGTTTTCGCATGCTTTTTTGGTATTTTTTTTGGTATATGTTTTGGTACATGTTTTGGTGATTTTGGTATATGTAAATATGTATATGGATTTAAATACGTCCACGAGCTATGTTATAGATCTCCAATAAGTAGTATGGCTGCCATGTCATTATGATGTTACATTTGTTATGTTTTCTTGTTGGTTTGCTTCTCAGTAAGCTCATCATTGTAGAAAATCCGTTGAGATAAGTTATCAATCTCCATTAGCAGTATTTTTTCCTTACAATAGTTTATGGTTATAGGTATTGTTGAGCACCAAGGATGTTGTTCCCCCAAGGGGGAGAGTTTTGTAACAACCTTGGTGAATATTCCATGGAATAAACGTTAATAAAGGAAAACTAATAACCAGTGTTGATGGGACACTTATTCCAAGCTGAATGTTAAGAAAAATCATAGTGACAGGGATCACTTGTGGTTTTGTAATGACGAAGGACATGAGAAAAGTAAATGGCTAATGATTTGGAATGGAAAAATGGGATTTTTGGCACACTTATTTATGAAAATAATGGAAATTAGGAAAAAAGGGAGGTGAAAGGTGACAAATTTCAAGTGAGAAGGAAAATGAAGGAAAATAATTGAAAATGAAGAAAATAAAGTCGTCATTCATAAAAAGTCTTATGAGGATTAGCTAGAAAGCTTTTTATAACCTTTCTTTAGTTCCATTTTGGAACTCTCTAATTATTCTCTCTCTCTCGTACTCTTGGATACTTAGAGTTTTCTTGGAGCATTGTTGGAGGGTGTGGCATAGTTGGGTTTTTGGAGAAATAAGATAAAGGAAGTGTAGTAAAGTGCAAGAGGAAATTGGGATCAATAGCTATGATGCTATTTGCTTGTAGTTCCCAAGTTGGATGTATGTTCTTCTCACTAGTTTTCTCATCCATGGCATATGCATGTGGATTATTGGTCAAGATGAGTCACTGGCATGTAGGATTGCCTCGATTGACAATGGATTGCCTAGATTTTCCATTTCCTAGAAAGCCATCGATATTGTGGGTTTATTTCCTTGTTTATTTTGGTTCTTTCTCATGTTTTCTTAGCTTGGGTTGAGGTATCAGTTTGTGGAAGCCCTAGTTGGATAAAAACTCTCAAAGCCCTATAACTTCTTGGGTTGATTTACTCATCCTTGAAGCCTTTGTTGGAAAAACACTCTAGAAGCCCTCGGTGGGTTGAGCTACTAGTCTTCGAACCGCTCGTTGGAAAAACACTATAGAAGCCCGACGACAACTATGGGTTGACATACTATCCCTCGAAACCTTCGTTGGAACAAATTCTCTCGAAGCCGTTGAATGCTTGGATAGAGAACAATATGATGATGGTTTTGTGATGACTGACCGTGAAGTGGAATCGATGTTAATGGTTTGAGGTGGATGACCTCTCAAAGTCCTGGAAGGTTTTTGATTGATGTGTGGTATGAGATCCCACATTCATGCTCGGAATGTGACATGGGGGTGAATGGTTGAAGGGAGATGTGGCTTGGCCATGCTACGATATAGTGGAACCTGGAAGTCTGACCCCAGGTTTTGATTTTGCACCATCAATATGAGGTTATTTATCCTTGTTAAGTATTATATCAGTTTATGTATAGATTATATGGTTGTTGATACCTTGGTATTTCTATTGTTATTATGATAGTTATGAATATGTATTATGATGGACGCTATGTATGGCTCCCATCATGTTTTTACTTGTATATGAATCAACAATGGATGATAACGGATCTACTGTGATAAGGAGACAATCCTTCATAGCCAATCTCACATCAATATGAGACCCCTATGCTTACATATGTGGTTTATACCTATAGATTTCATTGATGCCATGTGTTTTACATAATGTTAGTCCCGGTCAGGGATGGTTAAGCCTAGTCCTAGATTTATTTCTTGGTTTATTAGACTTGTAATCAAATGTTTAATAGATTCTTGAAATGACAAAAATTATGGGTAGTGACTTCAGCATTGGGCCTGAAAAAGTGGCTCAAATCCCTGGGATGCTTGGAGATCGCTATGCAAAATAGTCCCTAGATGCTGGATTTCAGGCTAGTGATAGCATACACTGGCATGCCCAAAGTGTGAGAGCGTGCAGAGGTTGAGTGGTCCAAAATATGAGTGGCACCAAGTGGTTGCCTATGATAAAGGTTGGGTTGGTTCTTGAGGGTCCTCATGCTCATGGTCAATGTTTGTATGGTGTGTTTCCTTAGGTTACACTTCCTTAACATTACCTAGGATGTCAAATCATATCATAGTATTCTTTGGTGACATGATTAATCAGACTCGCATGTTGCTTGGGTAGGTGTGGGAGGAGGGTGTTACAAAACTACATAAACTTTTTGATGCCCAACATCCCTTATTTCTATAGGTAGGGTCATTATGAAAATAAAAAAGTAACATATTAAACATATTAATCCACTTACTAAAAAATATTTATTACTCACAATATAGTACTCTTCCATTTTAAAGAAGCACATAAGGTAAACAAAAAATAATACATATTTACTTATATGTTACATTGTTGTTGTACACAAAATTTTAATTTGTTCAATACTAGTTGTGATCGGTCTGGCCATTGAATTTGTTTTCATTTAAATTCTTAATGATAATTTCTTGCTCAGAATTGGCTTTCGTTAATTCTTCATATTTTTCCATAATCCCTGCAAGTTCCAAGTATTCTTTTGTTTCTAGCAGTTATGTTTTAGGAGGTGATGTAGATTTTCTCTCCCTCATCAAGTGTTCTTGCATATGCTTATGCCATCACTATCTTCTCTACTTCTCCCTCATCAAGAGGTCTTGCATATGCTTATGGCATCACTATCTTCTCTACTTCTTACTTCTATGTAACAAGAAATTATTTTGTTATTTTTAGCTATGGATTGGCTGGTAGGCCTAAATTATTTAAACCTACAAATCTTATACGACATGTAACAAAACTCATCTCACAATAAAAATAAAAAATGGTACCATAACCACTCAATTTTGGTTGTATTAGTAATGGAGTATAAAATATCCTTAATATTGAGTGTTAAACTTCACCCTTCAATATTTTCTTTATATCATTGTATCTGTGTTATCATGTTCCCTCTATATACAAGGTGAGTTCATTCTTCATGTTCTTTAATTGATTTTGTCAAAAAATATACTCATTCCATGTTAATTCCTAAGGCATAAGGATGGATACTCCAATATAATTTTCAATGCTCTTTACTCCTTGTGATTATGTGTTATAGGGCATTACTAAGACGGTTCTGGGTGTATTGAGCCATGTGGCATGGAATAAGAGTCACGTTTTCATATGCATAATTAAACTCATGCTTACTTTGCATTAACATATCTATACATATTGTTATCACAAAACCTAACCATGATAGGCTAGTGATGAGGGAGACCTTGTGTAACTCTTTCAAACCAACTTTTGGCTGAGGCTTAACCTCCTCAACCTAAGAGGTCTCTATTACTATATTAAAGTTTTTGATAATGAATTAGATGGCTAACTCTATGAAACAAATAAAGAAGGGTAAATGGTTGAAACACAATTAGAAAATATTCATTGGGCTTATGGAGTAAAAAATGTTTCATTATGACAATAACGTTAGCTTTACATGGAAGTTAGGGCATCTAGAATTCAACAGATAGAGAATACATCAAAAACATAAAGAACAACACAGTTTACAAATGTATGAAGGGAGTTAGAGCACAATCAGTGATTTCTAAGTAATCACACCTTCATACCACTTTAAATCATGAGAAGAGGACAATAGAAGACATCCTGAACATTAAATTCCTTCTGATTCGTGAGAAGCAAAGCCAAATACTGTATTACTTAAAACAGAGTCTTACACAAACCACAATATGAGAGTTTCTCTAAAAATTTCCAACCTTGGATACATTAGATTTTCTCCCTTATATAGAGTTCATTAGATGACTTAGATTCCTTCCTCCAACATGAGGGGAATTCGAATTGCTCCTAATTTGACACCTATTGACACTTGAAACCAACTATTAAATAAAATTGAATGTTAATTGGCAATTCTAGAGACCTAAAATAGTTAGGAGAGTAACTCCTCATTATGTTGGTATTTAGCATTAGTTACAATACAAACTCGTTCTCTAACAAGTGGCCTTCTTCATTTTGGCTTTGGTGGAGGTTTTAAACTCCTTACTCACCCTTGATGCCTCATCCTTTGACTGTTCCTGGATATTAGGAAGTTGTTCCTATTTTTTTGCTTTTGGTCTCCAAAAGGATCTTCGAAGTTTATTATCCCTATTTCTCCTGATGATTACATGAAATGCATTGGATTAGCTTGCTCTCCATATGTTGTAGACCTTGCACCCATACACGTGGCAGGACAAAAAAAAAAACTCCTTTAATGCTACCTGAGACATCATGAATAGTTCTAGCTACAAAATAATGACCATTTTCATAACATAAAGCTTGGAGTTCATGGACGTCTTTCCCGTCCTTCTTTTTCCCTTGCTTGATGTTTATACCCTGTAAGTAATCCTTTTTGGATGCCCATCTTCAAAAATATTTCCCTTTTCTTCTCAAAATTGGCCCACAAAATCATTATATGTTGCTACAACAGTTTCGTAGTGCACTACGAAACTGTTGTGCATTAGGCATCACCTACAACAGTTTCGTAGCACACTACAAAACTGCTGTGTGATTTCGAAACACAATCTTATGCCAAAAATCGACTTCCTTGAGTTTTATTTCCATTGAGATGGCTCTTCCATATGCCATGAAGTTATTCAAAACTGAATAAACTGATACCATTCTTCAAAGTAAACCTCAAAAGGTGATCCACATCAAAATTTTAAGATTTAGCCTTACTTGATATGTAGTTTTTCTTAACTGAGGATGTCCTTCAGGCTAGTTCATCTGTATCTTCAAATCTTCGATTTTCCCCTTCATAATTCGGATTCCAGCTCTTAACTTTGCATTGAACTTTCTGATGTATCTCACTTCCTTTATTGTAGGGACCATCCAAGTGAAATATTGGGCATGACAACTAACCACTTCGAGTATTGAAATTGTTTTATCTTCCCACAGAGTCTCCATTTTGTTAAAATGAGCTTCCTTGATTGCATGTTCCCTTGAGGTTTTTCTAAGTTTGTAAATTTCAAGATTTTCTAGGTTCAGTTTCTTTTTCAACTCATCAAAACTACATTTTTCTTGTTGAGAGATAACTGCCTTACCTCTGTCATTTTTGTGCAATTGTGATGATGTTTCTGATAAAACCACAGGTCCTTCATGTAATTGTTCTACCTCCCATGTCTCACTTGTTTTTGGATGTGCCTCCTGTATCTCTTTTGAATGCCTTCTCATGGGTCTTCTTGGCTTAAAGACAAATTTAGAAGCCTGATCATCAAATTTGAGCTTTTTAGAGGTTTTGGTTTTTTTTGTCTTGCCTTTACTTGCTTTCGTTAAGTCTTCTTGAACCAGAGGAGATTCTTCAATGTCAATAGCTTGAAGAAAATCCTTCAAACTTCCTTTTGAAGCTAGGCTCCCCTTAGTAATCATTGTCTTAACTTTTTTTTTAGCTAGCTGGCTCCTGGTTACTCTTCTGTGGACTATTTGACTGTGGATTGCTCCTGTACACCTTCTTTGATATGGACCTTCTTTTTCCGTGACTGCTGAGGTGTTTATTGAATTACTAGTGGTCTCATGGGCTCCTTGACCTCCTTCCTGGCTTTCAATTTCATGAATCTTCTTGATCTTGTTTCTTCACGATGACTAACTACTGGTGAAGAAATCCTCGTAGCCTGAGGGCTGAGACTAGTTTCATTCTTGAAGCCAGACATAAAGAAGAAAATGGACCACTCCCTATCTATTTTCTAGAGGTCATGCAAAACAATCACTTTGACTAAGCCATGATGAAACAATGAGGTCTCACAGGCTTCCTTCTTCAACTGAACCATGTCACACATTTTGTCTAGGCTACGAAACAGATAGAATGGAAAAGTGAGAGATATCGTTCTAGTGAAATGAAGTAGAAGTTTGAAGTGATAGGAATACACCTTATGAAACTTGCCCTCACAGGTAAAGTGTCTCTATATGTAGGCATGCAAATTAGCATATGAATACTTGACAAAGCTCCTAGGCACTCACTTGTTTAAGTCTGAATCAATGAACTCTGGCTTTAGGAATTTCTTGCAAGGAGTCATATCACACTTGAAGTTCCTAAACCACCTCTCCTGTCCCTTTGGAATTTCAATGACTATAGATATAAGCTCTAGGGAGATTGGTAATTCAAGCACTCCAATCTTCGAATTCAATCCTGTGAAATTGAAATCAAATGCTTTGGTGATTTGCATGTGGCCTCGAAGTTTTTCACAAAATCTCTAATAGCAAACCTGTTTGAAAGCTTGTTCAACTTCACTGTTCTTCAAGAGAACATCTAAACCTTCAGCATCATTCCTCAGACACCTGCCTAACCTATGATCCTTATTTTCTGTAGACATCTCCATGGAATTCTTGCAAAATAAAAAATTGAAAGAGCTTGCACCGTCTTAATCTCGATCACTGCCTCGCTTGAAATGGAAAGAGAAGCTGCCTCTCTTGAACTTAAAAGAATTCAGATTAAATGCCTGTCAATTTTCTTCTCATGCATGAACCCAAACACAATCATAACTGAAAGCACTTGGACCCTTTTTTGAAATTCGAAACTCGAGCATACCAAGACACCTAATGATGAGAATAAGTGGTTGCATGTGGTAGGCATGGTGTATGGACTGTCTTTTAATGATGTAAGATTAACAGATTCTGATATATTGGACAACTAGGTGAGATTTTACATGGATCTGCATGAATCCCCGATTTCGTAGCGCAGCGAGTTCAAATTCTGGGTTTTGAACTACGAAAACTCCTAGACTAGGTTTTGCGCTACGAAATCTCCTAGACTGGGTTTTGCGCTACGAAAACCTTGACACAAGTTTGACACATGGAAACTTATGAGTGAAGTGGAACCAGTGATAGGCAAAAATAGAGTGTTGACCCTATTTAACAATACCAACAAGACTCTCTTCTTTGTTTTAGACTCTAAAACAAACTATGGAAAAGACTAGACCAAGACTAACATCAATCCTTTGGAATCGAACTCATGTTCAAAATTTAGAAATTTTTTTTTAAGTGATAACACATACTATAATTTTTTCAACCTTATTTTAAAATTGTATTTCCATATGAAATTGATGGCGTGTGATTTAGTATGTTGTTAATTTTAGGTATGTTCTATCCTAGAGAAATTTATTTCAATTTCTTTTCCACAATAGCAATCACATGAGCATAAAGTAAAATGCAAATAGAACATAAATATAAATCAAAGAAGACGAGCCAAGACAGGAGGACACAAGATGTGGTGCAAGCTAGGGACAAACCCTACAATGTGGGGAAACCCTTGATTAATTCTTCTTTTATGTTCTTCAAAGTTCAACATCGAAAGTGATAGAGATGGTACATTTACAATAGAAGTCAATCACTTTGACTTTTGATATCGGCATGAGATCAGTTGAAGACATATTGCTTCAACTGATTCTCTAGGGTGACTCTTTCACCTATCATAGTGCTGCATCTCGTCTATTTGCTACACATTACCGTGTGACCCCTTGTTGTACTGTCGCATGTGTTGAACCTTGATGACTAAGCTACTCTCGTCTTCATGCCACTCATCATGCTACATCTTCCATGGTCTTATTCATCATCAAGCTACCCATTCTCATGATCTCATTCATCATTATGCTACCCAAGCTCATATCATCATGCATCATTATGCCGCCCATGATCATAACATCATGTTGCTTATTATGCTGCCCATTATCTCATACATCATGATGCCTTCCTTCAGGGACAAATGCTCTGGTTGTTTCGACAGTTCTTGGTAGTTACGACTTTTCCCATAGTTCCAACTTTTTCGTTAGTTCTGATAGTTCTGACATTTCCAAATTTTTCGGCTTTTCCAGCAGTTCTCGGCAGTTTCGAATTTTCTGGCAATTTTAACTTTTCCAAATTTTCTAGCTTTTCCAGTTGTTCTGGCTTTTCTAGCTTTTTCAGATTTTCTCGCAGTTCTAGCTTTTCTGGCTTTTCTGGATTTTCTTGCAGTTTTGGGTTGTCTGGCAGTTCTGGGTTTTCTGGCAGTTCCAGCTATTCCAACTTTTCTAGCTTTTCCTTAGGATCTATCCTCCTACTAAAACCCAAAGACAAGTAGAGAGAGGAAGAGATCTAAGCGTGTGTAGAAATGACTTGAAGTCCTCTTCCATTTATACTAAAATGTAGAGGTTGAATAGACATGACTATTGGGCTCCTAGCCTACATAAGTTGTTGGCCAACTTAGCAATTTGTCCATAACATAAATAAATTCATAACTTCATAAATACTTATCAAAATCGGATGATATTTAGATCAATCCTACACCTCTAAATGAGAGGGATCCAATAAAAATACCACTTTCCATAAATAATACGACCCACATGGAGTTTGGCCATTGTTTCTAATTTTAACACTCCCTCTCAACTAGGGAGATCTCCATCCACTCATCCATATGTGCAACTGTACTATCTCTCGCATTAGTGCCCTGCACTCTGCTAGCTCTGCTTAGCTTTGGTAGCTCTGCTATCCTCTTCTCAGCTCTGCTTAGCTCTGTTGGCTCTGGTCTTCTCTAATAGCTCTGCTTTGTTAAGCTCTGTTGGCTCTGCTCTGCTCTACTCTGCTATGTTCAGCTCTACTTGCTCTTCTCTACTCTGCTCAACTCTGTTAGCTCTGCTCTGCTCAACTTAGCTCTGCTGAACCATGAAGAAGAAGAATTAATAAAGAATGTGTCATACCATTCTCCACTTACCCAAAGTCATTCTCAGAGTCTGTACCACTAGTCCCAGACCAATCCTCAACCGACCTGAAGTTAGTGTCATAGTAGGTAAAACTCCTACCACTAGTCCGAGACGAGTACTCTACTGACTCGAAGTCAGTCTTAGAGTATGTACCACTAGTCCCAGACCAGTCCTCAACCGACATGAAGTCAGTGTCATAGTGGGTACAACTCCTACCACTGGTCCGAGGCCAGTATCATTGATCTGAAACCAATAAAGGTCATCCTAGCATACTGAGTACGGTTGATACAACGATTCATCCATCAGTACTACTATGGTCCCTATCCTCATTTCCTTGCTCATTGATCAGATGAGAGATACTTCCCATGAGTCCGAGACTGCATGGGTAGGATGCCTCGATAGGATAACTTAATCAATCTTGTCCTCACAGGAGAACTAATCATCCTGCTACACAATCGCCATGGAGAACACATCATCCAAGTCTCACAGGAGAACTAGTCATCCTCCTACACAATCATCATGGAGAACACATCATCCAGACCTCACAGGAGAACTAATCATCCTGCGACGCAATCCTCGTGGAGAACACATCATCCAAACCTCAGAGGAGAATTAATCTTCCTGCTACACAATCATCATGGAGAACACATCATGGAGAACTCATAGGAGAATTAATCATCCTGCTACACAATTGTCATGGAGAACACATCATCTAGACCTCACAGGAGAATTAATCATCATGTTACACAAGAGAGAGAATCATCGTTTCCCACAAGAGAGTGAATCATCGTGTCCATAGGAGAGCGAATCATCTTGTCCCACAAGAGAGTGAGTCATCTTGTCCACAGTAGAGCGAATCATCCTCTCCACAAGAGAGAAAATCATCCTATCCCAATGCACACCACCACAGGAGGGTGAGTCACCTTGTGGTCAGATGTTGCTCCAGTAAGAACCAAAAACCCCGAGAGCTTCCAGAGCTCAATGTATGCAACATGCAGGACCCTTTTACAAAGGTCGCTTGACGACTCCAAGTCATTCAGGAAAATCACAAATTTGATATTTCCCCGGGGTGTGTTATAGAAATTTTTGTGCCTTACAGCATTGAGCATGAAATTCCATAATCTAAGGGATCCAAAGTCCCTAAAAATGTTGTTCCTACCCCTAGAGGAACAAGGCTAACAAACCACAGCAATTCACAGAAGTTCTCCACCTGAAACTGCTCAAAAACAAGTCAATTCAGGATCATGTCAACTGCTCCATTGACCATCTGCGCTGAATGTCAGTGGCTCCACTGTCTACCTGCGTTGAATGTCAACTCCAACACTAGCTACCTGCGCTGAGCGAGTTTGGACAAGTGGCAGACTCATTCCTCAAGGTGTCAATGCTCAGGAAGCTTCCAAAATGACACTTGCCTCAGGGAATTCGACTGGTGATGAGTAAGAGGTTCCAAATCTCCAAGTGGAAGCAAGAACCTCCAAGTGGACTCAAGAACTGAGAGAGGGAGAGGACACTAGTCAGATCTCAAGCTGACTCATCCTCTCTCCAAAATAACTATATATAGATCTCTCCTCCATGAGATCTAGAGGCTGGAATTTTGTTATTGCAAAGAATTGCTGTTGGTTTGAGACTGGAATCATTGGGTGCTTAATGCTTTGAAGGGGCTGAAGATAGGAATTCCAATCGCTGGGAAGGGGATGCTGGATTGGAGCCCTCTGGGTTGTATCTCTTCCTAAACCTTGTTATTCATCAATAAAGCTATCTTGGTTTCTCCTATATGCTGATGTATTTTGATGTTTGAATGTATTAGTGTATTTGATTTATTTCTAATCCTAAATCAGTTATGAATGTGAATATCTATCTTTGTGTTGTTTTCTTCTCTTGTCGCAAGTAGCTGTTCTCTTGTGATCTCGCAGGAATCGAGTAGCTGTTCTCTTGGGCGAGCAAGGAGGCAAGTAGTTGTGAACACCCAAAGAGAAGAGGATCTAGATCGAGGGACAAACGGAAGACACCGGTAAGTCTATTGATCTCTCTTCTTTCACATTTCATAAAGGAAGAAATCAGTGTAGCTGTACTCGTTTGTTGCTAAGGCACTGTCACACCTTAGGTGGATAGGATCGTCCTGCATAGGCATTTTTCCCCACAACAAATTGGCGACTCCGCTGGGGAGAATTTGTTTATTCATTTCATTTGTGTTTCTATCATTTGTTTACTTCATAGACTTGACAGCAACAATCGAACTGCATCTTTCCTGGATGCAAAGTAGAAAGTTGCTGCTTTGATCCAGTTGCTGGACTTGTCTATGATATGAACAATGGATTCACAAATGATTTGATGATCCTTGTGATAGATCTTAGTAGCCTTCAAAGCATCCCTTTGATTATACCTTGCTTGTGTTTCTCATTTGGCCTGAAACTGTTGATTTTTGAGCAATTTGTGACCCAGAACCCAGGAGAAACGAGAGTTTCTCCTTCAGCGCAACTGCTGTGAAGGCAGTCTGCATTTCAACGCAGGTCCCGTGAAGGCTACCTGCGCTGAATGTCAAATCCTCAGTGTTGAGGTTGCGCTGAACCAGTTTTGCCTTGTGCAGCTGGGGTTCTTTGTTCTCTGCTGCCCTGTTTTGATCTTTGTTTTTTGCAGCCTTTAACCAGCATAGGTACTAGTCAGATAACTCATTTTCTTTGCTTAGATTCCACCTCCTTTTGTACAAAAAGATTGTGAGTGTTTTTATGTGTTTGTGGCGTCATTTACAATTTTCCTTTGCATGAGTAAAGTAGTCATCCTGTAGCCTTTGATTCAGATCTGATTGATTGTGATCTTAGAAGAGAGTTCATTGGCTGTTTGCAGATTGATTATAGATTTACTTTTGCTTATTGGTTTGAATTTGTCTCTTTTAAGTGTCAAAACAAGTCTTTATTTCGAAAATCGTTAAGTAGTGTAATCTCTTCTACCTTCTCTGATTTCGAAAAAGTGAACTTGTTTGTATTGATCATTTAAAAGAAAATTCAAAGTTGTACAAAAAGCTTTCTTTGTAGGCATTAATACTAAGAAAGTGGAAAACAAACACCTGCATTGTGCATTTTGCATTTGATAAGTTTGCATGTTGGATTTAGGAAAAGTGCATTAGAGTGTGCTGATTGCTCTTTGAGAAAAGATGGTGTCTTTTTTTTCCCTTAGTAGCTAGGATTTTCAAAGTTGAAAAGATATAAAGCTTGCTTATCATCTTTAGACTGCATTTAGGAATTTGTAGCATACATCTCGTGGTGAACCTTGAAAGGCAAATTTTAAAAATATCAACCTAAAATAAACTGAATGAACCTAACAACGCTTTGTAACATAACGCACAACATAGAGGTCTAGGCTAGAGATGTGTTCTGGCATCGTTAAGCCTAGTGACTGTCGATCTCGTGGAAGGTGGGTGATTCCTCCTGAGGGACGATAGCGCTATTACGGATTGTGCTCCCACGTACCATCGCGTATATATTTGGAGACCCCTATAGGCATATATCTTTTATCCTTAGGAAATTGTGTCGGCCGCCCTACTGATCGCAATGCAGTGAACACAACATTCACGAAGATCGACCGCCCGTACCCTAAAAAGTATTCTGTGGTTTTGCGAAAAGTTTGGCACACCCTCTACCTAGAACTCGAGAGCAGTTTCTTTTGGTTTTTTTCAGACTCTATAACAGAAAAATTCCATCCGAGCATTTGTCACTTCGGGCTCGTTAAAACATCGAAGGAGACTAGAGTCATCTTTAGCTTTTTCTCGACTCTTTAAAACTGAAAAAGCAAGTTGTGTCTAAAGCGTCGTTAAAATTTATTTTAAACGGAACAATCACCCTTTAATTCCTGCGTTGATCTTTAGGTTGAAAGATGGAGCACACCAACCAAGGAATTCCCCTTGGTGGAAATCCTAGTCCCTTCTCCTCTTGGGGAGATGTTGGTGCACCCCACATGGCCACATTGTCGCTTCCAGGACTGACAATTGGCCTGCCAGTTTGGCTCTTTTAAACCAATGTCGTTCAGAATACCACCATTCCTGAACAGTCGAGTCAACAGTCAGACCAGACCAGAGTCGCCCACCAGCCTTCTACTTCATCTTCCTCTCCTCCTTCCTCTTCGCTTGACGGAACTGGTAAAACCAAAAACTAGGTTGCTAAGGAGAAGAAGAAGAAGAAGAAGAAAGAAAAGAAGAAGAAGGAGCCAAAGGCGACTGGGGGTAAACGAGAGTCGTCTGACAAAAATCCACACACAGCACTGACAAGGCCTAAATCGCCATGCGTCTTATGCAAGGGAGACCATTTCCATAGAGATTGTCCCTGTATCCCTCGAATACTAAGGGACTGGTCTCCCCGTTTGCACAATTCGGTAGCATCAACCTCTGATAGCCATGTTGATTGCTCACCGTCAACTAGTGGGAGTGAAGCCCCAGGACAGAGAGGGAAACTTAGATTTCCCTGCAAACTGTGTGAAGGCGATCACGCCATCCACCGTTGTCCCTTCTTAGACGAGGCTAAAAGAGTTCTGTAAGATCGCCCGATTTTACGAGAACAAATTCCTCCTGGATATCAAAAACTCCTGCCAAGTCCTTCACTAGTTGAGAACCCGACTGGCCCACCCAGGTGGTCAGCCGAAGCACCTATCATTGAAGATGAACCATCTGGATCCATGCCTGACGAAAGTCAAAAGGTTGATACGGCAGTTGACCCGGTTTTGCCTTCAGAGGCTCTATCCTCGAATGATACCATCACAGAGGAGAATAAAGACGACACCGTCCAAATTCTCTTCATTAACACTGACTCTGATGAACAAGGGGGCAATGCCACCATTCCTTTATCGCAGGAAGGAAGTTCATCGGAGCGATATCCGGCCGTCTACTCGGTCCCACCACAAAGCAACCTCGTTGTGTCCTTTGATTAGAACCAACTAGGCAGACCCTGGTTGCCAGCAAGCATACCATTCAGAATTATCGTTCAAATATACAGAATGGTGATGGCTGGCACTATCATTGATGAGGGGGCATCTGTGAGTATCCTTTCCTCTATTTCTTGGAAAGCGCTTGGTTCGCCAGCGCTTTTACCTGAGATGAGAAATCTATCAGGTTTTGATAAAGGAACAAGTCGACCTTTAGGGATCCTCCCCAATGTGCCTATAACATTGAAAGGGAAGACCGTTCAAATGAACGTGATGGTCGTTCGAGGACCCTTGGATTATAACCTACTCCTTGGACGAGACTATATATATTGCATGGGAGCTATTGTCTCCTCACTCTTTAGAGTAATGTGTTTTCCGCATGAAGGAAGAGTGGTCAAGCTCGTGGACCAACTTTCATTTCCCGGATCACGCATCGCAAATAGTCATGAACCATCCCTAAATGGTCTATTCATGCAAGAAGTGTCTCAACCCATGGTCCGTCCTCCTGATGAGCGCGAGTAATCCGGGAGGATATGACTGGAACCCAGGGGGCATGCGTCCTGGCCTGCTTCGGCAGGAAAACTTTGGGTATAGGGTAGGTTTCCGCGGGAGAATATGACTAGTCCGTACCCCGTCCGTGGTTGGAAGAGGGGTTGTTCTGGAATAAGATTCTCTTGTCAAAGTTATGTGAGAGGGCAGGTATCGTCACTCACCTCTGTCTATTTCGGTAGACATTGCCGAGGAAGTGTTTTGTTTGAAAGATTAACGAGACAATCTTTGGGTAACCTGAAAGAGGTAGGACTCTCCCAGTGAAATGAAAGTTTCGATGGAATTGAAGTAGAGGTAACTTTGAAATCGTACTTTATACCTGGGGGCATGCAAACCTTTTGGAGTGCAAGCAAAGAGCGGTTATTTATCTGTTTTTTGGGTTAGCCGTTTCCTAACTTGCATAAAGAGAGGATGCGGAGCAAAGCTTAGTGAGATGAATCTCCATAAAAAATAGAATCTTGATGAGACACTCTTATCAAATGACTGGGTAATCGAGCAGTTTTAGCATAAAGTTCATGCTCGTTAAAAAATAAATGCAAGATCCGAGCAGTTTTAGCACATAGTTCATGCTCGTTAAAAAATAAACATAAGATCGAGCAAATGTTTCCACCCGCGTTTAAGCTCCTTAAAAAATGAACTATCCTGGTAAATAACCACTGTGAATGTAATATCATTAGTCGTTAAAGCCTTGGTCGTGTTTGCACCTGTCACCTCCACTTTTCATTTGGCCGATCGTTCACCTCCATATGATTGTTTACCCATTTTTGAGGAACAACTGTGAAGAGTGATTTCACCTAGCCATCCTTGTGACACTGCCGTGATTGGAAAATTCCAACCTGTACCTGGAATCAGCTGCTATCCCTGTTTATCACTCGTTCCTCGAAAGACGAGTCTTCTTTAAGCTCTTTTCAACTGACTCGTAAAATATGAAAAGATTGCCGAGTTTTGGCCTTCCAGCTCGTTAAAGTGACCGGAAGAGCTATCCCTCCTCTAGATTTTAATCTTTTTGGACCTGAGGGATTATTGCACAAAAAGATCGAGCGCTTGTTTTGTTCGTCTCGTTAAAACTATCGAAAACTCATCCCTTCTGTATTGTTTTATACTTTTTCAGACTTAAGGGATTAGATGACGAAAAAGGAATTTTGGAGTTGACTTTATGTACCTTTTCAGACTCTCTAAAAATGAAAAGGACCGAGTTATCCTTGTCGTTAGACTCGTTAAAATTATTAAATAGCGACAAACTTGTCTTTAGACGAGAACGAGTTTCACTATCGCTAGGCTCGTTAAAACATAGCGATGGGCTTGCCCGAAGGGCAGGTTATAGAACAAGCATATGTTATCCTCCTCAAGCTTGACAAAAATAAAGAGGTGCTGGTCAGCAATGACTGGGGAAAAATTGGGAGAAACTAAAGAAAACTTTGATGGTAGCAAGTCGCTCTTGAACATGACACTTTTCCTCCGTACCACAATCGGGTTGGGTTGTTTCATTCACCGATCACATCACCATGGTCTCGCCATACCATCCATTTTTGGGGTAATGCTACTGATCCATCACATCAGTGTCGCCATATGTTCAAGAGAAGTCGTTCAGAAAGAGTCAACCGTGTCCCATCCACTGCCATACATTATCCTTCATCCATTCATGACCGCCACCCTGAATCATATGTCACAGATCGTTTTCACCTCCATTAAAATCATTAGCTCCGTTCCGTGTCACTGATGTGGGATTCATTAAGGCCCTCCTGTGACGGATCGCTTCTTGTCGACGTTAGCTCATTATCCAAGAAGTTGATCTAGGAACAACCCCTTCAGTACTTTGAAGCTTGCATGCCTCAATGACAAGTTTCTCACTTCCGGCGACAGGTATACATCAATGACCTTCGACCGAAATATTTTGCGTGGTGTTCGACGCCAAGTCCTTTATTCACACCACGTGAATTGTACTGCAGTACCTTGAGGGTCATTATCATTATCGGTGATTCCTCTCCCGCTTGTTAACGGTTTACATCATTGACCCGTAATCAAGCGATGTCTTTCCATGTTCGACTTCAGAGCAATTCTCACATGGATCGACTTGTACTTAGAGTGAAGATCGAAAGAGTTTGAAGACCCCGGATCTAGTTTCATCCATCCGGGCTGCGATATATATTCAGGAAAAATAAAGACATTGACATGTACATCATTGCAGCAGATAATCATCCTACTCAAAGGATGATAATTTCATCAAAATTATCAGTCTATCATCAGACGATTGTCTGTTCTATGTACAGAAAAATGAATTTATAAAGCTGAGCATGGGAATGCCCACCTCAGCTAGATCATGAAAGCAGTATGAAAAATAATGTATTATATTGTATTGTATTACAGGTCTCCTCCCAGCATTGGATGAACTTCGGATCCCCCTGATAAAGCATTTCGCCCGATAAACAACCTCATACTTTAGGGGGCAACTGTTATAGACATTTTTGTGCCTTACATCATTGAGCATGAAATGTCCATAATCTAAGGGATCCAAAGTCCCTAAACATGTTGTTCCTACCCCTAGAGGAACAAGGCTAACAAACCACAACAATTCACAGAAGTTCTCCACCTGAAACTGCTCAAAAACAAGTCAATTCAGGATCATGTCAACTGCTCCATTGACCATCTACGCTGAATGTCAATGGCTCCACTGTCTACCTATGTTGAATGTCAACTCCAACACTAGCTACCTGCGCTGAGCGAGTTTGGACAAGTGGTAGACTCATTCCTCAAGGTGTCAATGCTCAGGAAGCTTCCAAAATGACACTTGCCTCAGGGAATTCGACTGGTGATGAGTAAGAGGTTCCAAATCTCCAAGTGGAAGCAAGAACCTCCAAGTGGACTCAAGAACTGAGAGAGGGAGAGGACACTAGTTAGATCTCAAGCTGACTCATCCTCTCTCCAAAATAACTATATATAGATCTCTCCTCCATGAGATCTAGAGGCTGGAATTTTGTTATTGCAAAGAATTGCTGTTGGTTTGAGACTGGAATCATTGGGTGCTTAATGCTTTGAAGGGGCTGAAGATAGGAATTCCAATCGCTGGGAAGGGGATGCTGGATTGGAGCCCTCTGGGTTGTATCTCTTCCTAAACCTTGTTATTCATCAATAAATATGCTGATGTATTTTGATGTTTGAATGTATTAGTGTATTTGATTTATTTCTAATCCTAAATCAGTTATGAATGTGAATATCTATCTTTGTGTTGTGTTCTTCTCTTGTCGCAAGTAGCTGTTCTCTTGTGATCTCGCAGGAATCGAGTAGCTGTTCTCTTGGGCGAGCAAGGAGGCAAGTAGCTGTGAACACCCAAAGAGAAGAGGATCTAGATCGAGGGACAAACGGAAGACACCGGTAAGTCTATTGATCTCTCTTCTTTCACATTTCATAAAGGAGGAAATCAGTGTAGCTGTACTCATTTGTTGCTAAGGCACTGTCACACCTTAGGTGGATAGGATCGTCCTGCATAGGCATTTTTCCCCACAACAGGGTGCTGACAAAGTGTAGCGACCTGTACATCATCTCAGTGTGATGGAGCCTCCTTGCTCATCGACTTACCATATCCTAGATAAGGTAGTATCTGATGTCTATCTCCTTGAGCAATCATTGAATACAAGATTCCTCAATAATCAAATCTGAGATCTCGTTGTCACAGAGAATCACAGTGGTATTCATCATGTGTACTCATTGAAGAGTTTCCACAACCAGGCAATTTCATAAGAGGTCATACTCATAGTTATCTATTCAGTCTCGGAAGTACTTATAACAACCAATTCTGCTTCATTCTCATCCATGATATCGAAGTAGAATCCAAAGAGAATGAGCACTGAGAAGTGCTCTAGTGATCCTCCACACTGCCTGCCTAGTCAACATTCGAATAATCATGCAGTTTTCATATTTCCGACAGTGTATCTCAATCCATGAGAGATTGTGCCCTAAAGATACCTCAAAGGATTCTTGGCACCAACCTAGTGAGGCTCAACCAAATATGATCTCACCATGCTAACTGCAAAACATATGGCCAGATGGAAGTTCACCAAGAACATCAACGTGATTAAGTTTATGAAACTCAGAGGCATTTCCCATATCTGGTCCGACGCCACTACCATATAACTTCTGAAAGTTAATATCCTCAAGGTAGTCACACGCTTGGAGTTTATCATTCCACACTCGGAATCCAACTCCCTCTTACTTCTGCAAATGAGAGGGTAAGAACATTTCAGAAATAGGTCATTCTTATGAGGTGCCACTATGAGAGGTCTATCATCCACAACCTTCGGGTAATGGTTTGGTTCGGTTTCACTCCTAGTGAATCTTAGCTTCATCAAATAGCTATCAATCATCTCATACTACGCCCGAGGTGTTTTGCTTCAAGCCATAGAGGGCTTTCTTCCACTTGTATACATGAGATTCCCGTTCATGAGTCTCAAACTCCACAAGTTTTTCCAAGCCTGTGGACCTGCTACATGAGGGGAATGGTCCCCTTGTAATATTTTCCTTCGGTACATCTCAAGCATGTACCTTCATGCTCTTTTTGAATTCAGGAATCCTGGTCACCATGCGACTCACACACCTCCGTGTTGAGTTAATGGACATGGTCCCTAGTGGACTTGATACAACCATGAACTCTAAAACATCTTTGAAAAATATATTTTCAAACACGTACCTTTCCATCGATGAGTGCCACCCTGTAACCTTAAACTCCAATTTCCGAGATGGACACGAGTTTCTTCTTGTGATTAGGTACGTAAAAGAGATTATGGGGTTCCTTGCTTTCTTTGAAGATTCGACCATTTGCTTAATGTCCTGCATTACTTATCATTCCTCTGATCATTGAAGATGTCCCTCGAATGATTGTTATCTTCATCAACAGATGTGTATCTACTATTCGGACACTCCTTCGCATGATGGGCGAACTTATTGCAACCAAGGCATCTACCTCTCCTTCCACCCTTAGATTTGAACTTCCCAATGAAGTGATCTTCCACTGTGCCATTATGATAATATTATCTGCTTCCACTTCACCCTTAGTGAACTTAGAAGAGAGATGTGGAACTCATTGATCATGATCATTTTGTCTTGTCCCTATTGTCTTTGGTGATTGCTCTTTAACTCTTGCTTAGGCATTGTCTTCACCTCAACTCTCATACCATGTTAATTTTAGGTATGTTCCATGCAAGAGCAATTTATTTCAATTTCTTTTCCACATTAGCAATCACATAAGCATAAAGTAAACTATAGATAGAACATAAATATAAATCGTAGAAGACGAGCCAAGATAAGAGTAAACAAGATGTGGCGCAAGCTAGGGAAAAACCCCACAATGTGGGGAACCCCTTGATCAATTCTTCTTTTATGTTCTTCAAAGTTTAGAAGAGAAAGTGAGAGAGATAGTTCATTTACAATAGAAGTCAATCACTTTGACTTTTGATATCCGCATGAGATGAGTTGAAGACATATTGCTTCAACTGATTCTCTAAGGTGACTCGTTCACCTATCATAGTGTTGCATCTCGTCTATTTCCTACACATTACCCTATGACACTTTGTTGTACTCTCACATGTGTTGAACCCTGATGACTGAGCTACTCTCATCTTCATTGTGCTCATCATGATGCATCTTGCATGGTCTTATTCATCATCAAGCTGCGCATGCTCATGATCTCATTCATCATTATGCTTCCCATGCTCATATCATCATGCATGATTATGCTCCCCATGCTCATATCATCATGCTAATTATTATGCTACCCATTATCTCATACATCATGATGCCTTCCTTCATAGACAAATGCTCGAGCTATTTCGGCAGTTCCAGGTAGTTTCAGATTTTCAAGCATTTCCGGCATTTCAAGCTTTTCTTGCTTTTCTAGCTTTTTCGGTATTTCATTCTTTTGTGGTGTTTCCGGTGCGGCTTTTCTGGAAATTCCACATTTTCTCGGAGTTCCGGCTTTTCCATCTTTTCTAGCTTTTCCACATTTCCGGCTTTTCCAAAATTTTTTGTCTTTTCGGGGAGTTCCGACTTTTCCAGCTATTTTGGATTTTATGTCTTTTACTTACGATCTTTCCTCCTAATAAAACCCAAAGACAAGTAGAGAGAGGAAGAGATCCAAGTGTTTCAAGTCCTCTTCTATTTATACTAAAATGTAGAGGTTGAATAGACATGACTCTTGGGCTTCTGAGCCTACATAACGTGTTGGCTGACTTAACAATTTGTTCATAACATAAATAAATTCATAACTTCATAAATACTTATGAGAATCTGATGATCTTTACATCAATCCTACACCTCTCAATGAGAGGGATCCAATAAAAATATGAGTTGGCATAAATAATATGACCCACATGGAGTTTGGCCCCAGTTGCCAATTTTAACATATGTTGAAATAATGAATTACTAAAGGGGTGTGGGGTGAATTAGTAATAGTGGTCTTCTTAAAATTTTATGTAAAAACCTTCAATTCTTTTCACCATTGTGAGATATTTGAGAGAGCATTGATACTATAATAAACATGAACAATTAGATAAGACATTAACATACATTAACTCAGCAACACACACAAATATTTGAAAAGGTATTTTTACTTGGAAATCCAAAAGGATAAAGCCACCAATTTGTTAGTTATTATGATGTAATTTATGCACCCACTAAATTACATCAAGGCATTTTTACTTGGAAATTCAAAAGGATAAAACCACCAATTCGTTAGTTATTATGATGTAATTTATGCACCCACTTAATTACATCAAGTTGTTTGTGAGTATCCAGTCACAGGAGATCCCATTCCCCTTTAATAGCAAGCCATAATTGTAGGTTTTAAACTTATACAGAAATTACCTGCATACGAATTCTTAAACAAAGAAAATAAACAATGCGAGAGCATAACCCATAAAACACATATGCACAGAGATTTTTCCCTGGATCCCAAAACCGGGACTACGAGCTTGATTTTTCATTATGTTCCTTTCAATGTTACAATACATATTTATACATGTCGAAGCATCCAATACCATGGACTGAAAAACCATCGCGTCCAATACCATGGACCGAAAACCATCGCGTCCAAAAAACATGTGCGAAAGTCATGCACAAAACCATAGGTGGGTCTGCCCAACCTAACATATGGTCCAAAACCAAAATTTTCCGGGGCACTGCCCCGGACCCCATAAAGTGGGTTTACAGGTGCCCTTCAAACCCCCTATTAACTACGTGGAAAGAATATAACACAACCCAACAATATCCCACTTGTTGTTTTCTTTCCACAGGGGGCCACAGGAGAGCTTAGTCTTTTTTTCAGCCCTGAGATTCCCATTGCTTCTCTACACCAAGAGAACTTCTCAGAGCTCACAAATTTTGTCAATGCATCTGAAGTATTCTTCAAAGTGTCCACCTTTACCAGCAACACCTTTCTGTCTTCTATCATATTCCTCACAAAGTGATACTGAACACCAATGTGCTTTGTCTTTGAATGATAAGCACGGTTCTTTGCCAAGAAAATTGCACTTTGGCTGTCACTGTCTATTCTTATAGCTCCCTGTACTAACCCCATACTTGAACACAATCTTTGCAACCAAACTGCTTCCTTGCTTGCATGAGTGGCTGCCATGTATTCTGCCTCTGTAGTTGATAGTGCCACTACAGATTGTTTCTTACTCATCCAAATGAATGCACCTCCAAATAGGTTAAACACATACCCACTTGTAGATCTTCTCTGATTCAGATCTCCAGCCTAGTCTGCATCAACAAAGCCATGAATATCCAACACTCTGTCCAATCCTGGTCTTCCTTGGTAGCACAAACCATAATCACTAGTGCCACGCAAATACCTGAAAACCCACTTCACTGTTGTCTAGTGCTCCTTCCCAGGTTTTGACATAAACCTGCTCAATACTCCCACTGCATGTGCAATGTCTGGTCTAGTATAGACCATTGCATACATCAGGCTACCCATTGCACTTGCATATGGAACACGGGACATGTCCTCTTCCTCTTCTTGTGTCTTGGGACACTGTTCAGCAGATCTCACACCTACAGGAATAGGAACCTTCATTGGTTTACTATCCTGCATATTAAACCTCTGGAGTATTGTCTCGACATACTTCCTCTGGTTTAACCAGAGCTTCCTCTTTGACCAATCTCTTTTAATTTCCATGCCCAAAATATAGTTTGCAGCACCAAGATCTTTCATGTCGAATTTGGAGGACAATTGCGTTTTCAAATCCTCGATAATTTCTTTGTCATTTCCAACGAGCAACATATCATCCACATACAAGAACAGATAAATAATACGGTCACCAATTAATTTAAAATACACACAATGATCTGCTTTGCTTCTGGTGAAGCCAAGTCCCCGTATAAATGTATCAAATTTCTGATACCACATCCTTGGTGACTGTTTTAACGCATACATAAACTTCTTTAACTTGCATACTAGTTCTTTCTTACCCTTCACCGCAAAGCCTTCAGGTTGCTTCATGTAGATTTCCTCTTCCAAATCCCCGTGAAGAAATGTTGTCTTCACATCCATCTGTTCTACCTCAAAATCAAAAGCAGTAGCAACAGATAAAAGTAATCTAATAGAATTTACCTTGGCAACATGAGAAAAAATATCACCAAAATCAATTCCCGGCACCTGGGAATAACCTTTTCCTACCAACCGAGCTTTGTATTTCTCCACCTTTCCTTCTGCATTTGTCTTCTTCTTGAACACCCATTTACTGCCAATGGGTTCCTTCCAGCCGGGAACTCCACCAGATCCCAAGCCTCATTTTTGTGCAAAGATGCCATTTCATCGACCATGGCCTCTTTCCAGAGTTTTCCATCCTCTGAATCCACTTCTTCCTTCACAGTTCTGGGATCATTATAAGTAACAAAAAAAGAAAAATTTGAACTGAAAGCAGATGGACTATAGCTTTCTGGCTGCCTTCTTTCTCGAACTAATCTTCTCACAATCGGAGTTTGTGGCTCTTCATCTTCTGATTCCTCCTCTGCTGCAGAGTCTGATTCTTCCTCCTTTGGCTTAAACTCTATCTTCTCAGGTTCCTTTGGTTGGACTTCATGTTGAATAACATCTTTTACCTCTCTGAACAACACATCTCGGCTGTACACAACCTTCCGTGTGACTGGGTTCCAGAGCTTATAACCCTTTAAACCATCCTTATATCCAATAAAGATGCACTTTTCTGATTTACTATCCAACTTGGTTCGTTTCTCCTTTGCAACATGTACATATGCATTACATCCAAATACCCTTAGATGTGAAAGAGAGGGTTTCTTACCAGTCCATACTTCTTGTGGAGTCTTATCCTCCAACACTCATGAAGGTGATTTGTTGATCACGTAACATGCAGTATCCACCGCCTCTCCCCAGAATTCCTGTCCTAACCCAGCACCACTGAGCATGATTCTTGCCCTTTCCATCAACGTCTTGTTCATTCTTTCTACAACTCCATTTTTCTGAGGTGTATATGGAGTAGTATTCTGTTGTGCTATACCACACTTCTTACAAAATTCTTCAAATTCCTTACTGCAAAATTCTCCACCATTATCTTTCCTCAGCACCTTTATCTTCTTCTCTGTTTGATTTTCCACGATAGCCTTAAATTCTTTAAACCTGTCAAAGACTTCAGATTTCTTCTTAAGAAAATATATCCATGTATTCCTTGAGAAGTCATCTATGAATGATACATAGTACACAGACTTACCCAGTGATGGAACCTTCACAGGTCCAAACACATCACTGTGCACAAGCTCTAATATCTGTTTCGTCCTCTTACCACCAGAGGGGAAACTCACCCGATTCTGCTTCCCACATACACAATTTTCACAGAAATCAAAATCCAGAGAGCTATTATTCATACCTTCTACCATACCTTTACCATGAAGTATTCGAAGGCCCTTCTCTCCAATATGTCGAAGCCTTTGATGCCACAACATGGTCTTCTCTCCAGAGACCACTAGATTCTCTACTCCATTTTTAGGAATCATAGAACTATTGCACCCATCAACAACAATTCTACCTTGCAGCTTGTACAGAGTTCCAATCTGAACTCCCCGCATTAATATAAGTGCTCCTCGAACCATCTTGCAAGTATCTTTCTCGAACACCGTCTTTACACCTACATCATCCAACTTGCTTACAGAAATCAGATTTCTGGCCAATGCAGGAATATGTAGAACACCCGGAAGTGTTCTAACCCTTCCACCTTGCAACTTCAACTTTACTTTTCCGCGACCAATGATTCTAGCCTTCCTATCATCTCCTAAGAAAACATCACCACCATCGTATTTCTCATACTCGCATAACCACTCTCTATGGGGAGTGAAGTGAAAGGATGCAACTGAGTCAATCAAGCATGCCTCATGATCTACATGTCTACTTGAAGAAGCCAAGTACACATCCCCACCTTCATCTCAGGTGGTTTTCGCCTCCGCAGAAGGAGCATCATCACATCCCTTTCCTTTATCAGGAGCTTTAGATTTACATTCCCTTCTGAAGTTCCCTTCCTTTTCGCATTTCCAGCACACCACCTTTGTAGGTTTTCTTGGAGATTTAGATCTCCCTCTAGATTTAGATCTCCCACTCAATGACTTATTTTTGTTTCTGTTCTAGGACCGTCCTCGTACAGACAAGGCATCACCATTCTGGTTGTCCATATTTTTCCGTCTCATCTCCTCCGTGACCAAGCTCAGACTATTTCATCAAACTGCAAAGTAGTTGCATTGCTACCTATTGCAATAACTAGACTATCCCACGAATCTGGTAGAGAACACAAGAGACTCATGCACTTATCTTCATCTGAAATTTTAATATCAACAGATAATAACTGACTTACCACAGTATTAAAGGCATTCAGATGCTCTGTCACCGAGTCTCCATCTTTCATCCTCAGGTTATACAACTTTTTCCGCACGAACAATTTATTCACCAGAGACTTAGATTGGTACAAAGTCCCTAACTTGACCCACAAAGCCTTTTTTGTAGCTTCCCCTGATACATTCAGCAATACTGAATCCGAGGCACACAATCGTATTGTGCTTTTTTCCTTCCGATCCAACTTCTTCCATTCTTCATCGGTGACTCCCGATGGTTTAGTACCCGGATCTACCGCGATCCACTGATCTTTATCCACCAACAGATCCTCCATCTTGAGTTTCCACAACTCAAAATTCTGACCATTGAACTTCTCAATCTCTATCTTTCCAGTGCTCGCCATCTTCTTTCACCACCAGAATCGATCTCTCAGATCTCCCACTGAACAGTGTCTACCACAGGCCCGAGCGAAACCCCTCAGCAACAAAGGCGTCCACTTGAAGCCAAAATAGCTCTAATACCAAATGTAGGTTTTAACCCTGTACAGAAATTACGTGCATACGAATTCTTAAACAAAGAAAATAAACAATGCGAGAGCATAACCCATAAAACACATACGCACAGAGATTTTTCCCTCGATCCCAAAAATGGGACTACGAGCTTGATTTTTCATTATGTTCCTTTCAATGTTACAATACATATTTATACATGCCGAAGCATCCAATGCCATGGACCGAAAAACCATCGCGTCCAATACCATGGACCGAAAAACCATCGCGTCCAAAAAACATGTGCGAAAATCATGCAGAAAACCATAGGTGGGTCCGCCCAACCTAACATATGGTCCAAAACCAAAATTTTCCGGTGAAGCATTGGGGTTACGGGTGCCCTTCAAACCCCCTATTAACTATGTGGAAAGAATATAACACAACCCAACAATAACTTGCAAAGAGACATCAACCTCTTATGAATTCAAGCCACTACTTGCTCTAACCACTGTTGTAGTTTTCGTACAATTTTCAAACTAAAAATAGAAGCAAATACATATAGACATAAATATAAAATATGATCTAATACATTACCAACCTCTTTCTCTTAGCTCTACATTTTTCTTATCTCAAATGTGCTCTCTACTACTCCACAAGCTTTGATCTCACAGCTCTCTAAAATTGTATCACTACTAACACTTGGACATAGTCATGCCCTTTTTTTTCACCCTCAATAAATCTCACTTCTTCATCACATAAAAATTCTACACACTCTCACTTTTCTCAATTTCACTCCTCTATTTTGTTCCTATACAACGTTAGAAACGATGCTCTCTATGTTGACCATTAACTTTCCATTCATGCCGCCCAAGTGTAATGTTACTCACGACACTCCTTCCTATTGTTGCCTCTGAAGCATAGACACTCCAAATGCATTAAATCACAAAATGGGATTTGATTGTTTTCTACACTTCAACAACAACAACTGTATTATAATTAATACCCATAATGGCCACCTAAGTGTCCCCCATCTTAACCATAAATTTTGAGTCAACCTACACAATCCAACAAGGCTCCCCATGCTTCTTAATTTGATGATAGGGCTTCAGGTACTCAGTTAATTCAATGAAGAGTGCTAGGGAGGTGAGGGATGACTTTCTTCACTAGAACACCAACCCATCAATCTTCTCTCAAAATCGTGTTCCTCATTTCTTCACTCACCCATCTTGATAGTCACCATTTACACCATGAGCCAACCCTTTTGTGTGCATTTACTCCTAGTCACTCACTCATTCACCTTCATAAACGTGTTTTGCAATGTGAGAACCCCGCATCTTGCAACTTTTATTAACAATTATTCTCAAGTTCTTTACTAGCTCTTGGTGTTTTAGGCTTCACCTCTAGCCCCTTTTTCTTCACATCTTATTGATTTTCCACCATAGGACATGGTACAACTTAGATTTAGGTTCTAAGCCCTTGAGGGTCCTCCTTGGGGCTTATATGCTTGTGTACATGTTTCAAATGTCAATACATCGCCTCAAGCTCCTTGTCTTAAAGCCTCCAAAATGTTATTTTAACAAGATAATACAAGATTTTTGGGGTGGCATCATGATTATGTCAACAACCCCACTTGGCTTCTCTTGATTGGTGACATGAGTTAGGTGGACTTTCCAGTTAGACCACCCAATAATTTTGAATCTCACTACCATATGTCCCCCATACAACTATGTCATGCCTAAATCATCTACCAATGTTAGCTCTCACATCAAATCAAATATTGCCATGTTTCATGGAAGAGGAGAGAGAAAGGGTCCCTCTATTCTTGGTTTTGCAAGGGATTTCCTATGTAAATGCATCCAACATGCTAACTTGTTGATTTTAAAGAATTGAATTAATAAGATGTTAAGGGGTTCTAACCTTCCATGGTTCTCGGTTTCTAGGCCTTCTCCTATTCTGGGCTTCCTTCTTCCCTACTTCAGCCTAATACCATAGCCTTTTAAAATAAACTTCATACTCCAAGGTTCCAACCATCTAGGATTTGTTCTTGAGTGTCCAACTCCATGCCATCATGTTTCTCTTTTAAATAGATCTCAAAGCTTCTAGGATTCTCACCTTCTAGGACTCTAGCAACTCCTCTTAAGGACTTCAAGCTACTTACTTTGATTATCAAAAACTTTTGATCATGGAAACCATTTATGGATTTCCTCATAAAGTTAGAAATATTTTTCAAAGCACTATCCAAGTGTGCCCTAACTAAGAGCATAAGAGAAAATCTCCCAATGCAGAAATGTCTCAAAATCCTAAGTCTCCCAACCATCATAATCATCATTTTATGACTTTTCTAAGGGTGCTACTATGAAATTTCTCTACAAGATATTGAACAACCATGGGACTCCTCCTTAGATTAACACATCAAGCACATCAGTTCCATAATCTATTGATTCTATGTGAGTTGATATCAATGAGAACAACTAAGTGCCACCAACCATTCAAATAATGTCAACTGTCCAACAATATCCCCCTTTGGAAGTGATAGAAACACTAAAACTAGGCATGATCTTCTTCATCTTTGTTCTTCTCCCAAGCACCTATAATCTTCTACCCCTTTGATGTTACTTGGTCCCACATGTTGAATGGGTGTTAACACTTATTATAATTCTGTCATTTGGGAGGAGAAGTCACAACCCCTATCTACTCCATGAGATACTCAAAAGGTTGTCTTGCAAGTTCCTTAGTAAATATGTTTGTAAGTTGGTATTTATTGGCCATATGTTCAAGTTAAACCACTGTTGATATATCTATTTTCTATAAGAAAATATCGCGATACTGTTTTGAAAATATCGGCAAATATCGTATCGATAGCGATATCGGCAAAATGGCTACTTGCCGATATTTGATATATATATATTGATAAGATAACCCATACCGATATTTTCAACACTGAGTTAAACCCCTCACATGTTCTCTTAAGAAATGGAACTTGATAGCAATGTTCTTGATATTTGAGTGCATGACAAGATTCTTAGAGATAATGATGGCACTAATATTATCACACATTATTGGAATCATAGTATTCAAATATACCTTAATGTGCTTCAATTTCTTCTTCATCCATTAAATTTGTGAAAAACTAGTATAATTTATAATTTTATGTTATGCCAACTATCTATTTTCTATTTTTAAAAAATAATTTTTGTAAATAACTACAACCTATACGTAATAAGTTTCATTGCAACATTTTGTTAAGGTTAATCTCTATCTTATCAAATCAACCCAACCGATCATGACCACTCAGGTATGTTATTTATTTTCGCCCTCTCACTAGCTACAGTTATGGGACATTCAGAAGGTTGTTCTTACTCGATATTATGTTAGCGCTTGAGCTTGATAGAGAAAGCTATTGGAAGAGTCGTGAGTTGTTTTCTCTTTTTTTTTTCCTTTTATATTCAAATTCAAATTCAAAATGTCAGTTTATTCCTAAATAACAAGTTTGGCATTCGTGACAGGTCTCATAGGAAAACTCTAGAGTAATTGAACAATGTGTGACCCTATCACTTAAGTCTTTGGTATGATTTGTCTTTGGTTTCTTAGTTATTTTATTTTTTTCTTCTCTTTATTTCACTCGACATTGGTTTCATCTACGTTACTCAAATTGCACGTCTCCTTTTGAGAAATTAGGGCTTTCTATGAATGGTAAACTTAATATATTTCTGGGCGGAAATACTATGCAATGCCCCATTCGGTTCCGATTCATTGTTGCAACAGATAAAATTTACGTCTAACATACACTGTATGCATATATAATTTTACTCTCAACATTGCCAGTATTTATTTTTTTCAGTGTGCAAACAAAAAAACTGGTATTGTATTAATAAAAACCAGCACATATATTTATATTGGGAGCACCATCAAATGATATGCATCATCTAAATAAAAAAACAGATCATAAGGTGTCTAATCCCATATCACACATGTTTCAGTATAAGTCATTAGTCATGACATTGAAATTAGAAAATAAGATGTTCATTGATGTCACAAACAACGAGATATCAGAAAGCTCAAGCATATGAAAAGGAAAAACAAAACATAGTAGATCATAACAGTGCAACTATAACAAGGGCATAAATTGGATAAGAAAAAATAGTGGTCCAGATCAGGGAAATGGAACAAAACCAATACCTCCATCACCAACTGGATGTGCAGTCCGTCATGCTGAGCCCAAATACCAAGTTTGGGCATGTCATCAAGGGTGGAATTGTGAACACTGGTCCAGCTCAGAGGAATGGAAGAAAACCAGCATCAAAAGTGTATCCCTCACCAACTGGATGTGCATTCCATCATGCTGACCCCAAATACCAAGTTTGGACATGTCATCAACAGTGGAATTGTGGATAGTGCTAATATGCTGGATGGAGATCCCTTGGAATGTTCTCATGAGATTATCAATTTCCCAGAGCCAGCCCTCAAGGTGTGGCTATTGAATGTGAGTCTTTCACAATACATGATTGATGATGGTTTGTAAATCCCCATAGATGTGGAGTATTGGAATGTTAAGGAAGGTACCTCACCAAAATGGACTCCATAGTGCGATTGCTTATGTTTTCATGTTGGTTACCCTACCACCTCCCCATTGTATCTTGCACATAACTAAAGTAGACCCGTAGTTCCAATACTTCTGCTTTGATGTTGGTTCCCCTACCACCTCCCCAATGTATCTTGCACTCCTGATACGCCCCTACGCCCCTACCACATTGCCAGTATTTTATTAACAATTATGTTCTCATTCATTTTCCTTCGATCGACGCAGATCAATTCTTGAAGAAGAAGTTCGGCAAATCTGCTTTAACCATGTCGTTAGGGAGCCAATTTCTTTTTGTTTTCTCCTATCCATGGATTGCATTCTCAATTTTCTTATATATTTATCGACAACCCTTTCTCTTTTGCAACTTTTGTATTCCTTAATGATTTAGGTGACGAGTCTTAATGGCTGCCCCTTTGGAGACCAACACGGCATTCTGTAGGGTGATTTCTTAAGGTAAAACCCTTGTACCCTCCTGTTTCATTCTTCCCTGACCTAGCTGTCTATTTATTTTAGTATTTACTTTTTAGTGTTAGTGACGAAACTTCTCTCCAATAGGTATTATGGTGCACGACACTCACGGAAATTACATCAACTTGCGGGGAAAACTTTCAATACACTTCCTATAGATTTCCAGAATTTTGAGGCGACTTGTCTAATAGATCCTTATCTTGGTTATTACAGGTAGACCCTCAACTCTCTTCAAAATAATATGGTATGCACGCAGATTTTTCTTCCACGTACATGGATGTTAGTTCAACCCTTCCAGATTTTTCTGTGAAGTTGTAATACTCAATGTTCGTTAGATTACATAGATTTATATTTAAGTTCTGTCACTACCATTACTATGTACGTTTTCGTTTAATCAATGGAATCCAGGTGGTGAAATAACTAGTTCACAACGAGTTCTTGTGGTGTATAGTTTTCTCTTATAAAAACAATTATTTACATTAACAATAAAATGTTTGATGTGGTGTTTTCAAATAACAACCATTATATTCATAATAACTTGTCTTGGAATTTCTGCTACGGGATTCTTATAAACATGATGACATATATGATTCATGTACGTTTTAAATTTATAATTACCTTGTTATTTGGACAAGGTTTCAAATCTTTTTCATATTTTTATAACTAAATGAAATTTGAAGGCAAATCAATACAATTATTGTAGTTTTCTTTGTAGTTACTAGCAGAACCAAATTAATAACTATAATTGATATGGGCTAGTAATATATCAAACACATGAAAAATCACATTAACAAATGAGGTTAATGATAAAATAATAATAATATTAGTATAATTAATAACAAGTATTGATTAATATTAATTATTATTAATTAATATAAATTAATAATCAATTTAAATTAACTATTGTAATTACTCATTAATTGCTTCACTTGTAGATGAAGAGATGAGGTAAAGTTACATTTATATATATATATATATATATATATATATATATATATATATATATGCTTTCTTTCCTCACGTAATATATGTATATGTTTGAGATGTTGTGTCAAATGTTTTTTTAGAAAAAAAGAAAAATCTACTTTTAAAACAATGTAAGCCATAAATAAAATTCTTAAATTTTCACCTTTATTTTACATGATACTTTATATAGTGAGATAAAGTAATTAGAATTAAAAAAAAAGAAAAATTATTGAGATATGTAATTACTTCATTGAGCCTAGATCTAATTCTTTTAGTATGTTAGAAATGTATAAGTTAATGTAACCCAAATATTTTATCTAGGTGAAAATAAAATAAAATAACAAAATAATAAAATAAAAATAACTCTATTTAAAAGAAAAAAAATGGAGAGATACATAATTAGGTGTAGAAAATGATGGTATTCCATGTAGTCATTAAAGTAAAAAAAAAATTATTGATATGTTAGAGGTATTGTGCATTTGTGTGGATATGATGAGAGGTGGGGAAATGTTATGAAAAATGTAATTATTACATTTTATCTACTTTTTGTGCCTACCTCTTTCCACTTTTTAATAGGTTTATTAGGCAAATTATAATATTGCATTTCACCTAATATTTCCAAATCAAGTTTTCCACTTCTTATTGTATTTTTTGTTTATATTTGAAGTTTGTAAGTAAAAAAATTCAATTATAAAATTAGAAAATATTGAGTAAAATGTAATATTTAGGTTGACTTATGACCATAAATATTAAGTAAAATGTAATAATATTACATTCTAATTAGTATTTCTCCCATCCCTATCCACTTTTATTGGGTGTGAATAGTAATAAATATTGTAATAACTATATTTTATCCAAGATTTCCCCTCACCCAATTCACTTTTTATTAATAAATTTCCTTATATTAGGAAACTTAAATCCTATGCAAACATTTGATCCTAGTATACTAGAGATGTTGTAATCTTTAACATTTTGACTTGGCAAAAAACATAAAAAGTATAAGATTAATAAACTCCTAGATACATCTTAACTCTTGATTGGAAAAGATATTTGATCCCTTTAGACCCTTAGTAAATGCATATAGGGCATTTACTATTATTATAACTATTACTATTAATTAACAATAGTATTATTTTTAATAAATATCATTCCTTTTATTGTTAATTATATTTATAAATTATTAAGTAATAATAATAAATTAATATTAATAAATAATATTAGAAAGTATTAATATTAATATTAATATTATTAATAATTAAATTTGATATCATTATCAATTATTATCCATAATAAATAATATGAATTATTATTATTAATTAATATTACTCATTTTATTAATTAATATTATTATTTTTAATAATAATTGTAAACCCAAAGGAACAATGGTAAATAAAAATAGATTAAGTTTATAAAACCAAGTTATAAAATAAGGGGATCCAAAACCTTTTTAATATCTCTCCATTCTTAGTGTCCTTTTATAATTTGTAAATTATGTTTTGTAGAGTGAGGAGGAAGTTCCTCTCCTTTGCAACTCAGGAGATAGAGATATTAGCACTTTTGTAAGGATATTTTGAGCTACACATTGACATTAAAAGTTCATGATTATTAGGATTTTTTGTTTTCAAATCTAGATTTTGTAATTGGATTTGAGGCTTCCACTTTTGCAACCTTCTCCCTTTACTAGGAGATCTTATGATTTCATAAATATTATTGGAGATAAAATCAAGGAGCAAAGCATAGAGGTTTCTTGAATTTGTGTTTAATTACTTTTATTTCAAATGGAAGTTTGATCTTTTTGAGGAAAGATCTCCTTAAAATGATTTTCATGTTCAAGGCTAATGTTTTATGTGAGGATGAATGTTTTTTGGATTAGATATCTAGTTCATTAGCCTCATATATTTGTTGTTCCTTTTTTTCTTTTTTCTGGTAGCCTCAATTCATATTTATGAGTAACTCTTTACTCATAAATCTACTATCAAAAACTTGATTTAAATGCCATTGGCATGAAGTGAACTATTTGCTAATGCATGTGGTTAATCATTGAATGTTTTAATCTCTCTAAATATAGGATGTTTCATTACCATAGTATCAACTAGTAGAAATACTTCATTAACCAGAAATTAATCATTAGAGAGAGATGTGTTAAAATCCAAATCAATTAGATATCTTTCTCTCCATTGGGTTAGACCTACATCTTCCTAATAGAGAGAGGCTTAGGATTTCTTCCCTTTTTCTTGCATTTTTAGAATTAATTTGCAGTTATATTAATGGTTAAATTTCTAGAATTCCCCTTGCAAATGGGAAAACTTCAGTGTGGCTTGGATAAGCCCTCAAGTCAGTTTAAGGATTTATTTCTTGTTTGTGCATGTTGAAAAATCTAGGGGCAAAACATAGGGCCATTTGTCTTCTTTGACTGTTTGGGATGTCTTTTTACTTCACTTAATTAGCTTATTCTTTTACATTTTATTTTTAGTGTTTTTCATGATCAAGCAAATACCAAATCATAAATAACAATAAAAAAATGATAGAAGATATATGCCATCATGGAAGGCAAAAACATATCCAACTCTAAAAGGAATACCAAAAATAAATAATATTCTTATAGACTCTTCAATTGAATAATTCCAAAACCTAGATCCTTTACCAAAGAACCTCTCCAAGATCAAGTGAAAATTCTTCTTGAACCTATTTTCTTTCTTCCAAGTCACTACTAGTCAAAATGATTTCTACACCTGCTTTTTTGGCTTCTTCTTCAATTTTTTCCTCTTATTATATGGCTCCAATTTTCATTCTACTTTCAATTTCTGAGATCCCACACATGTGAGTTTTGGGATAGATTTTTTAGGCTTTTCTCCTTGCATGTCTTAGACACTTCTTCTTGTGAATTCAATGAGCATTTTTTTTCCTTGTGATATATTTTGGCTCCTTCAAGATATGCAATACCTAACCTTGAAACGTTATCTAGAGTCATATGTGTGAGATGAATGACCCAAAAATAATACTAGAATACTTTAAACTTCTTCTCCTTCTCTTCATTGCTCAAGAATATTTCTTCCTTTCCTATTCACACTTCTCTCCTTTTTTAAATATTCACACTTCTTTCCTTCTGTAGATATTTGTGGGATGATCTCTTGAGTAAGACCAAGCCCTCCTATATATAGCTTCATGTCCTACGATATTAGGCTCATGTGTCATCATTCCTAAGTCAACATGTCCTTCTAGATAGGCTGATTTCTCCTTTTGGAGGTCCACTTTTTGTAGCACTTTCCACCAGGTCTTGAGGGTCTTTTGACTCTAACATTGACTCAAATAAATTTCTTTACAATATATAACATTCCCCAAATGGGTATTTCACACATGATAATGATTTTAATGATTTTTGGATTCAATGACAAGCCCTATGATCTCAAATGGGAGAAAAGTAATTTTCCTTTAGCATGAAACTAATGCCTCAAGAACAACAATAATAAATGTATTTTTCTCATTAAATGAAATATATAAGCTCATTATTACACATTAACTAGGTCCATATTTCAGCACTCACTCTTCACTAGGAAGGTATTCATAATCCATATAAGGCACTTATTGATTTATAGGCACCTTCATCATTGTCTCTCAAGGAACATACCCCACTTGGTTGTTCATATGGTATGTCCTGCAAGGAATATTTTTATCTTAGATTCCTAGTCAAATAATATCGGTCCTTGTGACTAATCTTGTCTTTGATGCCCTACCACATCCTCAAACAATATTAGATGTTATATTCTTACCCAATCCTCCATTCTTTCTTCGAAACTCAAGAATGATGAGCCTTGATATTGCAACGAGAATGTTGCAACTCCCAAGGCTACTGAATTTAATTATCAACCTGGGTTCATACAAACTTAACAAACTTAATAAGTATCAACATTGTATGTGTAGCATAAAATGTATCCTTCCCTTTCTATCATGATGTAATAGAGTGAATGTATTGAGGTTAAATCCTAAAATCCTAAACTAATTACAAAAAATGAAATGTTTGAAATGGAACCTTAACCTATTGCAAGAAAGAAACTACAAGGACATAAACATAATGAAATAAATGTAAAAGAAACCTAGATTAACCCTATTTATCACATGTGAATATTAAAACTAACTTAGCATGAAATATTATGTAGAGAGTACTAACTCTTGTGTGAATGTGTAAATACAAAAGAATTCGCTTTTTAAATCTTTTTGCTTTATAAATGCAAATGATAATCTTTCATTGATCTTTGGCAAGGGAGAAAAGTGTGGAGAAAGAGAGTTAAAATGTTCTTGATGGCATGGACATCAAGTAGAGGTCTAATCCCACCTTCAATGGTTATTTTTCTCATTTTGAGCTCAAAATAGGCTTTCCTATAGTGATTTCCTACAAGATCCCCTCATTTACTACACCATGTTACATATTTACTATACAAAATTATAATTCATCTAATGAGAAATAAAATCAAATCCAAATTGGATGGGACAAATTTTGTTATTAACTAGGATGTCTTAGGTCCCCATTCAAAGTGAAATCACTAAAAAAATACCTCTTTTAATCCATTCTAAAAAATAGAAAAACATTACTATTCTAAAATCTAGAAATTCGAGAACTTGTGAGCTACTAAATATAAAAAATTCCTAACCTAATCAAGTCAAAATTCAATGGCCTATTTTTTGTTCTGAACTAGAATATTTTTGTGATCTAATGCAAGTGGAACCAACTCGATTGAAGTTGGTTAGCATACTCAAAAAAATAGCAAAAATTTACTATTCTTTGCGACAAAGGAGTTCGAGAAATATAGATTTGGGAATAATAAGAGTAATTCAAGTAGGTCAATGATTACTACGAACTTCCAAATCTTTTACATGGATGAAATAATGTCTATGATCATGCAAAATAATTTACATCAACCATTTAACTCAATCCTACAACAAGAAATCATTAATACTAAATGCAAAGATAGAAAGAAATAAAAACAAGAGATGCATGTGAATAAGAGGTGAAAAGAAGGAAAGAAAATGATACAAAAGGGCTCTGAGGCTCGTAGGATGGCTAAGACCAAGGAAAATTAGAGTCCTATGGAGGAGAACAAGATTTAGAAGCTAAACTTGACACCATTCTTCATTATTTCCATCAATACAATTACATCCCCGTAAGAAAATACAATGGAACTATAGAAATACCCGCAAGAACATTAATGAAAATCTATCCCTTCACGAAAATTTGACTTGTTACTAATACAAAATTATTAGGAATCATTCCTCATGAAAGGAGGAAGCTTTTCCCACCAAAATCCATTGATTAGTGGACCTCGACCAATACTACGAATGTCCATTAAATGGGAGGGAACACATTCCTAGATTTTTTTAATCATTGGAGTTCCACAATATGTGCCATAAACCATAATATATTGTGTGTTTATTATTTATTATTTATCCTCTTGTAGTATGGAACATGTCCATAAATTATCTCCTCCAAATATTCATAATATTCCCAATATTCTCATAATATTCCACAAAAATAAATAATATTAGGCACAAATATCCAATTATTCATAAAACTTCCTAATGAATACATTAAATTTAAAATGCATTCTAATATAGAAAGAGAGGTTTAATGTGCTGAAGGACGGTCATAGGCCTTAAATTAATGTTTAATTTAGAGGTATGGGCCTTAATTTATGTCTAATTTAGAGTCCCATCATACCCCCCCCCAATTGTTGAAAGTGTTACTCATCCTCTGAAAAAATTACTCACCTAATTGTACCTCATTCATGGCCCTTGTGGCATCTCTCTTTTGCATTAAGAATCTTGGATGTAAGTTCTAGAAGCACAAGCCCAAAAACATATTTGTGCAAAAAAAATCACTATTTCTTGAGATCATTAGGCTTCCTTCTTCCCCTTATTCAAGATGGGTTCTTGAATATTTTCGAGTTTGGAAAGTCCTTCCACACCCTTATCAACATTCTTCTACATTGTTCCTCCATTTGGATACCTCTAACACCTTCAAAATACATTTAGATGAGAACTAGGACATCCTATAGTAATTCGTGTCAAAACTATATAGAAAACCTATAAGAAACCCTCTTCACACTATAGGAAATCCTTTTTGAGCATAAATGATATTCTGAGCCTACGACAGGCCCTCAACATGACTCCCATTCCTTTTTCCCATTTTCACACCTTGGACAAAAGCTAGAAAGAGATTGGAGACCTCTTCGAAAACATTTTTTCATCACGATAGTTTGAGTTTTGTTTTGATGGTGAATGTCTCCTTTCATTTTTTTGTCTTCTTCTTCTCTCTTGTGGCCTAGATGACTGCCTAATGGCCTTGTAGTTCTCTATTTTGATTAGGTCTCTACTAAGCTCTGGCATCTTGGGGTTCAGTATAGTTTTTTCATTTCTTCCTTCTTGTAGCAACATCCTGCCTTCCTATTGTAGTGATTCCTCCTCTTTCAGGGACTTTTAACTGTATGGGAGTGATGAGAAATGATGAAGAGGGATTGGATGATGATTCTAGGTCTCAAAGGGAGTAATGTAGGTTTGTGAAAATGAAGAGGATGCTCTGTAGAATAATGAATATATAGTGAATATGAAGTGGATCAAGGGCTTAGAGTGTTGTGCTCACTTGGCCTTTGCAAAAAAATTATTTTAACTCCTGTCCTCATTCCTTGAAATCATCACCCTTCATAATTTGACTTTTCAATGTTGCATGAGTGAAGGAGTGAGCTATAATTAACTAGTTGAATGCGGTCACTCCTATCCCATACATAGCTTATTAAATTTCTAACTATAATATTCTAAAGAGAAGAGGTCAATAATATTGCATACATGTACCTACCTCATGGCCTTCATGTAGATGTTGTTTTTTGGACAGTGAAATCCTTGCTTGTATTTGTTGCATGTGTTTTTCTCTTTTTTTCTCTAATGTTATTCCTTGATGTGTAGGTACTCGATGGTGATGCTGATGAATCCTCATTTTTCTCGTGGGTTCCCTCTTGTTAAATCCCCCTGTCATTTTTCTTTGATGGATGTGGAGGGTTGTATATGTCTCCTTGTCAAACTGAATGAATGAGGAATTTTATATTAAAATTTTGTGTATACAATTCCCCTAGACTACAATATTTTTCCACACAATATAAGGCTTTTCTATATTCTTTTCACTTGGAAAAATGTGGGAAATTTCAACTCATACCTCCTTATCACTCTCTAATGAAGCCAACCTCTATCTTTCCCTTTTAAAATTTCTCATTGCCAATGCTATAGGTGTTGTTCTGTATCGTGGCGGATCTTGTAGGTTTTCATGGAATCCTATAGGTTTACATAGAATCCTGTAGTTTTATAAGACAACTTTTTGTAGCCTACTTTTTTTGTCCATATCTCCCAAACAGTAGAATGGATTGACTTGAAACATTATGAGCATGTTTCCATCATCATTATGCACCTCACCATAAGAAAAAATTTGGTCAATGAATGGATGGATCTCGAGAAAAACTATAAATGACTAAAGGTGATGGAGGGTGATTTCTTGGAAACCATGCACTATAATTTTCTCAAATTTATTGGGCATGTTACCATCATCGATATGCATCTCCCCATGGAACAACTTTTTAAATAGATGCACGGATAATGCGAAAATGTAAAAATGGTTGTGAGTGATTTCTCAAAAAATGTGCACTCGAATTTGCTGAAAGTGGTTGAGCATGTTACCATCATGCATATGCATCTCCCTCTGAAACAGATTGGCAAATGGATGAATGGTTTTCAAGTTATGGTAAAAACAAATTTCTGCTCTATGTATTTTTGTATCGTGTAGTAAAACAGAGCATCCTGTAGTTTTTTGGGAAAGCAAGCAAGCTGAATGGTATAAGATTGAGAATGATGGGTGGATGGTGGAAATATATGAGGGTGATGGATTGGCATGGCCTTGGCCTTGTTGGAGAATTTGAGGAAAGGAGGAGAAAGTCAAAATTTGACTTCTTTTGACTAGGTTGACAAATTTTTCTTTTGGTACCAAATTGTTTTTTTCTTGCATATGTTGAAGAGTACATGAATTCGTCAGAGAGATACATGGAGCAAAGATTTTTTATTTTTATTTTTTCCCATTTTTTCTTCTAGGCCCACTAGCCACCTCAATCACGCTTTTGACTAGTAGGTCTCCCTAGGTGCCTCAAATGAGGTTTCAACCAATGATCTTTTCGTTTTTCTCTCTTTTCGCTTTTTTTCATTTTTCTCAACCCATAACCACCTCATGGAGGTTTTCAATCAATGAGCCAATCTTAGGTGCCTCAAAGGAGGTTTTCACGTTAGATTTTTATTTTTTTCTCTTATTTTTTCATTTTTTTTCTCTCTCTCTTTTTTTTTCTAGCTTAGCCTACTTTAAAAACAAAATCACTTTCAAGTATAAGAATACTTCCAATGGAGACATGTGCACATCAAAATGACATAAAAACTAATGTGTAGGCTTGAAATGTATGCTTTGACATGTAGCTAAATTTGAATGATCAAATGCTTTGACTTTGGTGTTATCAAGCACAATTGAAGAAGAGATTATCGTTGCATCTTAGTGACTATCTAGAACCATATTTCAATATAATTATGATGCCTCTCGTCCATTTGTTGATTTGGATCATTCTTCATGTCGTCTTCTACCATGACCTTCAAGTCTTCCTCTTCTTGATGCTTGATCTCTTGAATACATGGAGGATTTGATGGTAACCATGAGGGAGCTTTCTCAATCTCTAATTTTGATATCTGCTCTTCATCAAGTGCAACCCATGATTATTTGATCTTCTCTTTCAAATCTCCTTCTTCTGCATGTAGTCCTTCAATGATATCAAGAGAATCTCTTTTTTGCAATACTCTTCCTAAGTTATGGTGAATACCATTGAGGTCAAGAGGAGATGTTTGGAAGTGTTGTACCTTAGCATTGTAAATGGGCTAAATTACTTCAATTTGTAGGTTTGTAAATGGCAGTACATGTAGTTGAGTGGGTGCACGTATATTTGAGATGGATTTGGATGGGGTTGTGGTTGTGGTGGAGATGAATGGTTGGGATAACATGGAGTTGGGTATGGAGGATATTGAAGAAAAGACTGAGGTTGTTGTGGATGTCTCCCATAAGTTCCTCACCAAACTTGTTGCCATGATTGGTTTTTAGGTTGAGATGGCCAATGTTGCCAACAAAAGGGTGTGTTCCAATTAATTTGAGGTTGATATGCATAACCTTGAAGTTTTGAATTAGGCTCTTGCATCATGTCACATTGAATAGGCTGCCATGGTCCTCTTGGAGCTACATAACATAGATGCATTCGTGATTGGCTTTCTCCATTGTCCTCTTAGTAAACTTCCTTTAACCTTCGTAATGATCGACAATGTTTAACATCATGTGATTCCGCAACAAAAATATCAACATTTTATTTTCCTTCATCTTGCATCCTTAACATTTCCACTTGTTTTGTTAAATTGCTAAGAATTTCTATTTTAAAATCATCAAACAAATTTCAAATATTAGCTTGACTTACTGACCTTGATTTTGATTTACCTACTCTTTCCTTTCCGCTTGATATTTATTTGCATGTTTCAAAAATTTCTTCAACTCATAATTGTTATACATCACCTCTACTCATGAGATCAAGGAGATCATCCACTCATCCCTAATTATTCTAAGTAAGAGGGATTTTAGTGTGCCAAATCCTAAATGATGTAATTTTCCCCTCTTCACATTGTACATGAACCTATCTATTACATCGTGAAGGCTGTCATATTATCTTTCATTCATTCTAAATATTTCTTCTTTAAGATCATGATCTATATATTTTTCAAGAAATATAATTTTCATATTATTCCATGATCTTATTGAATTAGTCCCTAACCTCATAAATCATTTAAGAGATCTATCCTTCAATATTGGCAGAAACAATCTCAGTTTTTGAGCTTTATATATGTAACTATAAGATCTACAAACAATTTCAAATTCAAAGAGAAAATTTTATGGATCTTCTAACCTTAGACCATGAAATTTTGCAAGAAAAGATGGAAGGACGTTCTCCATGTGCAAACTACCATCAGTATCTTGAACTGGAAATCTAAGAGGATCTTCCTCATTGTCATCATCTCCATCCATTTCTTCTACATTCTTTTCCATCTTCTTCTTCTACCTTCAAAAGTGAATGGTGATGTGGCTCTTACAACACCATGTCATCAAATTGGGGGGTACTTTGGTGTTGGATATTTTTTTGTTTTTATGATTGAATGAAAACTATAATGCAATTCAGTTTTCTAATTTTGAAATTAAATATGCCTAACACAATTTTTTTTGTTTTTGCACAAAGTAAAACTAAATGAATCAACTAGGGAAGAAAAAAATGCATACTTTAACACTTCCCCGGAAACATCGCGAAAAAGTGATGAGCCTCAGTATTGCATCAAGAATGCTGCAACCCCCAAGGCTACCGACTTTAACTATCAGCACTATATGTGCAGCATACAATGTGTCCTTCCTTTGCTATCATGATGCAATGGAGTGCATGTACTGAAGTTAAATACTAAACTAATTGAAAAAAATGAAATGTTTGAAATGAAACCTTAATTTATTTCAAGAAAGAAAGTGAAAGGAAAGAAACCTATTCTAATTGCATAAAGATTATGAACTAAATGTTAAAGAAACCTATCTTAACCCTATTTATCACATGTAATGATTTAAACTAACTGAGCATGAAATCTAATCTAGAGAACACTAACTATTGTTTACATGTGTAAATATAAGAGAATTCATTTTTTATATATTTTTTCTTTAGAAATGCAAATGATAATCTTTCCTTGATCTTTGGCAGGGGAGAAAAGTGCGGAGGAGGAGGGTTAAAATGGTCTTGATGGCATGGAGGTCATTTAGAGGCCTAATCCCAGCTTCAATGATGATTTTTCTCAATTCGGGCTGAAAATAGGCTTTCCTACAGGACGCCACAGTGATTTCCTACATGATGCTATGATGATTTCCTATAGGATCCCCTGATTTACTACAAGATGTTACAAATTTACTATACGAAATTATAATTCATCGAATGAACAAGAAAATCAAATACAAATTGGATGGGACAATTTTTTTTATTAACTAGGATGCCTTGGGTCCCCATTCCAAGTGGGATCACTAAAATGTACCTCTAATAACCCATGCTAAAAAATAGAAAAACATTACTAGTCGAAAATATAGAAATTTGAGAACTAGGAGCTAGTAAATATAAAAAATGGCTAACCTAATAAAGTGAAAATGCAATGGGGTAATTTTTCTTATGAACTAGAATGTTTTTTCGATCTAATGCAAGTGCAAGAGCTTGATTGACAATTGTTAGCATCCTCAAAAAAATAGCGGAAATTTATTGTTATTTGCCACAAAGGAGTTCTAAAAATCCAGATTTGCGAATAGGAAGACTAATCAAAGTAGCTCAATGATTACTATGACCTTACAAATATTTTCCAATGATGAAATAATGTTTGTGATCATGTAAAATATCTTACACCAACCCTTTAACTCAATCCTGTAAGAAGAAATCATTAATACTAAATGCAGAAATAAAAAGAAATAAAAACAAGAGATGCATGTGAATAAGAAGTGAAAAAAGAGGAAATAAAATGATACAAAACGACTTTGAGGCTCCTTATGTCCAATCGAAGGAAAATTATAGTCCTATGGAGGAGAACAAGATTTAGAAAGTGAAAATGATGCCAATATTCATTATTTTCATCAATACAATTACATCCCTACAATAAAATACAATGGAGCTTTATAAATACGAGTTCTCTCCACAATAACACTAATGAAAATCTATCCCTAGAGGAAAATTTGACTTGGTGATTATACAAAATTATTAGGAATCATTTCCCATGAAAGCATAAAGTTTTCCCCACCAAAATCCCTTGATTAGTGGATGTGGTCCCCAATAACAGGAATCTGCATTAAATGGGAGAAAACATATTCCTAGATTTTCTCGATCATTGGAGTTCTAGAATCTGTGCCATAATTTCATAATAACTTGTTGATTTATTATTCATTATTGATTCTCTTGTAGTAGGGAACAAGTCCCTAAATTATCTCCTCCTCCAAATCTTCATAATGTGCCCAATATTCTCATAATATTCAACAAAAATACAATTATTCATAAAATTTCCGAATGAATATATTAAAGTTAAAAATACATTATCTAATTTAGAAATAGAGATTTAATGTGTTGCAGGATGGTCATAGGACTTAAATGAATGTTTAATTCAGAAGTATGGGCTTTAATTTATGTCTAATTTAGAGGCCCATCAAAGACAAGGATGATTTCTCTATCTCTCCCTCTCAACTACAGAGGATATATTGATTCCTATGAAACAATGTAAGAATTCTCATAAAAGTAATGTACAAAACCTCCCTCTTAACTAGGTACTTGTACATGCTCCCTCTTACCAAGGAACTTTAAGAAACTTTATTCGAGTATTTACTTTTTAGTGTTAGTGATGAAAGTTCTCTCCAATAGGTATTATGGTACATGACACTCAAGGAAATTACATCAACTTGCGGGGAAAACTTTCAATACACTTCCTATAGATTTCTAGAATTTTGATACGACTTGTCTAATAGATCCTTATCCTGGTTATTACAGGTAGACCCTCAACTCTCTCCAAAATAATTTATGGTATGCACACATATTTTTCTTCCATGTACATGGATGTTAGTTCAACCCTTCCATATTTTTCTGTGAAGTTGTAATACTCAATGTATGCTCTTCATCAAGTGCAACCCATGATTCTTTGATCTTCTCTTTCGAATATTCTTCTTCTGCATGTAGTCCTTCAATGATATCAAGAGAATCTCTTTTTTGTAATACTCTTCCTGAGTTATGGCAAATACCATTGAGCTCAAGAGGAGATGTTTGGAAGTGTTGTACATTAGCGGTGTAAGTGGTCTCAATTACTTCAATTTGTAGGTTTGGAAATGGTGGTACATGTAGTTGAGTGGGTGTGTATATTTGAGATGGATGTGGATGGGGTTGTGGTTGTGGTGGAGATGAATGGTTGGGATAACGTGGAGTTGGGTATGCAGGATACTGAGGAAAAGACTGAGGTTATTGTGGATGTCTCCCATAAGTTCCTCGCCAAACTTGTTGCCGAGATTTGTTTTTGGGTTGTGATGGCCAATGTTGCCAATGAAAGGGTGTGTTCCAATTACTTTGAGGTTGATATGCATAACCTTGAAATTGTGAATTAGGCTCTTGCGTCATGTCAAGTTGAATAGGCTACCATGGTCCTCTTGGAGCTACATAACATAGATGCATTCATGATTGACTTTCTCCATTGTCCTCTTGGTAAACTTCCTTCCACCTTCGTAATGATCGACAATGATTAACATCATGTGATTCTGCAACACAAATAGTAGCATTTTCTTTTCCTTCATCTTGCATTCTTAACATTTCTACTTGTTTTGTTAAATTGCTGAGAATTTCTATTTTAAAATCATCAAATAAATTTCCAAGCTTATCTTGACTTACCAACCTCGATTTTGATTTACCTACTCTTTGCTTTCCTCGTGATATTTATTTGCATGTTCACAAATTTCTTCAACTCATAATTGGTATACATCACCTCTACTCATGAGATCAAAGAGATCAATCCACTCATCCCTAATTATTCCAAGTAAGAGGGATTTTAGTGTGCCAAATCCTAAATCATGTAATTTTCCCCTCTTAACATTGTACATGAACCTATCTATTATATCGTGAAGAATCTCATCTTCTATTTATTTCATTCTAAATATTTCTTCTTTGAGATCATGATCCATATATTTTTCAAGAAATATAATTTTCATATTGTACCATGATCTTATTGAATTAGTCCCTAACCTCATAAATCATTTAAGAGATCTATCCTTCAATGTTGGCAGAAACAATCTCAGTTTTTGAGTTTTCTATACGTAACCATAAGATCTACAAACAATTTCAAATTTAAAGAGAAAATTTTATGGATCCTCTAACCTTAGACCATGAAATTTTGCAAGAAAATATGGAGGGATTTTCTTCATGTGCACACTACCATAAGTATCTTGAATGGGAAATACGAGAGGATCTTCCTCATTGTCATCATCTCCATCCATTTCTTCTACATTCTTTGCCATCTTATCCTTCTATCCACAAAAGTGGACGGTGATGTGGCTCTTACTGCACCATGTGATCAAATGGGGGGGTGCTCTGGTGTTGGATATTTTTTTTGTTTTTATGATTGAATGAAAACTATAATGCAATGTAGTTTTCTACTTTTGAAATTAAATATGCCTAACACAAATATTTTTTTTTTTTGCACAAAGTAAAACTAAATGAATCAACTAGGGAAGAAAAAAATGAATACTTTAACACTTCCCAGACAATCGCGCCAAAAAGTGATGAGCCTGAGTATTGTATCAAGAATGTTGCAACCCCCAAGGCTACTAACTTTAACTATGAGCACTATCTGTGGAGCATACAATGTTTCCTTCCTTTGCTATCATGATGCAATGGAGTGCATGTACTGAATTAAATCCTAAACTAATTCCAAAAAATGAAATGTTTGAAATGAAACCTTAACCTATTGCAAGAAAGAAAATGCAAGGAAAGAAACCCATTCTAATTGCATAAAGATCATGAACTAAATGTTAAAGAAACCTAGCTTAACCCTATTTATCACATGTAATGATTTAAACTAACTGAGCATTAAATCAATCTAGAGAATACTAACTATTTTTTTCATGTGTAAATATAAGAGAATTCATTTTTTCTATCTTTTTGCTTTAGAAATGCAAATCATAATCTTTCCTTGATCTCTGGCAAGGGAGAAAAGTGTGGAGAAGGAGGGTTAAAATGGTCTTGATGGCATGGAGGTAAATTAGAGGCCTAATCCCAACTTCAATGATGATTTTTCTCAATTCGAGCTCAAAATAGGGTTTCCTACACGAAGCCACAATGATTTCCTACACGATGCTACAATGATTTCTTATAGGATCCCCTGATTTACTACAAGATGTTACAAATTTACTATACGAAATTATAATTCATCGAATGAACAAGAAAATCAAATACAAGTTGTAGGGAACAAGTTTTTTTATTAACTAGGATGTCTTAGGTCTCCGTTCCAAGTGGGATCACAAAAACGTACCTTTGCTAACCCATTCTAAAAAATAGAAAAACATTACTAGTCGAAAATCTAGAAATTCGAGAACTGGTGAGCTAGTAAATATAAAAAATGGCTAACCCAATCAAGTGAAAATGCAATGGGGTAGTTTTTATTATGAACTATAAATTTTTTGTGATCTAATGCAAGTGGAACCAGCTTGATTGAAGATCGTTAGCATGCTCAAGAAAATAACAGAAATTTATTGTTCTTTGCCACAAAGGAGTTCCAAAAATCTAGATTTGGGAATAGGAAGACCAATCCAACTAGCTCAATGATTAGTATGAACTTACAAATCGTTTCCAATGATGAAATAATGCTTGTGATCATGCAAAATAACTTACACAACCCTTTAACTCAATCCTACAAGAAGAAATCATTAATAATAAATGCAGAAGTAGAAAGAAATAAAAACAAGAGATGCATGTGAATAAGAAGTGAAAAGAAGGAAATAAATGATAAAAAAGGGGTTTGAGGCTCCTGGGATGTCCGAGCCAAGGAAAATTATAGTCCTATAGAGGAGAACAAGATTTATAAGGTGAACATGACACCAATCTTCATTATTTTCATCAATACAATTACATCTGTGCAATAAAATACAATGGAGCTGCATAAATACGAGTTCTCTCCACAAGAACACTAATGAAAATCTATCCCTAGAGGCAAATTCAACTTGGTACTTATACAAAATGATTAGGAATCATTCCCCATGAAAGTAGAAATTTTTCCCCACCGAAATCCCTTGATTAGTGGATGTGGTCCCCAATAACATGAATTTGCATTAAATGGGAGAGAACACATTCCTAGATTTTCTCAATCATTGGAATTCCAGAATTTGTGTCATAATTCCATAATATATTGTTTATTTATTATTCATTATTGATTCTCTTGTAGTAGGGAACAAGTCCCTAAATTATCTCATCCTCCAAATCTTCATAATCTGCCCAATATTCTCATAATATTCCACAAAAATAAATAATATTAGGCACAAATATCCAATTATTTATAAACCTTCCTAATGAATATGTTAAAGTTAAAAATACATTATCTAATGTAGAAATAGAGGTTTAATGTGTTGAAGGATGGTCATAGGCCTTAAATGAATGTTTAATTTAGAGGTATGGGCCTTAATTTATGTCTAATTTAGAGGCCCATCAAAGACAAGGATGATTTTTCTATCTCACCCTCTCAACTACGGAGGATATACCGATTCCTATCAAATAATGTACCAATTCTCATAAAAGGAATGTACACAACCTCCCTCTTAACTAGGGACTTCTACATGCTCCCTCGTAGCAAGGGACTTTCTTCGAAGCTCCTTCTTAACCAAAAGCTTGCTTCCAATTTCCCTCTTACCTAGGGACCTATTTCCAACATTAGTTATCTCTTCTATGGTGGATATCGTTGGACCTTCAACTACTTTTATCGATCCTCCATTCAATGTCATGAATTTTGTATGTATATATATATAAAGCCTTCATCTTGTAGGGTATTTTCCATCCATAATTTTCCGCATGTGAGTCATGAAATCCTTCCTCTTGTATGAAACTAATGTTTTAGTTGACATTTGGATTTCCTTCATACAACTATCTCTTCCATGTCATGTTTCCTTCAGGATCTTCCGTCCAATCACATGAGTGTTACTTGTATATAACGTCTACAACCCTCTTTTGGTAGTCCTATATCAACCCATCCAATTTTTGTTCAAAAATAAAAAACTGAACATCAAATCAAAATTTACCTTTTGTGATGTCCCTTCATCATGATATCCCCTTGTTGCAAAATCAACATCGTGCATTCATATTTACACATCTCCAAGATATTCAATTTTCAAGGGTCTTCTTTCTTTCCAAACTTTACCAAAGTATTCATATATTTCCCATCGAGATATCAAGGCCAATCTATTCTAGTCAACATATCTTGATTTTCTTTTCCATAGTTGCCTCTTTCATTTTCTCTTCTCTCTCTTAAGATATTTCTTCCCAAGAATTGTCATTCATAGTTCCTTCAATTTTGTCAACCACCTCATATTCCATCTAAGGAAATATTATGTTGATTTCACCTAGCCAATACGTGAACCATGCCTTCATGCATCCTTGAAATAAATCCCTTTTATTTTATCATACTCATGAGGTAGAGTACTATTCTCCCATGCTATGATGAGATGACTTAGTTTATCAAACATATGAATACAGACCTCTTTTCTTATTTTGATCATCTAGACATTCTTCAAAAACTTATTTCCTTTTATTGAAAGTACTTAAATCATCTTGATCTCTTGTGCTCCCTTTTAATTGTACCATCATTCATGAATTCCATCTAGGATGGAATTCTTAGTGAGACACTTTCTTCTCCTAAGAGATGAATATTCTAATAATACTTGCAACAGAGGATCCTTATTATCTTCATCTTGCAAATAGCCCTTCCCAATGATCTATGATGAGTTCTATACTAGATTATTCTCTTCTACCCATAAGTTATACTTATACTTCCAATGAGGTTACCAAGAGCTACATCCTTCTAATGATGACTTCTCTAGACTTATACTTCATTTATATTTCAAGCTTCTTATGATGATGTCATGAGCTCTTGCTTCAATCATAATCTCTTATGATGTCATCTACTAAAATGATGCATCCTATCATGTTCCTAGTGTTCCCTACCATGATAAATATACAAAAACTAAAAAGAACCTTGTCGATAATATCATCTCTATAATAGTAGAGATATTTCACTTCTTCCTTCTTTAATTACTTCTTTTCAGCTTCTTCCTGAATTCTATCACCCTCATAAAGTATGAATTTATTCCTTCTTCTTTTCATGTCTTCAACTTGTAGCGTTCTTGTCCTCATGAGATCCCTTCTTCTACAGTGCTTACGTATAACAGTTCTACAAGTTTGTCATATATTTCTTTTGATGTTTCAAACTTTGATACATAGCGAATGAGGGGATCTTTGATGGATTTTATGAGAATCCTTTGAGCCCTTACTTCCATTTTCATGTAGTTTGTAAGTGATTGAGCTTCTTCCTTTGGAGGTTTAGTGATTGAACATGTCTCATGGCTTCATTTTCTATGAGGATCAAATATGTCCTCTTCTTCCATGCAAGAAAGTTTGATGCCCCAACCAACTTGTTTCTTTCCTTGCAAAAATACATTTTGATAGATTCATATGTGGACATAAAGATACTTACCTCAGAAGATACTCCTCGAGGACAACATCTTTCATCTGTTTCCTTCGTGATTTTTATGATGATATTGATAGAATATTTCTTCTTGATGAATATGTATTCCTTCAAAAGTTGTCCTTCAAAGATATGGAGTTCACCTTTATTCCTTGATGATGATGGCAATGCCTTCTCCTTTGCCTTTTTCTTTAATATGCTCCAATTTGTATTTATTATTGATTTTAATAGAGGTAGGGTTGCTCGAGGTCTCCTTCTTCGAGGTGATGATTATGCAATGTTCCCAAGAATACTTTAAGTGTACAGTTGTTTGAACAAAAAGGGGTTTTTGATGTCTTCTTTAAAAACTTCCTTCTTAAATGTGATGATGTAATCATTGTCCTTGTGATGCCTTTGAGATGAGAGGTTGTTTTGATGATTGATTCTCTTGATGATATTCTAGAGGTTTTAGCCCTTGTGTGCCTTTGTGATCTAGGCAGATATTTGTGGCCTCCCTCCAAGTCCACTTGGACCCCCACCATTGTTTCTTTTAGCTTTTAGATTCCTTAGTTGTAGCATAGTTTACTATTTTTAGCAATTTTTCTCGTCGTGAACTTATGGAGCTGTTTTGAGGCCCTAAACGACATTTTTGGGAAAACTCGAAGCAACAAGGGACCACAAGCTAATGTTCCTCTTCCCAATGTTGTATTTCTCGGATAGATCTTTCTAATGAGATATTTTGCGTATCAAATAGAGATCGTATGCCAAAGTTACGACTCTCAGAAGGTGATGTACCAATTTACCCAAACAGGGCCCACACTTTGGTGTTTCATCTTCTAAGGTTAGGTTTTTTAATGTTTAGGTTTTTCCATTATTTCTAAGCAATAAATAGGCCTTTGAGCCTCATTGTAACATAGTTTAGAGGCATGTAGCCACCACATCTCTTCTTACAGATAAACTACCATCTCCCTAGCTAGTTTATTTCCATTTCTGTTTCTAAGCATATTTCAGTATTTTACATTAATGAAATGAAGTATTATTTCCATTGCATCTCTATGTTTATGGTTATATCTATACTTTGTTGTGTTCATGTTTAAATATGGACCAGTGGTATCAGAGTGGCCTATTTTTCTTTGTTTTGCTTTGCATGTCCGCAACGAGGTCAGGATATAAGGAGTTAGGGCTTCAACTGATCAAACCTTTGCAAGACCAACCTCACAAATAACAATGGCCTCCCATGGAAGATGAAAATAAAGATAAGCGAGTAGGAGATTCTATCAAAATCTTGCTTGAAGAAGCCCTCAAGCGACAAAGGAACACGATGATGGACAACTTTTCCTAGATCCTTTAGCAGCTACCTAGGGGCGATGCGTTGGCTTCCAACAACTACTCTAGAAATGCCACACCGTTTAAGGTACCAGTTAATTTTGAAATCCCCATATTTGAGGGTTAGATGATGCAAATGTTGTTGATAAATGGTTAAATCTACTAGAGGGTTATTTTTTGTTCATGATTTTTCCAGTCGGGAAAAGATTATTTTTCACTCTTCTCAAAGCAGCCCCCCACAACAAGGACTGGTGGGAAACCTAGTGCGAGCAGATGGATGAAAGTATAGGCTCACTATTTTCCATCACACCCACTTGGAATTCATTCCAGGATGCCATCAAGGAGCAGTACTACCTTGTCAGAAGCTATGAGAATAATACATAAAGTGGGCCATGCTGCGATAGGGAAGGGACCAAGACGTGCTCGAGTTTAGTAATATTTTCCATACCCTCCAAAAAACTTGGGTTTCAAGGATTCAGAGTAGCATTTGGTACTCAAATACCATGGATTCCTGCACAAGTACATCGAGGAAGAAATAGAATTCCTGAACATCTCCTCCCTCAGCATACCAATATGCCATCAAGGTCAAGAAAAAGTTTAAACATAACAAGTGAGAGTTTGGATATGCAAATCTGAAGCAACAGAAAGGTGCCCCCAAACTGAAGAACAAAGGATAAAGCCAAGGCAGAGCGGCACAGGACAACCCACCAAATCTGCAAGCAAAGTACAATGTCGTGAAGCCAAAAAAGGACACAAGAAAGTGGTGTGATTTCCATAAGAGCTCCACTCACAACACAAGTGAGTGTTGGGCCAAGCAGTCACTCATGGTCGAGCTAAGGGTTTTAGAATCAGATGCATTTTCTAACTCTAAGTTATAACCTCACAAGGGGAATGACAAAAGGAAGCGAATTATTGATGCAGAGCCCAATGCCACCATTGCCAAGAAGAAGATCGAGAATGAGGAACCTAAAGATCTAGAGGAGGAGGAGGGTCTCTCCCACTCCGAGATGTGGGTAAAGGGCTCCCTAGTACAGTTCATTGTTGACAGCGAGAGCCAAAAGAACCTCATTTCGGCAGAGGTCGTGAAGTGGCTGGGCTTACCAACCATAACGCATCCACAACCATACACCATCGGGTGGCTTCACCAAGGATGGGATCTTCGTGTGAGCCAACAGTGTCACCTTCCATACAACATCAAGCCCTTCATGGATAAGGTATTATGTGACATTTATCCCCTTGAACTTTGTGATGTATTATTAGGACAACCATACTTGTGGAAGAGACATGTTGTGTATGAATCAAAGCCCCATGTTGTTATTGTTACTCTGGGAAATAATTTGTGTAGGATACTGGAGGTAGCACCACTTACCACCATCTCTTTGGTTACTACAAAACAATGCAATAAACTCATTTCGAAAATTGGTAAATTTGTTTTCCTGATGATATGCCCTCAAGGAAAGAAGAAGACGGTGGCCATGACCTCTAGATAAGGCCCCTTCGCATGACAACTATAAATGGAAAAGGTCATGGAGAAGTACAAGGACATATTCACCTCCCCTGCAGGGGTTCCTTTGCGCTTGAGGTCAAGAACTCCATCGATCTAACCTGAGGTGCACCGATGCCCAATGGACCATTCTATTGGTGCTTCATTCTAGAGAACAATGAAATCAAGAGGCGGATTTAGGAGCTATTGTAGAAAGGCCACCTGCATCCGAATTCATCACCATGTGGGAGCCTGATCCTATTGGTATAGAATAAGGATGGGACTTAGAGACTCTGTATTGAGTACCGGGTGCTAAACAAGATCACTGACTTTAATAGGTAGCCGATCCCATGGATTGATGACCTCCTCGACCAACTGAAGGGGGAAAATATTTCAGCAAGATTGATTTGAGGTCAGGATATCACCAAGTACCAATAAAACCCTCTGATGTGTGGAAGGCTTCCTTTAAAGCCAAGGAGTGCCTTTTCGAATGGTTGGTTATGCCTTTTAGATTGACGAATGCTCCTACAACCTTCATGAGGCTAATGGATGACATCTTGCGGCCATTCACCAACTCATTTATAGTGGTATACTTGGATGAAATCCTCATCTTCAGTGAGAGTTGGGAATAGCACCTCCACCACATCCGACAGGTTTTCCAGACACTATGGAAACACAATTTATGTGCCAATTTGGAGAAATGTAATTTTGGCATGACCCAGGCTCAGTATCTCGGATAAATTGTTGATGAATAGGGGGTGCATGTGGATCCAGCCAAGATCCAATTCATTCAGGATTGGTCATCTCCAACCATTCCGACAGAGCTCTGAAGCTTTCTAGGTCTTGCCAACTTCTACCGCAGGTTCGTGTTGGGATTTTCTCATATGACTTGGCCCTTGAGTCAAGTCACCAAGGGAGGAGCGCAAGAAAAATTATTTCGGTCTGAATCTCAACTGAAGGCATTCACAGAGTTGAAATATCACCTATGCTCAACACCAGTTCTCGCATTACCAGACATGGAGCAACCATTTTAGGTCGAGACATATGCCTTTGACCATGATATTGGAGCAGTCCTTACTCAACACGGACAGTGAGTGGCATATCATAGTGAGACACTTTGAGACACAATAGATAATTATCCCACTTATGACAAAGAGATGTATTCCATTGTGAAGGTCTGCTCACAATGGAAGCATTACTTTTTGGGGAAGGAAACGATCATCCACACAGACCACCAACACTTGTAGTTCATACAGACGCAAGGGAAATTACAGAATAATCACCATGAGAAATGGTCCACATAACTGCAAAAATTCTATTTGAATATCAAGTATAAGAAGGGCAGCACCAATAATGTTGTAGATTGCCTCAATTGACCACCGATCATGGCATTAACCACCATGATCAAATAATGTGGGCACGAGACTTCTGATTGGCAACTTCTCTACAAAAGCGACCTAGAATTTGGCCACACATACTAGACACTCTTAGAGGATTAGCATGTTCCAGATTTTCACCTCCAAGATTCCTTGTTATGCCACTTGGGTCACCTTTGTTTTCCTTCAAGTGAGTGTGCCAAGATGATTTGGGAAGCACACTATAGTTGGTTTGCTCAGCATTTCGGGCTCAAGAAGATGGTGGGAGTACTGCAAAAGTATTTATATTGGCTGAATCTTCGACAGGATGTCAAGAAGTACATAAGATCATGCACTACCTATGCCCTTGCAAAACCGAACATCAAGAAGCAAGGCCTTTATACCTTGCTTCCTACCCTTAGTCAACCTCGGGAATCCATCTCCATGGATTACATGTCAAGCCTTCCTTCGACTAAGCATGGAAATGACTATGTTTTTGTGGTCGTTGACAAGTTCTCGAAGATGGCCATTATGGTGTCCTACTAGAAGAATATGACGGTAGAAGCCACTGCTAAACTCTTCTTTGAATGAGTGTGGGTACACTTTGGGATCCCACAATATATCATCTTAGATCAAGACAACAAGTTCCTTAGTACATTTTGGTCGAGTCTCTAGTCGATGCTGGACACCAAACTCACTAAGTCCACAGTCTTCCATCCTCAAACTGATGGCTAGATATCGGTTATCAACACGATCATCATACACATTCTACGCAGGTACAATTCAAAGCATCCACACACATGGGATGAGAGCCTCCCCTATGTTTAGCACAGCTACAACCAGGCTCGCCATAGCTCGACTCGCCACAACCTTTTTTAGGTGGGATTGGGATTCCAGCCACTATGTCCCATTGATGTGGCCATGCCATTTGCAACTACTCACGAAGATTCAGCTCATGTCTAGTCTGAAGCAAATAAGGCAAACAACTTCATTGAGAACATCCAACATATTCGATAGCAAGTCTATGACAATTTGGAGAAATCAAATGCCAAGTACAAGCAGCGACATGATCAACATCGGGTGCCACACAAGTTTCAGGTGGGCAAAAAATTCTAGTTTCATTTGCAAAAGGAACACCTTACCAGAGCCTTCGGCCATACTTTCCACCATTACTAAACACATCGAACATTGCAGAACAACTTACACCCCTAGAGTTAAATCCAAATTGCATGGAATAAGCTCCAATGCATTGGATCATGGACACATAGATCAAGCACACTCATGAACGGAATATCCAACTGTATAAATTTGTCAAAGTAGGGCAACTCCTTCACTAGGGAAAGTGGCTCACGAGGGAGAAAGTTCAGTAGAAGTTTCCTCATCTCACGGACGAACTCGACAGAATGGGGACCATTGCTTCCTAAGGGGGGGAGGAATGATCTAGGTGGATATTGGTGGCCACTCGCCATGTCCACTTGGACCCCCACCATTGTTTCTTTGAGATTTTTATTTTCCTTAATTGTAGCACATTTTACTATTTTTAGTACTTTTTCAAGTCGTGAACTTCTAGAGCCGTTTTGAGGCCCTAAACGATGTCTTTTGGAAAAACAGGGAGCAACATGGGTCCATGGATTGATATTTCTCATAGCAAAGTCGTAGTCCGCAGATAGATCTTTTTAATGAGATATTATCTGCACCAAACGGAGATCATATGCAAAAGTTACGACCCCGAGAAGTTGATGTACCAATTTACCCAAACAGGGCCCGCACTTTGGTGTTTGATCTTCTAAGGTTAGGTTTTTGGATGTTTAGGGTTTTCCATTGCTTCTCAACAATAAATAGACCTTCGAGCCTCTTTGTACCATAGTTCAGAGGCATGTAGCCACCACATCTCTTCTCAGAGATAACCTGCCATCGCCCTAGCTAGTTTATTTCCATTTCCATTTGTAAGCATATTTTAGTATTTTACATTAATAAAATGAAGTATTATTTTCACTGCATCTATGTGTTTATGGTTATCTCTGTAATTTGTTGTGTTCCTGTTTAAATCCTGACAACCTTGTTTAAGATGACCTTCCTTGTCTTGACAAATTAGCTCTGATACCATGTTGAGAAATCTTGGGGCAAAAACATAGGGTTATTTCTCTCTTTGATAAAAATTTGTCATGTACTTTTACTTCACTTAATTAGATTCTTATTTCAGTTGTTATTATTATAACTTGTATTCATCAAAAAACTACCAAACCATAATGAACAATAATACAAAGGACAAAATATGTAGGCTATCATCGAGGGCCAAAACCTCTCCAACTTTGAGAGGAAAACCCACAAGGGTTCTTCTTCTTCTAGAGTTTTCAAGTGAAAAATTCCTAGATATATACCCTTGACAAAAGAACCATGTCAAAAATATTCAACAAGATATTTTATTCCTTCCAAGTCACTACGTGTCAAACAAACTCTTACACCTTTGCTTTCAACTTCTTCTTCAATTTCAACCTCTTATTACATGCTTGCAATTTTTGGTGTGCCTACAATTTTAGAGATCCCACAGGGGTAAGGTGATTGGGGTAGATTTATGAAGCTTCTCTCCTTCACTTGTCTTGGACACTTCTTTTGAATTCAGGTAGACAATGGACTTCTTCCTTGGTATATATTTCGTCTCCTTCTAGGTATGCAATACCTAACTACACAAACCCTAGCTGCAATCACACGTGTGAGAAGAATGACCCAAAAACAATGGTAGAAGGCTTTGATCTTCTTCTCCTTTTCTTGGCTTCTCAAGAGGCTCTCTTCCTTTTCTATTCACAATTCTATCCTTTTGGTGGGTCCTTGATGGATGATCTCTCTTGCGTGAGGTCGATTCCTCATATATTTAGGCTCCTCTCCCATGATATTAGGCTCGCTTGTCATTGTTCCTAACTTGACACATATGTCTAGATAGGTTGATCACTCCTTTCGAAGGCTAACTTGTTGAAACACTTGTGATGAGGTCTTGCAGGGTTTTTTTAGTCTAACATTAACTAATATAATACGTAGCATGCCCCAAGTGGGTCTTCCAAACATGAAAATGATTTTAAGGACTTGAAGACTCAATGACAAGCCCTAGGAACTCATAATGGAAGCTTGGCCTAAAAAAAACATTCCTTGATTATGAAAACCATGCCTCAAGAGAAACAATAATACATTTATTTTTCTCATTACATAAAATATATAAAATCATGATTTCATATGTCATTTATTAAGATTGAACCTAGTTACATAGTTCAAGAGTGCCCAACAAGGAACCAATACAGATGTGTGTTATTGTTTGATAATTAATTGAAATAACATAAGTCATCAAGAAGAGAGGGGGTAACTAGACCTAATAGAGGGAGTGTGAACTGACAAATCAAATGAATAAGGGCTTAGGTTGGGATCTGACTCGGTGGTCTCCCTTATATGTTGAGGTGGTCATTTTTTGCCATCAACACAAACACAATAGTACCACTACATCAGAATGAGATGGGGTAACGAAACTACACTATATTCCTACTCATGAACATGTTGTTGATATTCTAACAAAGGAATTTCCATACAAGAAGCTTGAGTAATTAAGAAGCAATATTTGTTTGGTAGACATCTCTTCTTTGAGTGGGAGGGAGTGATGATGGAAAATACATTATTTTCTTCATATTTCATGCACTAGATTATTACCAATAATCATAATTCTTAGTGAAGGCCATGCAAAAAGAAGAGGTTCTAGAGGATTTTATAAGGAGATAAGATTGAAACTTGTTGAGGATTACAAAATCCAAGATAGAAAGAGACTTGTATATCAATACTCTCTTTGTGTGTGGAGCATGATTGTTTAGAGGTCTTTGTTTTAGCCGAATGTATACCTCAGGAAGTTTATACAACCCTCCACGCGGGGGGGTGCGGAGGGGACTTTTCCACCCCATGGGGATCCGGGGGGCCGATCCCCCCCCGGATGGGGGGTCTGGGAGCCAGCGGTCCCCCAGCGGGGGCTCGGGGGCAGCGCCCCTGAAGCTAAAAACAAATGTAAAATTGCCTTGTAAAATATAGTAATTTCTAGTCAATTTGGGTCGTTCATTAGGCAGATGATCTGATGGTAGAACTCATGTTTAGTTTAGGGTTTTTTTCTCTAGAAGGCAACCCCCTCTCTTTGTATGAGGGCATTGTATTGGAGGCTGAGATATAGATGTGTATTCTGTGAGCGAGAAACAGAGAGGTGAGACGGTGAGAGAAAACAGAGGATATTACAACAGATTTGCTGTAGGTTGTGTCTCTTCATTTTGTTGGATAATAGAAAGGAAGGACTGTCTGTTCGGGGTGGATGTAGCCCAAAATGGGTGAACCACGTATATCTGTGTCTCTTTTGTTTTGTGCGTTTTCTGTGTTTATATTTCTGCCATATTTCATGTGTTCCATTGCTCCATAATATATAATTTTCTAACAACTGGTATCAGAGCTGAAGGTCTATTTGGCTGATAAACTCGCAGGAAAGAAGGGTTCCTGGTTCGAGTGGGAGCAATGGCGGAAGATGGTAAGTTTAGGGTCGAGAAATTTAACGACCAAAACTTCTCGCTGTGGAAGATGCAGATGGAAGATTATCTGTATCAGAAAGATCTATACCTACCATTAGGCGGAAAAACAAAGATGCAGATGGGTATGAAAGACGAAGAATGGAACCTTCTCGATAGAAAAGCACTCGGAACAATACGGTTGTGCCTTGTTGCATCAGTCGCCTTCAACATTTCGAAGGAAACCACAACAAAGGGTTTGATGCAGACGTTGTCGAAACTATATGAAAAATCCTCGGCCTCAAACAAGGTATTTCTTATGAAACGGTTATTTAATATGAATATGTCGGAAGGTGGATCTATCGCAAACCATTTAAATGATTTTAATACAGTTACAAGTCAGTTAAGTTTTGTAGGGGTAAACTTTGATGATGAAGTTAGAGCTCTGTTATTCTTTTGCTCATTCCCAAAAAGTTGGAATGGTTTGGTAATGGCCATTAGTAACTCCGTTTCTGGATCTAGTACTTTAAAGTTTGATGATGTTTTCGGTGCTATCCTTAGCGAGGAAATGCGACGGAAAAGCTCCGGTGAGACATCGGGAAATTATTTGAGTGCAGAGTCTAGAGGAAGAAAATTGGAAAGAGGAAAGAGCTCAGGATATCGCAGTAAATCAAGGAAAGGCAGATCCAAGTCCAGATCGGGGATAGTGTGCTGGAAATGTGGAAAGAAAGGACACTTAAAGAAAGATTGTAGATCTCGGAAGGGAAAAGAAGGAGATGCACAGCAAGAAAACAATCATGAAGTAAATGTGACAGGTGAGGTGTTACAAGATGCTTTGATTCTTTCTTTGGAAAATATTACTGATTCCTGGGTGGTAGATTCAGGGGCTTCATTCCATGCCACACCTGATAAGAAATACTTTCATGACTATGTTCAAGGAGATTTTTGACAAGTTCGTCTGGGTGATGATAAACCCTGTAAAATCATTGGAATGGGTAAGGTTCTTGTAAAACAACAGAATGGAAACCAATGGCTATTAAAGGAGGTAAGGCATGTTCCAGATCTAAAGAAAAATCTGATTTCAACAGGGCAGTTAGGCGGTGAAGGTTGTGTGACAACTTTCAGAGATAAAGCTTGGAAGGTCACCAAAGGAGCCCTGGTAATAGCAAAAGGCGAAAAGGTTGGTACATTGTATTTATGCAATGGTATTTCTAACTTTGTTAATGCTTTAACTTCCAAAGGAGCAGATGCAACATTATGACATCATAGGCTCGGACACATGAGTGAAAAGGGGATGAAGATTCTTCACTCAAGGAATTTGTTGTCGGGCTTGAAGAATGTTGATTTTGACCTCTGTGAGAAATGCATTTATGGAAAACAGAAGAGAGTCAAATTTCTCAGAGTTGGGAAAGAAAAGAAGAACGAAAAATTAGAGCTTGTGCATACAAACGTATGGGGACCTGCTCAGGTATCATCTCTCGGTGGCTCTCATTATTATGTTACCTTTATTGATGATGCAACTAGAAAAACATGGATTTATTGTATTAAGAATAAATCTGTTGTGTTTGATACTTTCAAGAAATGGAAAGCTTTGGTTGAGATTGAGACAGGAAAGGAATTGAAGTGTCTTAGATCAGACAATGGAGGTGAATATTGCAGCAAAGAGTTTGATAGGTATTGTTAAGAACATGGAATTTGCAGAGAGAAGATAGTTCCAAGAACACCACAAGAAAATGGTGTGTCAGAAAGGATGAACAGAACAATCATGGAGTGTGCAAGGTGCATGAGATTGCATGCAGGATTGCCTTTACAGTTTTTGGCAGATGCTGTAGATACTGTTGTTTATCTAATAAACAGAGGACCTTCAAGTTCGTTGGATGGTGGTGTTCCGGAGGAAGCATGGATAGGTAAAAAGGTAAACTACTCCTTTTTAAAGCCTTTTGTTTGTGATGCCTTTGTCCATATTGATAAAGAAAATACAACAAAGCTTGAGGCAAAGTCAAATAAATGTACCTTTATTGGATATGGTGTTAATGATTTTGGTTATCTCTTATATGATTATGAAAATCACAAAATCATTAGGAGCAGAGATGTAATATTCAATGAAAAGGTCTTGTATAAGAATCAGTTGCAGGAAAAGAAGAAAGAAAACGAAAACAAGGAATACGCAGTTCTTGATGACATCACTAAAAATGTAAAGGTGTCTGAAAATAATAATAATAAACAACAACAACCACCGCAACAACAACATGCACCCCAAACACCTCAAAGTGGTGTTAGAAGATCTACCAGGATAATTAGACCCCCTGAACAATACTCTCCTTCATTATATTATTTATTGTTGATTGATTCTGGTGAACACGAATGTTATGAAGAAGCAATGCAGGTTGAAAGCAAGAAGAAGTCAGAGGTAGCCATGGAAGAAGAGATGGACTCCTTAATGCATAACCAGACTTGGGATTTAGTCAGGTTGCATGCAGGAAAAGCTACATTGAAGAATAAATGGGTTTACACGTTGAAGGAAGAAGATGGAGGAAAATAGAGGTACAAAGCTAGACTTGTGGTGAAGGGGTTTGCAGAGAAGAAAGGTATTGATTTATGAAATATTTTCTCCTGTTGTTAAAATGACTTCAATCAGAACTATTTTAAGTCTTGTAGTAGCTGAAGATTTGCATATTGAGCAGTTAGATGTAAAGACAACCTTTCTCCATGGTGATTTGGAGGAAGAGATATATATGCAGCAACCACAAGGATATGAGGTGAAAGGGAAGGAGAAACTAGTGTGCAGGTTGAAGAAGAGCTTGTATGGCTTAAAACAGGCTCCAAGGCAGTGGTATCTAAAATTTGACAAGTTTATGTCTGAACAAGGTTATACTAGATGTCACTCTGATCATTGTGTTTATCTGAAAAAGCAAAATGATGGCAGCTATATTATATTGTTATTGTATGTGGATGACATGCTTGTTGCAGGATCTAACATGCAGGAAAAAAATGTACTCAAAAGAAAATTAACAAATTCATTTGCAATGAAGGATTTGGGAGCTGCAAAACAAATCCTTGGTATGAGAATAACTAGAGACAGGAAAAACCGCAAATTAACATTGTCTCAGAATGAGTACATACAAAAAGTGTTGAAAATACTTAATATGCAAAATGAAAAACCAGTTAGTACACCTTTTGCTAGCCATTTCAAACTTAGCAAGGAAATGTGCCCAAAGACCCAAGAAGACATGGATTATATGTCTAAAGTTCCATATGCATCAGCAATTGGAAGCTTAATGTATGCAATGGTCTGCACAAGGCCTGATATTGCGCATGCAGTGGGAGTTGTAAGCAAGTACATGAACAATCCACGAAAGGAACATTGGATGGAAGTGAAATGGATTCTTAGATATTTGAAAGGTACCACAAACCAAGCATTATGCTTTGGTGGTTCAAACATTTCTCTACAGGGATATGTTGATGCATATATGGCAGGTGATAGAGATAAGGGGAGGAGCACTACAGGATATGTATTTACTGTTGGAGGAACAACTGTTAGTTGGGTTTCAAAAATCAAAAGTGTTGTTGCACTTTCAACAACAGAAGCAGAGTATGTTGCTGCTACAGAGGCTAGTAAAGAAATGATTTGGTTACAAAGGTTTATGGGTGAATTGGGTAAGGAGCATGATATGGGCACGTTATACAGTGATAGAAAAAGTTCCATTCATCTTGCAAAGAGCTCAACATTTCATTCTAGGACTAAACACATACAACTCAAGTACCATTTCATACGATCATCGTTGGAAGATGGAAAAGATACACACTAGCGAGAAGCCTGCAGATATGCTAACAAAAGTTGTAACCAGGGAGAAACTGAGAATATGCTCAGTTTCAATTGGTCTTCAAGGATGACGATGAAGATGATAAATAGCTAGGTCCAAAGAGGAGTCATTGTCCAGCAAATGAAGCAGCGGTGGAGTTTCTACAATCATTCTCCAAGTGGGAGATTGTTGTGTGTGGAGCATGATTGTTCAGAGGGCGTTGTTTTAGGCGGATGTATACCCCAGGAAGTTTGTACACCCCTCCACGCGGGGGGGTGCTGGGGGGGCTTGTTCCCCCCCCGCGGGGGTCCGAGGAGGGCTGATCCCCCGCGGTTGGGGGGTCCATGGGCTGCCTTGTAAAAGTAGAGTAATTTCTAGTCAATCTGGGCCATTCATTAGGCAAATGATATGACAGTAGAACTCATGTTTATTTTAGGGCTTTTTGCCCTAGAAGGAAACCCCCTCTCTTTGTATGAGGGCATTGTATTGGAGGCATTGATATAGATGTGTATTCTGTGAGTGAGAAACAGAGAGGTGAGACTGTGAGAGAAAACAGAGGATATTACAGCGGATTTGTTGTAGGTTGTGTCTCTTCATTTTGCTGGATAATAGAAAGGAAGGTCTGGCTGTTCGGGGTGGACGTAGCCCAAACTGGGTGAACCACGTATATCTGTGTCTCTCTTGCCTTGTGCGTTTTCTGTGTTTATATTTCTACAATATTTTATCATTATGTGTTCCATTGCTCCATAATATATAATTTCCTAACAACTCTTTGAGGATGAGATTGGGAATCCAAGATAAGAGTAGTCCAATAGGATTGATATTCTTTGAGGATTATGAATAAAAGATAAGAATAGCAGTAAAAGGACATAATCATTGAACATTGAGATGGGGTATGTGCCTTTGGAGATAGTTTGGTGTGTCACTTAAAGAATTCAAGTATGATGTTCTCATAAAAGTTGAGTTCATCAACTAGAGGCCTCATTCACAATGTTGTTTATGATATTGATGCTTAATCCATGGCTTATCAGTTTGAATTTTTCTTATCAGAATGCTTTAATTTAAGATTCCTTATACTTCATGATGGGATTATAAATACCTCTATAGTTAAGAGGGAGTGTTGGAGAATGTAACTAGATTAGGCCTTCATAATGACCTTTGTAATTATGACATTGTATATCTTGTATATAAAAAGCGAAAAATATCTTTTATTTCTCAAAGTATGGGTTTCATTCTCAAGTCTAGGTGAAATATTATTTTTCACTATTCTATGGATTTCTAAGTCAAAGAAGATATTTTTTAATGTATTAAAGTCCCATTTGGACTCATTATACGAAAGAAAATAATTATTTTTGAGCGAGGAAAGAAAAACTATCCTCTAAGGCCACGCCGACATAAAGAGTCTTGTTTGACCCCTCAAGAAGTTTATAAATAAGAAGGAATTTGACTCATTTGGAACTCTGCAATAGCAAAGAAGGAAGAAGAGCTAGGAGGATAAGAAGAAGAGAAAAAAGTAGAAGAGAAAACACTCCTTTATGTCCACACTTGCCTAGTTGTCTAGGGTTTATGTGCGAATTGAAGGGGCTCAAATTGCAGAAGGGGTACATTCTCTAAATTGAAGTTGCTTTGTCTATGTTTGATTGACTATATTTGACCATCACCGAATTTTGAATAATTTGATTAGTTTGGAAAAGATGTGTTTTTTTAGGTGGCTTGCTACTTAGGAATTTTGGCTTGGGTCTTCGGTCTTTGATACCCCATCTTGAACTAATTCTATAAGAAGATGTATTTTTTTTTTCCCTTGGACTATTTTTTCCTTAGCTTGGACCCTATATCTTCTGTACTTTTCCACTTTGTGATTTTTATTGGTTTTCATAATTTCTTCATGAGAAAAAAAATAGAAAAATTAATAAAATACCAACTAACATGGCAAATAGTTATAAAGTAAATAATTTCAAACATAATAAACAATATTCTTAATTTTCCAAGAGATCCCACTTGCACAATGCTACAATGGTTTAGAGAAAGGATTTGGACATAAAAAAAATTAGCATGTAGCAATAATAATTTTTTCATGGCATCGGTCATGGAAATTATATTCTTCAAAGCAAGGAAATAATAAGGGGGAGTTAAGTATTTACCATGGTATTTTTATTGCAATAAGGGTTAAGCGTAATCTCTCATTTAGTATTTTTTTCATCTCGGTTACTCCACCTATCTCTATGATGGGGAAGTCAAATGTGACAAACTTCCCCTCCTTCTCATCAAAGCCTCCATTGGTATTACTTGTTCCTTCTTCGTGAGCCATCTTAATCGAAGAAGAGGTGGGACCATTGAGGACTACATATCCTGGAGAGTCGAGGTTATGGAGTTCTGGTTCTTTGATAGGGTTCTTAAGGAATTCCTCTTTTGGCTAACCGCTGAGCAAAGATGTGGTTTTCCTTGAAAGGGGGAAGTCTAGATGGGCAACAACAGAAGATTCTCCAACCGAAGGTTCTACTGTAGATGTATCATCTTGCTCAGGATTGCAGACCTCTAGTTCAGATTCTTCCTCCTTTACTACCTTGTTTCTTACAGACTTCTTTTTCCTTGCCAATGTATTAGTAAGTGGAGTGGTGCTCACACCACAAAAAGATATGAAAGATGTTGGGCCCTATTCATATATTATTCAAACAAAATAAAGTGGAAAAAAAGGTTTACCAACAATCACGACATGACTTTGGCGAGTGACTAACATCTTGGGTGCATAGGCTTTGCCTTCTGTCTTTGCACTTCAAATCCCCAAGTCCTGAAAAACCAAACTATCAAAAAAGAAACTAACTTAAAGCACTTTCAGTATCATCCCTTAGCACCTCCCTCGCAATCGCACCAAAATGTTGAGTCATATTATACTTGTATAATTTGTCAATATGAATTTTCAACCCAGCGAGGTAAACTCGTGAGGTGCCATGCAAAGTATATGTAGGTTGACTACCTTGAGTGTGGTATTGTTATAGGAAAACAACTAATGCCCCTTTCTAAATCAACAATTTTGTGCCAAAGCCATTGAGTAGTATATAAAAATCCTCTTTATAGCATTGTTGACTTGTTGATTATTGATCAGAAATAAGGTGAAGGATCACTCAACAACTAATCATGCATGCTTCTATTATTGTAAAAGTGTTATTACAACAATATTCATGAAGGGTATATAACAACCCTTGACAACTTATTTTGGTGACAATCATGAAAGAAAGAGATAAATAAAAAAAATCATACAGTAATCCTGAAATTAGAACAATGTTGGCCAACAAATGAAATCATCAATCTACACTATCACAATCGAGCACAGAGTAATGGATGCAGGGAATAGAGAAAGGTTACATCAGCTGTTGCAGGAAATATACTACACATTGAAATAAAAAATCATTATAACTATATTACAGGAAATGCTTTGTTACATAAACGAAAAGGAAATCCTATCATTCACACACTGTTATTACAAACAAAAGTAAATGCATTAATAAACAAGACAGGAATTATACATACATTTAATATACATGGAAGTTGTGAGCAAGGGGGGCCCTCCTTCACTCACAACTCCTTCAAGCACAAAAGAGTTTGTCACAAAAAAATGTCAAACATCAACGATATACTTTCTTATAAAATAAAAGTCAATACATAAAGAGATCGAGTGTTGGGACAATCACACTTCGTCTCCTTATAGCGTGTGATACTATCTAACTTTTCAAAAGAAAATGAGACTGTGTTTATACAATTTCCCACACCCATATTAGGCTGGAAATGACAAATGTAATCTGAGCCTCTAACTGATTAATCCCTAGGATCGAATCTACAACAAAAAAAAATAGCAATATTTAGGCATACAACCATCATCATAACAGAATGTTCTTTGTTTAGTCTAATTCATGACTGCAAGCATGAATTTAGACTATTTGGTTATAGCATTGTAGCTATAGTCCAAAATTAGCGAAGGTCTGCATGAATTAGAGTATGTGTGAGATCCCAGAATTCCTGCAGGATTCTCGGAGGTAGACACTGTCTGCAGGATTTGTGGACATCATCTGTAGGATTTTCGGCTATTAAAATCTGCAAGAAATTCTGAGTCATGTTAGAAAAAAAAGAAAAAAGATAAAAGAACAAAGAGTTAGTAGGATACTCTATTGTAGGTAAAAATGAAATTTAAAGATGTTTCCTCATACCTTTAAGCCTCGATACCTCTTTAGCCAAGAAAACGGAAAATATGGAGGGCTAGGTATAATAAGATGGCAAAAAGTTGTCAAAATGGGGAAATAGGGTAGGATATTATTAGCAAAAATATGGTAATCTCTGAACTCAACAAATTTTGTGTAATCATGAGATATTTCTATTGTATGATAATACAGATAACGGGATTTTTAGGTGAGGCTTTCCCCAGAGTATTCTTCTTTGTTTCATGTGTGATTGAATCTTCTTCTCTGTTATATGTGTTTTGTTTGATCTTGCTCAAATCGATTAAACTTCTGAAAGTTTGATTGTAGAAGTAGATTAAGTATTTTGCTTCAGTACATTGCATAATCAGTTTAATACACATTGAGAATTTCTACACGGGTAGCTTTCTTATTTCCATAGATGCTTGCTGTAAAGTTTTCCCATTCCTCTAGTAGTGCATTGAGCACTATGGTGGTCATTTCCTTATGAGACATTATTTCTCCCAACTCTTGTAGTTGGTCTCTCAATTCTCCCACCCTCATAAAGTATGAATTTATTCCTTCTTCTTTTCATGTCTTCATCTTGTAGAGCTCTTGTCCTAATGAGATCACTTCTTCAACAGTGCTTACCTACCACAATTCTACAAGCTTGTCATATATTTATTTTGATGTTTCCAACTTTGATACATAGCGAATGAGGGTATCTTTGATGGATTTTACGAGAATCCTTTGAGCCTTTACTTCCATTTTCATGTAGTTTGTAAGCGATTGAGCTTCTTCCTTTGGAGGTTTAGTGATTGAACATGTCTCATGGCTTCATTTTCTATGAGGATCGAATATGTCCTCTTCTTGTCACATGGAATTGGTCAAGGGTGCGGACACGACTGACCTTCCTAGAAGTCTAAGACATTCTAATGACAAATAAGACAAAATTGAGTGATCTTTCTCTAAATACAACTTTTACAACATGAAAACTACAAGTGTTTAGGCTTACCTTATTCCAAAACGCTGTTGTTGAAGTCCGTCCTTGGCGATCCGGATGAGCTCCTCCTTCATGTCAATTCCTGCAACCACAAACAATCAAACAATTACCAAGCACTTGTATTTCATATAATAAAACACATATTCAACATGCAGACCAAGGAACACATGAAATAACTCATTAACACAAGCTATTGAGAAAAATAAACCAGTTTGTATTAATAACGAAACAAAGAAACTCTTACAACCTGGCCTTGGTGTTGTGCAAGTTCCTCCCAGGGTCCATCAAGGGTTTTCCTCTACTTTGACAAAGCTCACCCACTTCCAAGTAGAATCAAGTAAAGACAATCTCTCCTCACAAAGGTTCTAATGGAAGACCTAAATCCTGCAGCATTTACCCAAAGAAAATGTATAGCTCCAACCTCCCCTCCCTCTGGCTCAATGTCTTTATTTATAGTGCTGTAAAGAGGTTATTCAGGTCCACTATCAATGGGATCATCCCCCTCTATGGGTGGGATAGCTCCCTTATTGATGGGATAAGTTCCCTCTTAATAGAGATACATGAACCAACTGGAGGCGCATCCATTTCATCAAACCGACCTCTAGAATGTTCTAGAAGTAACCACAAGTAACTTTTTTAAGATGAAACTCGCGCATTTTTCCTTTTACAGAAGGACGCACCTGTCCCTTAACATACAGAGCGTCCATGGACGCAGCTTTTGTGAACATGGTCAGCGTCCCCGCAGGTAAGGCTAGAGAGAACCTGCGACCCCAGAGATAAACATAGTTTTTACAAGACTTTCTCTCTTCTTTGAGTTTGAGATGGATAACAGAGGCATGAGACTTGCCTAAAAGGGTAGCATGACTGTTGATTTGAGCCATACTAACTGTAAGTAGTCAAGGTGACATTTTTTAGTGTAACAGATTGCCCCCTAAAGTGCGAAGCCTGGAATAGATTAGGGTTTTGTAATTCTAGGAAGGGTGAAGCGCTTTATCATTTCAAGGATTGTCTTGTGGATGACCTGGTTGGAACCTGCAATTTTCAACACAAAATACATGGATAAGATTATATCATCACTGAGGTAGGCATTCCCATACTCAGATTCAAAACTTTAACTAATGGACTAACTATTCTGATACAGGAATGATCTTGCAGTACATCATTTTTATAGACTTTTGTAGACACAGTATGGACGCAGCCATCTGTTTATGATTAGTCTACATAGATAATGAATACAAAACTCCTCGCAGCCTGGATGGTAGAAACTAGATCCAGGGTCTTCACTTCTACTTCCCGAATTGGTACGATTCTAACCATGTGATTAAATGATTTGATGTCGAACATGTTAGAAACCACTTGATTACCAGTCGATGATGTAAACTGTTAACAAGCGTGAGAGAGACCACCAGTAATGTCAATGGTTCTCAAAGTACCAAGCACAACCCGTGAAATGTGAATAGATGTTTTGATGTCGAACACTTCACGGAATCCTTTGATCGAAAGTCAATGATGTAAACTGACGTCAAAGGCGAGAAACCTGCCATTGATGCATGCAGACTTCAAGGTACTGTCGATTCCTAAGTCATCTTTCTAGATAATGTGTCGATGTCGATAGAAAGCGACCCGTTGCAGGCAAGCCTGCAACACGAAATCATTGTTCAAGTTGAAGAAATGTTGCTGTAAGGACTGACTCAGGGATGGTCAAATGGATGACAAGTATTTTGCAGATGAAAGTTTTGCTTGCAGACCTCTTGAACACATAACGACACAACAGATGGTTTGGTGACGAATAACTCAAAGTTAATCCCTGGAACCCGGTTAAAGACTTTCAAAGTGGTTTGGTCAACTGTGAGGTAAAAGATTTCCCAACCCAGGTGAATGAAAAGTGTCGTGTTCAAGAGTGGTAATAAAGTTTCTTTTGAGATAAAGGTAACAAATAGGTTCATTCTTCTCTCTTTTCCCCCACCATTTCTGGCAAGTACCTCTTTATTTTTAACAAGCTTGAGGAGGATAACATATGCTTGATTATAAGCTCATCCTTCGGACGAGTCCAACCTAGTTTAAATTCGAACCCTAGGAAGGAGTGGTTCGTTCCTGTTTGTAATTGAACAGGTCCTTTACTGTAAAAGTTTTAACGAGCCCAGTATAGGAACAACTCGGCGTTTTTCAATTTTAGAGAGTCTGAAAAAACTTAAGGAAACTCCACGTTGAACTTTTTCGTATATTTGTGTCCCTCAAGCCCGAAAAAGTATAAAATAATACCTGGGGGAACCGCTTGATCTTGCGACCAAGGAGTACTTTCATAATAGTGTCGTTGACCTGAAAAGTAAAAAGCGATCAAGGACACGTCGTTTTATTTCCTTATCGAGTTTGAAACGACAAAAACCCGGCAATCTTTTCCTGATTTTACGGTCAGAAAAGAGCTAAAAGGGGACCGTCTTTTAATTCCGTTTTAACGAGTGAAAAAGAAACACTCGGCGATCTTTTCATGTTTTAGGAGTCAGAAAAGGGCTTAAAAGATGACTCTGATATTTTGTTTGTGAAAAATTACAATTTCCCTCGAAATCCCTTTGTCCTGCACAAAAGCAACACATTACTCATACCTGTTTAAAATAGGCAAAAATACATCGAAAAACATCTTTTCATGGTAAAAAATGAACTAATTCATCCAAAAAACCTATAAAAAGACCTTTTACCATGTCATTTTTACCGTTTGACTTTGGAGGTTGAAAAAGGAGCTTTTGACAAGAAACTTCCCGTGGTCGCTGCGGAAAATCTGACCGTCGGAATCGAACGCCGTTTCATCCAGGTATTTTACACATCCTACTCTGCATTTCTATCCGTTTAGAATTAATTTTTAGGTCTTAGTTTCATTTTTTGGGGGGGTTTTGGTTTTGGAATGCGCCTCTCGGCGGACGCAGGTGCCCTTCGGGTGACCTGCGTCCCCCGACTTTTTCTCATACGGGAAAACGGTCGGGGGACGCAGCCCGCCTTCAGGCCAGCTGCGTCCGGACGCCCTGTGCTACAAAGCCGGGGTGCGTCTTCCGAGAAGTGCGCATTTCAAAACCCCAACTCCCTCAAAAAACCACCAAAAACCTCAAATCAATTTCTAATTGCTTTTTTGATATGCAGGGCATTAATCATGTTAGACTGGAGAGAGAGAGAGCATGTAGAGGAAGATGAAGCTGCAATAAATCACCAACCTTCTCTGGATGCCCTAAGAGCATGCGGATTATACAAATATTGGACCATACCGGGCATGAGGGGCCAGGTAAGATTCTTGGAATGGCTGGTTGAGCGATGGAACGTTCAAGAACAATGCTTTTACATAGGAGGGCACCAGCTCGAGATAGAGCCCTCGGATGTATACTTTCTCACTGGCTTGCCAAACAGAGGTGAGCAACTCAATCTTGCGGGGACTAGGCCGGGTGGCCAATCCCTTGATAGTCTCCGCGAGGATTGGTGCACACGTGGGGCTCACCATTCAAAAGGCATAGAGATAAAACACATCACTCTGCCTGAACTCAAAGTCATTGCGTTCACGGTCACCAGAATTTGCGGCGCGGCCGCTTTACACATTGCTTCCGGATCCCAAATGCGGATGGCAATTGACTGTTACCAAGGCACCATTTTCAACTGGTGTGAAGCTGTGTCGGCTCATATGAAGAGCCAACTGACCAAGGCAAAGAACGGACGACTAAAGACTTTTGGATATGGGCCTATAGTCGTGAGCTTTGCCTTGGAGAGAGTTCCAATGCTGATCCCTCAGCAACTCACTGTTGATATCTTGGGTCCTCAGGAGCCAAAGCTGATACGATGGGTTGCGGTGATGGCCCGGCATCCTGACGAGGGTGCGGCAGTGGTTCGATTCTCAGATAGTTACTTTGACTGGTTAGAGGGCCAGCTTTTTGTGATACAGGACTTTCCGTATGCCGGAATGGATTTCAGAGGTGATCCGGACATGGTTCTTCCACAGGGAGAACAATGGGACGACAGAGGTACTTTTATTTTCACAAGTTTTCTAATTATGTATTTTTTGTATTTTTTATATATATCGTCTCAAAACTAATAGTAAAACTTTTTCAAAATGCAGATGTTGGTCCACAGCGTCCAGCCAACCTCCGGCCTTATGATAGACTACATCCAGCTGCACCGGTACCGGCCCCACAGGACGCGGCTGCAGAAGTACTAGCTGAGTTGGAGCATGATCTAGAGCGTCTCACGGCAGATATACCTGAGACTACTATGGACGACATTCCTATCAGGCTTCAGCGCTTCGTAGTCGCGGTCCCTGGACCGTTTAGGAGATTTTTGCGTAAGGTAGCCCGCGCAGTGGTGTCGTACAGAGAGCACCACCAGTGATTGACTAGTCACTTTTGTAGTCACATGTGACATTTTTGACTTTTTGTACTATCATTTTGCCGATCATAAGGTGTTTTCAACCTATGATCGAAGACGATGTATATATTTTTTGACACACTTCTATCTATATATATCACTATTACCGGCTTATCTTGTTTAACATGTATGATGAAATGTTTTTAAATTTACTTGCATGATTATTATAAATGTCTGTCCAACACTCGAGAAGCAATTGCATCTGCTAATGTATTCAAAGACCTTGGAATATGTTGATATTCAATGTAATCAAATTCACGTTCCAAGAGACGCACTCTCAAAAACAACCTTAATAACACAGGATTTCTAATGGCATAAACTCTATTAAGCTGTAATACAACAAGTTCAGAATCTAACCTCACTATCAAACGTCGAATTCCAAATGAAATAGATTCGGATAATAATTCAACCACTGCACTGTATTCTGCAATGTTATTCGTTGTTTGACCGAGGCTTACCCCATGCATAGAAACTAACTCGTCAGAGGGCGAATAGATAACCCAAGCTGCGGAAGAGATATTCCGTGTACTACGACAAGCACCATCAGCAAATCCAATGTATGTTTGGAGAGGCGTCGACATCTACAATATCAAGAGTAAAACCAAGATAAGCCAGAATAATGACGAAAAACCACACTCGCTAAGCTAAGCACACTGACTAAACTAACACACTTGCTAGCTAGAAAGGAAATCTAACCTATCTAAAAATTTCTCCATACCCATCATTTTAAGCATAATACCTCTTTAGGTAAAGTCCATTTCTGGGTTTACCCAAAGAGTCCCCATCAAAATCAACTAACTCATAAGCCCCTTTTGCTAGCTTTCGCTTTACAATGTAGGGCCCATGCCACATGGGAACGAATTTTCCGGCACCTAGCTTATCGTTAGCTTGATCATATAATAGTACTAGGTCTCCTTCCGAAAAACTTCGAGGGGTTACATTTTTATCGTACTGAGCTTTCATTCGTTTCGCGTGAGTCTCGATAGCTAAAGTAGCGTCACGTCGAGTCTCATCTAATTTAGCCAAGTATAATAACCGTTTCTCCTCTTCGGAAGTAGCTGGAAGTAATTCGACAGCCATTTGAAGTGATGGGATTTCGCATTCAATAGGTAACACAGCTTCTAAGCCATAAACTAGCTGGAAAGGGGTGAAACCTGTTGAATTTTTCACTGAAGTTCGATATGCCCATAGCGCCGAAAATAACATGTTATGCCAATTCGTTCGATGGATACCAATGATCCGTCGAATCATGATGACTAGAACTTTGTTGATTGACTCAACCAAACCGTTGGCTTGCGGATAATAAGGAGTAGAGCTATCGTGGCGCAAACCAAGCTGGCTTGTAAGCTCAGTCATCATGACGTTTCGAAAATGGCTCCCATGGTCAGTAATGATTGCTTGTGGGACACCAAACCTAGTTATGATATGATTGAATACGAAAACTGCAGCTGTCTTGCCGCTTGCGTCGAATGTAGGCATCGCCTCGGCCCATTTTGTAAAATAATCAACCGCGAGGATGATATACGCATGCCCCCCGGCCGAGTGAGGGTTACAAGTAATAAAGTCAATACCCCATTTGGCGAATGGACCAGCGGCAATTATAGGGTGGAGAGGAGCAGGTGGAGCGCGCATCTTTCGATCAAACACTTGACAGTTGTGGCATTTTCTGACAGCAAGGATACAATCTTTAAACATAGACGGCCAGAAATAGCCAGCGCGCAACACCTTCTGAGCTGTGGCATACCCAGACATATGACCGCCACATGCTCCAGAGTGACAATCATTCAAAACTCTCTCAGCCTCTTCGTGAGTTAAACAACGTCGAAAAACTAAGTCTGCCCCCGGCGATAAAGTGTATCTCCAATAATTTTGTATTGCTGGGATCGAAACCGAATTTTTCGACGGTCTTCCTTGGAAGCTTCAGGCCGAAAGGTTTGGGTTTGGAGATAGATGATTATATCCCCATACCACGGATCTAAAGTGCTAATAAGAAACAAAGATTCGTCCGCAATGGACTCCTCTGCCACAGTCTCTGTGTCAGCACTCGGGAAATCACACATCAATTCCGCAAAAACTAAAGATTTCTTAGACTTGGACTTCTCGAACTCCAAGTCGAACTCTTGCAGGATGACAATCCATTTAGAGTACTTGCCCCCTAGCAGTTGTTTTGTCAAAATATAAATCATAGGGTTGCAATCCGAAATAACTGTAGTTTTGCGGAGAAGAATGTAGTGACGAAAACGCTGGACAGCTTGAACGGCTGCCAGGGCCAATTTCTCCACATGCGAATATTTTAACTCAGTGGGATTTAAGGTTCTACTAAGATAATATATCACATGCTCTGCTTTGAATTCATCTTCTTGAACTAACACCATTCCAATGGTGGAATGCGAAGCTGCGAGGTATAAGAAGTAGTCCTGGTTGTAGTTGGGAGGATGCAATAACGGTGCATGGGTCAACGCGTGTTTTAATGCATCAAAAGATTGTTGGGCAATCTCGTCCCAAAAGAATTGTGCGTTCTGTTTCAACAACCGTGTAAAACCTTTAGTGACCTCGGCGTAGTTTGGGATGAATCGGCGTAAAAAGTTCGCTTTCCCTTGCAAACTTTGGAGTTGGCGCAAACTCGAAGGAGGAGGCAATTTGATGATAGCCTCGACTTTCGAGGGATCGACGCGAATGCCGGCTTTTGAAACAACAAATCCCAGCAATCGACCTGTTTCTATACAGAAAACACACTTGTGGGGATTCAACCGAATTCGATAATGCCTACACCTCATAAAGATTGCTCGTAGGTGGACAAGGTGATCAGCTCGATGTAAAGAATGAGCAGGCAAATCATCGAGATAGGGTTGCACAATGTGCTTGATGTCATGAAATGCATAAGACATCGCCCGTTGAAAAGTAGCGCCGGCATTCTTAAGCCCAAAAGGTAATTTGCAATAAGCAAATGTCCCCCATGGACAAATGAATGCCGTTTTTGGTTGATCGGCAGGTAGAATATTGATTTGATTATAGCCTGAGAAACCATCCATGAAGGAAAACATCTCACTTCCGGCACAATCATCAATAATTTGATCGATATAAGGCGTAGGATAGTTGTCTTTTGGACAAGCTCGATTGATATCCCTATAGTCGATACAGATTCTTATTGTTCCTTGTTTTTTATTGACGGGAACAATATTCGATACCCAATCCGTTAACGGGATCGGATAAATGAAACCTGCTTTCAACAGCTTTTCGACTTCTGCTTTAATTGCAGCCGCTTTTCGAGGGTGAATCTGACGCAACCGTTGCCGAATGGGTTTAGCATCCGGGTAGGTTTTGATTTCATGAACAACAATGGCAGGATCGATTCCTGGCATTTCCTCGTAAGACCAGGCAAACACGTCGCGGAATTCTTGGAATAGGGCCTTGTAAGTTTGGATTTCTTCTTCAGTACATGCGGCACCTATATGAATGTTCTCCTCGATTCCGGGCTTCACTGAAATATCAATGGGAATAGTACGAGAAATATTCCCTAAATTCAGCTCTGAATCAGAATGTTTCGTTGGATCCTGAGCGTCTTTGACATATTCAGCGGTAAAGATAGATGAAAAATCATTTTCAAATGCATCATCCTTAGGTAAAAACGAAGATCTGTGATGGAGATCTTCCCATGGTAGATCATCTACACTTAGGATTTCGCGAAGTTGTTCGTCAGATGACACTTCTTCGGGAAACGTTATCCGTTCTAAGGGTGAGGTGAAAAGTGACTCTTCACTGACCACATTCATTTGGTCGGTTTCGGTTGAATGAAAATCGGTAAAAGACATAAGAGCTTCATAAGCAATTTCATACGGACTCAACGGCATAACATCACCGAGTGAGTCTAGCTCAGAGTCAGATGGAACATACCAAGGATCATCATAAATAATGTTTTCTGACGTGATCATATGAATTGTTGCAAACGAAGGGTCTGCATTGAGTGGAGGGAGAGGAAAAGTTCCCAGTAAACCGGAATCCTTAACTAAACCTACACCAATGTCCCTATAAGGGATTGTCGTTTTACCAACATGCTGGATACTTTCTGAAGAGGCTGGGTCGGATGAAAAGTATGTCAGCTGATCAATAGTCACGATCTTACCGTTATGTGGAAACTTAATGACTCTGAAGACCGATGAAACGACCGCTGTCATAGCATATGACCAACTTCGACCCAAAAGAAGGTTGTAGTCTAGAGGGGCATCAACCACTTCCACATCCAGACTAACGGTTTTACCTTCGACCCCTATAGGCAATTCTTGTAGAATACCAAACGGACGGAACCCACGGCCATCAAAGGCCTTAAGGATGGTGGGGGATTGGTTCAACGAAGGAGAACCAAGCGATCTCCAACATTGAATCGACATAATACACGTAGAAGCTCCCTCATCAATCACAGTCCGATGAATAGGCCTGTTTTTGACTATCACTGGAATTTGGAAAGCCATTTGATGGGGGAGACGTGGTGTACTATTTTCTAGATCAAAGATCATTAGGTTCGGGTCCTGAACATCGACAGCTCCGATAGCCGACAAAAGCAATTTTCGTTGCGCTGGACATGATTGCAGCACTTCGAGTGCCGACATTGCTGAAGGTGAAACAGCTAAGTCTTCAACAATGTTGTAATTCTGGGCTGCTCTCGCATGTGGATTGAAAGCAGACCTTCGAAGTACACCCTTGGCGGGCGGCTTAATCACTAAGTCTGGGTTAGGTTTTTCGATCTGTAGTGGATCGGAACCAGGAGCTGAGGTTGATGGGTTAGAGTGAGAAGATTCTGCTTCCTTACCATCAACAGGAGCCTTACTACCATAATCTTGCGATCGAGTCGCAATCCTGACATGAGACATCATCAAAATGGGTTCTTCACTGGCATTCGAAGAAGAACCTATCATCTTATTCTCCTGCTCTGGAAATGGATTTTTTAACACAGCAGGAGTGGGAGAACCTTTGACTATTTTCACTACCTCGGCCCGATGAGGGCAGTCTCTCGTAAAATGATCTTCTTCACAAATGAGACAAGGATATCGAGGTTTGCGCTTTTCGTCATTGGTTTCCGACTTTTCCGTTTTCTCCTTTGGAGCCTTGTCTGCTTTAGCCTTCTTCTTTCCTTTCTTCTTTCCACCGTTTTTTGGTTTGGCCGTAGATGACTCTACAGCGTGAATGTCGGCGGTAAGTTCAGGAGAAGACTCTCCTGTCGGAGAATCAGGCAAAGTGATAATTGGAGTATTGAAGCCTTGGAAGACTTCTTCTTGCTCTTCGTAGTCACGATACCAATCATACCATCAGCGGCATGAGATCCCGAAGGAGCAGCAGCGATTTGGTTTGACTTTGGAAGATCCGGAATTTTCTCGTGTAACGTACCCGACTGAGTGTAAACTAAGTCAAGGTATTGTGCCTGAGCAATGACTTGCTCCTCAGTAACTACTCCGGCCTTAGCTACATCTTCAGTAATTCTTGGTAATAATGATTTGACAAACCATTCAGCTAAGATTTGGTCCGGGATAAAAACTTTCACTAATCTCCTTCGACGTCTCCACTCATGAATGTGATCAGAAATGTACGTGGATGTCGATTGTTTTAGCGAAGTTAATAATTCTGTACCATTATCGTATCTGACTGGTAACTGAAAATGAGTTAAGAACGAGGTAGCTAACTGGCTAAAGTTGTAAAAAGAGGCCCGTGGTAACTCAATGTACCACTTGGCTGCGAGACCAATGAGTGTACGCTGGAAAAGACGTAAGCGGATGGAATCATCTGAGATGGAATTTGAAGCACACCAGAGGTGGTAAGTCATCACGTGATTAGACGGATCCTCTCCAGACTTACCTTCGAACTTGGGTATATCGCTGGGCAACTTATTTGGCATTGGCGGCCAGAACTGAAGATATTGAATTGGATCGTTCGTTAGGCGCGTCAAGTCGGGTAAATCTAAAGTCGCAATAAACGGTAACTGCCGGTTAGGATCTCTAAAACTCTGAGTCACAATACCAGCCCCAGGAGGAGGATATCCAGGATAACTAGGAACAGGAGTCGCATTTGGGATATTATATCCTCCTGGAAAACCAGGATTAACCGGACCGTACTGGGGTTGCTGAGGTTGTTGATAAGTGTACCCAGGATACGGTTGATACTGGTAAACCGGTTGTTGGGCAGCTTGCCCAGGTTGATACTGTCCCTGGTACGGAGGTTGAACAAATTGAGGTTGAGTAGTAACAACCGTACTTGTACCAGGTTGGCCTACAGGCATCTGGACTGTGGTTTGAACCGTAGATCCAGACAACGGTACAGATGTCTGAGGAGTGGTTACAGGGACAGTAGAAACCGGAGCTGCCGATACTCCAGAAGTAAGCATGGTAGATGAAGCGGTAGTTGCTGCAGCCGTGTGAGGTGGAGTACCAGGTGCAATTGGCGGCTGAGTAACTACGGAAGTTACAGGGGTCTGAACACTTGACTGGACAGGTTGCGGTTGCTGGGGTGGACCAGGAACTGCAGGTTGTCCTGCTTGAGGTACCGACTGTATACTTGGTTGCGACATCTGTTGACCCTGTGACGGATCCCATGTTAACATTCCAGGGTATTGACTCGTAACAGGTTGAGGATACTGAGATCCATAGCCGTATTGAGGATAGGGTTGATAATTGTAAGGTGCAGTCCCATATGATTGCCCTTGAGGTGGTTGATAACCTTGACCAGGGTATTGACCCGTAGGTTGATAACCTTGAGGTAAATACGAGTACTGGGGTTGACCTTGACCTTGAGGTTGGTATCCTTGAGGTTGATACCCTTGGGGTTGATACCCTTGGGGTTGCCATCCTTGAGGTTGCCATCCTTGAGGTTGATATTGATACTGAGGTTGACTTTGGGGTACATATTGAGGCTGGGGTTGACCTTGAGGTATGTATTGCCCCATAGGAGCGTACTGACCTTGAGGTTGCCCCCCAGACACGAATGAAGTACCTTGAGGTTGCCCCCCAGGCATTAACGAAGGTTGCCCCCCAGGCGGTAATTGGCCACCTTGAGGTTGGTTAATGGGAGTTGAACCTGACATCATATAAACATCACCTATACTCAATGGTACATTACCACTGTTTCCAACTAATAACCCATGATCAATGGGTTGAGGAGATGCTCCCGCAAAGGTACCAGAAAGTGATTGATACCCAGTAGGAACAGAAGGACCGCCATGTAAAAATGATTCAGGACTTTGTGTAAACACAGATGACTGACCAGACATATTTACAGGAGTATGAATTCCTCTAGGTGGAAAAGGAGTACGAGGTGTAGAAAAACCTACTGAGTTGTCTAAAAAATTGGTTAATGCAAGGTACCAAGATTCACTTCTAGGAGGACTGTAAAAGATGGATTCACGCTCCCTTAGATCAAGGGTAATTAGATCTTCAGAATCAGAAACGCCTATTTCTTCCTCTGGAACAAGTTCTTCTATAGCAATTAATCCAACAGGAAGATTTTCGGTGATAATTCTTTCTATTCTTGGTGAATCAGGAACACTAGGAGTTGGAGTAACAGGTTCGGAAATTTCAGGTTCTTCGCCTGTTTCACTGGCAGATGAAAAACTACCAGCAAGCTCGGAAACTGTAACAGCTTCGGGATTGTAACCTGTTTCTAAACTTTGGTAATCTGGATGGACTACCAAGGAAGATTCTCCTTCTTCAGGTGAACCTACTCTACTGCCACTAGGAGGAGTTACAAGGACCTTTAAACCTTCTAAATTACTGGGGTCGTCTCGAGGAGGTGAACCCCTAAGTTCACGGGATCTTCTCAACAATTCGGCCACAGAAACAACTTCAGGAGACTGGCCCGCAATTCGACGGGACCGTCTCGGTAATTCCGCCACAATTAATGATTTTTAACTACAACACACGAAAACAAAGTAAAAATTTCAAATCAAACCACCTAAAGTCTTCTAAAGAAGCAAACAAATTTGAAGCACACGCCTAAAGAATCTAGAGCGTCAAACCACACACAAACAGTATCTTCCGGACCAAAAGCGCTAGTTGGTGATTAGGTCCAACCTCGCAGGATTCAGTACAGAAATGGCGGGTGGAACAGTTACCCCGGCAACCTGCTTAATGAATAGACTGGACCAAGTTCCTCCACTTTAACCGTCTCGAAGTGAAGCGAACCCCCCAGAAAATCCAAGTGAGTATAACCGACGTCTGCTCCAGGTACAGTGGGACCTTCCCTCCACCGTCACCTTGGGTAGAATCCTAGATATTATGGCCACTAAGGTTACCAATCACAACAATTACACCTGGGGGAACAGTCTAAACTCCGACAGCACGCAAGGGCAGAGTAACAAGCTCAATCCCCTTACCGGCTCCTTGACAACAATCCAAGGTTTACCGATAAGTGACCCCTGGCTCCTCGACAATGGTTAATCCGAGGTTTACCGTTTGTAATACGTACTGTCTGGCGTCGTTCCCAACGAGGGAGGAATGATCCCCTCACTGGTTCGGACACGAGCTCGTGCTTCTCCTTTAAGAGGAGCTTTCCCAGAATGTAACTGAAACAATTGGATTTGTTCTACTCAAGATAGACTATCTGTTTGGTTTTGTAGTCTTGGAGAGTTAAGTACTCACCTACTCCAAGACCCTAGCCTAAGCTATGTTGGTGCTTTAGAGCCCTAGAAAATAAAAATTACTAGATTGATTTTAATTTAAGCGTTACTTTTAAGGTTGTTTCTTAAGTCAAAAGGTGATGGAAGTGAAACCAGTGGTGTGTTGACTCGACTCGAAACCACTACAAAATGCACCTAGGATGATTTACCCACTACTTTACTTTTTCGATGAATTGCTTAACTAAAAAGTTGAGAGAATGCAATCTTTATAAAAGCAACTTCTTAATTGAAGACAATCAAAGAAACAATTCGTTTTTCTTTTCCAAGCATAAAAACATAACCTCTCTTTACATGCACGAAAAAACTCTTTTCTTCTTTCAAAACAAAAAGCTACTTGAAACAAGACTTTTTAAGAAGATGTTTTTGTATTTTTCTTTTAATAAAGCAAATAAATCTAATATAACCAAAAATCAATCTTAACAACTATTAAAATCTATGAAAATCCACTCATAAGCAAACTAAAGGCAAATTTATTCTAAGCAATTTAACGAGGCCAAAACTAACAATGATTATTCTAAGGTGTTTTACTTGATCACAATCAAATCAAGGACTAGCTTATTGCAGAACCAAAAACTAGCCAAAACAAAACTCTAATCTTTTTGTCTTTTTGTAAAATGGAAATCAATACTTTATAAACAAGCAATTCGAAATTTGACCCAAAACAACTCAAATGGCAAGCTGCTCACACAAGGAGACTTTACGACAGGCCCGACTTCTAAGAAGGTTGACTAACCAGAGAGATCTAAGGCTGGACAACTTTCTACTATCAAAGTCACTACAAAACCTATCCAAAAATCAAACCCTAGGTCTAAACTTCGTTGAAATCCACTAAAACACTCAAAGCTCACAAAACAAGTTCAGGTGAAAATTTTTGACAGGGTACTAAAGGATCTGGGCAGAAAACACTAAGGAAAATCAAAATCTAAAAGCAATTTAAAGCAAAAATGGAATTTTCTTGAATTTTACAGGAAGACGCAGGCCACCCGTTGTCACAGGTGCGGGCCCGCTCTGTGCAAACGGCAACAGCGCGTCCAAAGACGCACTGTGCAGTACTCAGAGGGTGCGTCCTTCTGGAAAAATGAAGAAAAACCAAATCTAACTAAATCTAAAGCTAAGCCACCCAAATACTAATTCTCACAGTCAAAAACCAGAAAATAAAAATGATTTTCTCAAAGCAAAGTTCACATAAAGGAAAAGACTCTCTCATTAATGGATTCCCCAGCGGAGTCGCCAATTTGTCACACGGAATTGGTCAAGGGTGCGGACACGACTGACCTTCCTAGAAGTCTAAGACATTCTAATGACAAACAAGACAAAATGGAGTGATCTTTCTCTAAATACACCTTTTACAACATGAAAACTACAAGTGTTTAGGCTTACCTTATTCCAAAACGCTGTTGTTGAAGTCCGTCCTTGCGATCCGGATGAGCTCCTCCTTCAAGTCAATTCCTGCAACCACAAACAATCAAACAATTACCAAGCACTTGCATTTCATATAATAAAACATATATTCAACATGCAGACCAAGGAACACATGAAATAACTCATTAACACAAGCTATTGAGAAAAATAAACCAGTTTGTATTAATAACGAAACAAAGAAACTCTTACAACCTGGCCTTGGTGTTGTGCAAGTTCCTCCCAGGGTCCATCAAGGGTTTTCCTCTACTTTGACAAAGCTCACCCACTTCCAAGTAGAATCAAGTAAAGACAATCTCTCCTCACAAAGGTTCTAATGGAAGACCTAAATCCTGCAGCATTTACCCAAAGAAAATGTATAGCTCCAACCTCCCCTCCCTCTGGCTCAATGTCTTTATTTATAGTGCTGTAAAGAGGTTATTCAGGTCCACTATCAATGGGATCATCCCCCTCTATGGGTGGGATAGCTCCCTTATTGATGGGATAAGTTCCCTCTTAATAGAGATACATGAACCAACTGGAGGCGCATCCATTTCATCAAACCGACCTCTAGAATGTTCTAGAAGTAACCACAAGTAACTTTTTTAAGATAAAACTCGCGCATTTTGCCTTTTACAGAAGGACGCACCTGTCCCTTAACATACAGAGCGTCCATGGACGCAGCTTTTGTGAACATGGTCAGCGTCCCCGCAGGTAAGGCTAGAGAGAACCTGCGACCCCAGAGATAAACATAGTTTTTACAAGACTTTCTCTCTTCTTTGAGTTTGAGATGGATAACAGAGGCATGAGACTTGCCTAAAAGGGGTAGCATGACTGTTGATTTGAGCCATACTAACTGTAAGTAGTCAAGGTGACATTTTTTAGTGTAACACTTCTTCCATGCAAGAAATGTTTGATGCCACAACCAACTTGTTTCTTTCCTTGGAAAAGTACATTTTGATACTTACTTGAGAAGATACTCCTCGATGACAATATCTTCAATGTGCTTCCTTCTTGATTTTTACGATGATATTGATAGAAGATTTCTTCTTGATGAATATGTCTTCCTTCAAAAGTGGTCCTTCAAAGAGATGGAGTTCACCTTGATTCCTTGATGATGATGGCAACGCCTTCTCCTTTGCCTTTTTCTTTAATATGGCCCAATTTGTATTTATTATTTATTTAAGTAAAGGTAGGGTTGCTCGAGGTCTCCTTCGAGGTGATGATTATGGAATGTTCCCAAGAATGCTTCAAGTGTACAATTGTTTGAACGAAATAAGGTTTTTGAGGTCTTATTTAAAAACTTCCTTCTTCAATATGATGATGTAATCATTGTCCTCGTGATGCCTTTGAGATGAGAAGTCTGTTTTGATGATTGATGCTCTTTATGATCTTCTAGTGGTTTTAGCCCTTGAGTGTCCTTGTTTAAGCTGACCGACCTTGTCTTGACACCTTAGCTCTGATACCATGCTTAGAAATCTTGGGGCAAAAACATACGGTGATTTCTTTCTTTGATAATCATTTGTCATGTACTTTTACTTTACTTAATTAGCTTCTTATTTCACTTGTTATTATTAGTTTTTTTATTCATCAAACAACTACCAAACCATAATGAACAATAATACAAATGACAAAATATATAGGCTATCATCCAGGGCCAAAACCTCTCCAAATTTGAGAGGAAAACCCACAAGGGTTCTTCTTCTTATAGAATTTTCGAGTGACAAATTCCTAGACATATACCCTTGACCAAAGAAGCATGTCAAAATTATTCATCAAGATATTTTATTCCTTCTGAGTCACTACTGGTCAAAGAGACTACTACACCTTTGCTTTCAACTTCTTCTTCAATTTCAACCTCTTATTACATGCTTGCAATTTTTGGTGTGCCTACAATTTTAGAGATCCCACAGGGGTAAGGTGATTGGGGTAGATTTATGAAGCTTCTCTCCTTCACTTGTCTTGGACACTTCTTTTGAATTCAGGTAGACAATAAGCTTCTTCCTTGGTATATATTTTGTCTCCTTCAAGGTATGTAATACTGTGTAGAGGGAAATGTTCCCCTAGGGCTTTTTGGGTTGAAACCCTAGCAGACTGAAAGTTATCTATTCAAAGAAACATGCATTCATACAGCCATTATGCTATTATAAGCAAATTCTATGATAAGGGTATGTACCTTTGGTCCTACGTTTGAGAAGGCCTTTAGGGTCCAAACCCTTCTTGTAGTTCCCTTCTTCTCTTTTGTCCTGCAAAACAACCAATTCAAAGAATACAACAGTACATGGACAAAAACTTATAAAGAAACCATCTTCATGTTATAAGGAAAGGTAGTTAGTTATGAAATCCAAACAACCATTTACATATGAATTCTAAACATGAATATCATTAACATAAAGAAGATTCATTTCGGGAACCAAGACATGTGTTTCTTTTATTATAGACAAATAAAGTACATAAAAAGGAATATTTTCACCTGAGTCACCTTCAGCAGGCTCCAAGCAAATCTTCCTTCCAGATCCATTCCAGCCTCAAGCCTCTAACAAAACTCCTTCCATGACTCTCTCCATGATGTCAGAAATGGTGGATGAACATCAACACACAAGGAAACAATGGTTTCCTGTACAAAATGGGGGGAGTGCAAAAGGCACAAGGGACTTCAGACCTGGTCAAGGGAAAAATCTCAGCATAATAACCTTTCTCTCTCTTATCTCCTCCCTTAGGCCTTCCCTTTGAGGTCTTTTTATACCATATCCAAAGTATTTTTTTAGTTAGGAGTTGGTTGGGAACAGTTGTGCCACGGGCACTAACAGGTGATCAGCAGGTAAAACCCACGATCCCCGCCCGAAAATAAGGAGTTTTATATTTTTTTAAGTGTTTTAATACATACACGTGGGTTGGCTATACACATACCTGCGTATACACGCGTTTAACTCAGGGAAATGTCGCGTATAAGGGATAAAACACTGTTTTTTTAAATTTTAGGACTAGGTCTGGAAGGAGGGGTTGCCCTAGGCCATGAGTACAGCATCACAAACCATAAGAGTGAGATTTGGATCTATAATAGATGCCCCCTAATATATGAGGTCAGAAGGGGTACATGATGGCCGAAATATATTATGCGAGTACATGGGAAGGAAGTCTGTCAAAAACCGAGGAGGACTTCACCAGAATTCAACCTGCCAAGCCACCAAAGGAGATCAGAAAGAAACACTGTCTGAGGCAGGCATACCCATGCTCAAAAAAAGTAAAGCATGTCTGCATATCAAGTACAAGCGGATCCACTAAGTATACAAGTATAAATGACTGAAAGATACATAATGGATCATCTGATCATAATGAACAAGTACATGTATAAATATCACATATAAGACTGTCAATGATGCTGAAAGATGCAACAAATCACTGATAGAAAAGATTGATCCCCAGAAGGTACCAACTGAACATGATGGAATAGGATGGTACTACACTGCAAACTCAGGTGCCAGCATATAGAATGTCGCCATGACTGACTGCAACATATAAAGTGGAGTGGTATCAACTAGCAGCAACAGGAGCAACTGTCAAGTGAACCAATGAATCCTGATACAACCTGAGGTCTTCACCGATTGCTGTGGTACATTTCTACACCATGGGAATAAATGATCTGAAGTCGACCATGTGAGAAATCGTTTGATTACTGGTCATTGATGTATAACATTAACAAACACGAGACCAGTCACCAATAATGATAATGAGCGTCAAGGTACCTAGTACAATCTAACAAGTGTGAATAGATGAGCTGGAGTTGAACACCTGTAAGAATCTATCGATCAGGAGACAATGATGGTTTCCCACTGTCGATAGCGAAGGATCTGCCACTAATGACTGAAAACCCCAAGGTACTGCCAAATGGACTCTAGATCTTTTCCCCAGAGCAATGAGTCAGAGTCGATAGGGAAAGATCTGCTAGAAGGAAGGCATTAAGGCATCCTTCATCAATCTAGTGCGAGTGTAACCCGTGGGCCAATAATGTGGAAGGAATCAGACGAAAAAGATGTAGTAACCCATCTGAAGTACGTTTCCGGCGTACACAAGATGTGGCTAGCGCACAACAGAAACCCTCTGAACCAACCAATAATGAAAGCTGACGCAGAGGCGAGGTATCCACCAATAGGGTCAAATGGAAACTAAGGTACTGCACAAATCCCAATGTGTGATAATGTAAGCTGATGTCGAACACAAGGGAAACCACTCAGTCAAAGACCCATGATACTGATCGATGTTGAGCACAAGGTAACCTATCAATAATGAAAATAGGGCCAGTGTGCAGCTCTAGGCCTATCCTCAGAGAAATATGTCATCGTCGATAAGGATAAGACCCGCCAGCAAGAAGTCAATGGGGACCTTCTCAAACTGGCACGAGTAAAGGACCAATATAACTAATGTGATGATAGACATGACACTGACAACCAGGGATGACTGACTGAAAAATGAGTCAAGAGACATTGCAAAGAGGCCGACTAGGGCTAACTTCCCTTGAACAAAAGCACGACTCAATGTGACTATGTGGCAGCATATGATGACTCTGTATAAGTTCGCCATTCAGGAGGCACGAACGAACCCCCCATATGATTGGAAGAGATAACCAATCGGTGGATAACTAACTCAATAACAAGGTTATGGCGTACCTAAGTCAAACTAAATCCCACCCATACGGAGGAGACTTTGTTTTGAGTGCTTTGTTCAAGGGCGACACGACTGACTCTAGCTGCCAAAAATAAATGGAAGTAATGTCCCGTTCCTGCGCTTTTTGGAATATTTAATTTTTTTATCTTTTTCTATCAAGCCGGAAAAAGAATAAAATAATGCTATGGTACAGTGGAAAGAACGAGTGTCGGTGAAACAGATGATCTAGTTCCTAGGAAAGGAGCGTTCCTATGCTCAATGCAGGGAGGTGAAAACTGGTCAGTGACACTCAAAGGTATGTTCCTTCCACGAGTCAAGGTGTGTCAAGCTGCAGAAGTCAAAGGTATGCAAGGTTGATTTTGCAGACGTCATGGTCAAAAGTTGGCTTAAACACGAGTCCAGGTGAAGCCGGCTCTAGGCCAAAAGGTGCAAGTGGTCAATATGCAATGCAGTAGTAGAACTCAACGCAAAGGAGCCTCTAGGGTATAAGGCCAGAACAAAGCGGAGAAGCTAAGAGGAATGAGTCTTCAACGCATAAGTCATGGCGGGACTACAGAGGACTCCCGATCCTACTCAAATCGGAGCAGCATGAGCAACAAATGTCAGTGTGGTGCTAACTAGGATGCCCATGTAAAGGATGACTCTACCATCGTGTCATGATTTAAAGAATCGGCGAGTGAAGATGGCTTACGAACCATAACACGATGGGTTCGAACCTATGGCAGATGTATTGGTCAAATGGATGCTAGTATGCATAATGAAATGGAAAAATGGTGTCCCTAACCTATATGCCAGTAAGAACACGATACCTGCCATGACGGGTCAGCAATCATGGAACCGCCTCGAAACTGAAAATCATCCAAAATATCCTGAAAAACAGACCAATCTCGACATTCCAAGCTCCCACGTTAAAAGTCACATGAGGCCAATCAAAATAAAATTTTGGAAAAAATTTGCATTTTCAAAACTTATAAAAAGCATTTTGGACTCACCATTTTTACCATTTGAGTTTGAAAGCAAAAGATTTGGAGAAAAAGGAGCAAACTTCCCACAGCCAGATTCAACCATTCAAACTCTTCGAAAACCTCTAGGTAACTCTTATACTTAGCTTGCAATTGATTGTGACTGGTTTTAAGATTTTTGATTGATGTTTCATAGTTGAACTTTTGTCCAAAATTTCCTCACGGCGTATATGCGGGTTGATCATATTGAACCCACGTACACGCGGGCCCTATACGCGACTGTGTGCACAGGGACCCACGTATATGCCGCGCAACATTTTTAAACAAAAAGCTAACAATCTTAAATCGATTTTTCTCAGGATGTCTGTCACGTGGCGTGAAAGAGAGCACGCAGTGGTAGACAATGAAGTTATGAACAGTCCAGAAGCATTAGATGCCCTATGGGGATGCGGTTTGCTTAAATTTTTCAAATTGCCAAATATGAAAGCGAACTCGCGTCTGCGTGAGATGCTCATTAATTATTGGGATGTCGATGAGGAATCTTTTATGATCGATCAGATGCCGCTCAGGGTAGAAGTGGAGGATATCTATTTTATCACCGGCCTTTCCCTAAGGGGAGAGGTAGTACAGTCCCGGGGCAAGACACGGAGTGCCCTCTCGATAGAGGACTATGTACAGATATACTGCCCGTGACATCCCAAGAAGGTTGGGAGCTAGATTTCCATCACAAATGTGACGAGTTTATCACTTAGGATAATCTTGTTTACCATGGCTCGAGTGAATGGATCATCCTCTCTGCATCAGGCATCACGGCAAAACATGAGCGTGACAATTGACTATCTCACCAGTGTGTTCGACTGGTGTACTCCTCTTCTAGCCATCATGAAGAGGCAGCTCACTTCTATCGGGAGGGGTCAGACTAAAAACTTTGGATATGGGAGCATCTTGTGTACTTTGTTTTTCGAGAAGGTTCCCACACTCCGCCCCAGGGTAGCAGTTTCCATCAGCACCCCACGCGATCCACACATGGGCCAGTGGGCTGATCTGATGAAACGTCTGGGGGGTGGGGAGGTCCCAAGGACTGCCTTTGACGACGACTTCTTCACCTGGTGGGATCAGCAGATCATCGCCATGGATGACTACCCCTATGTTGGGCTGGATTTCTGAGGAGATCCTGATCTAGTGTTACCACCAAATGCAGCATGGGGCAAAATCGGTAAGATTTTTGATTTTATGATTTTTTGGATTTTTCAAATATAATAATGAGTTTTGAAAAATATTTTTTTGATGAGATTCAAATGACTGATATGATGATCATGTTCCAGACATCGGGCCTGTACGACCAGATGGATTCTCGCGGCATGGATGGCGCGGCCGTGGAGCCGAAGAGGCAGCTGCTGATACAGAGTGGAATCTAAACAACGTTCAACGACACTTGGCGAGATTGAGCTGCCGAGTACCGATGGACGTCACAGAAGACCTGCCTAAGGATATGCAGCGTCATGCGGTTGGCATGCCACGTGACTGGGTTCGCATTTTGCGGTGTGTGGCCAATGGTATAGTGACATACTTAGACACTCATCCTGAGCCGAGGCATTAGATATGTCAGACATTATTATGGGCATTTGAGTCCCAATTTTGAATATTTTTTGGACACACATATGTACACTCGAGATGATTTATGATATATATATATATATATATATATACAGTTTGACTTTTTGATGCTTGATTTTATTATGATGAATAATTGATGTGCTAGTCTAATGCCTGATTAGCGATAGAATCAGCTAACCAATTATGAGATCTTGGAATGTGAAAATAATTAATATATATAAATGATCTTTGCAACAACCTCACCCTTAAAAACTGGCGATATAAAGATGGATCGCGTACCCAATAAATGTTATTTAATTGAGACACTATCAATTGAGAATCAAGATATACTATGAACGAGTCGATCTCATGAGAGATTGCCTCGGATAATAAATTAATAACCGCAGTATACTCGGCCATATTGTTTGAAGCAGGACCGATGCACACGCCTCTTGATGCCATCAATTGACCAGTTGGATAATAGAGTACCCAAGCTGCGGAAGCAAGATTCCGAGTGTGCCGACTACAACCATCGGCGAACCCAAAATAGACCAAATCATCCATCAACACCTGCCATAAAAGACCAAAAAGTGCTGATATCAGAAAAAACTCTCGATGAAATATGTACAAATATACATAAAGTACAAAGAAGCCATTGCCTGACCAAAACTAAGCATAGTACTTCTTTAGGTAGAGCCCGTTTCGGGGCTCCGCCAGCTTGTTTCCATCAAAGTCGATTAACTCATAAGACCCTTTTTCTAAAACTCGTTTAATAATGAAAGGACCGTAGCACGTAGGCTTAAATTTTCCTACCCCCAAGGCATCTTTATCTTGGTCATAGACCAAGAAAAGGTCACCTTCAGAAAAGACTCGAGGACGGAGAGACTTATCATACTGGGTTTTAACCCTTTTCTTATGGGCCTCATTCATCGTGGCAGCATCTCGACGCTGCTCATCGAGATGCTCCAAGTGAACTAGGCGCTCTTCGAGACTCGAAGTCTGAGGAAGAAGCTCAACAACCAACTTAAGAGATGGAATTTCACATTCAACCGGAAAGATAGATTCCATCCCATAAACCAACTGAAAATGAGTAAAACCAGTAGCCATTTTGATGGAGGTTCGGTATGCCCAAAGATCCGAATACAACATAATGTGCCAATTGGACCGATTTTTATCGATTGTCTGTTGGAGTATCGTCTTAAGAGTTTTATTGACTGCCTCGACCTGTCCATTGGCCTGAGGATAATAAGGGGATGAATGCTCCTCGCAGAAACCTAATTTAAGAGCCAATTCAGACATCAGTTGATTCTGGAAATTACTGCCATTGTCAATGACAATCTCTCTTGGGATACCGAATCTTGAGATAACCTGATTGAAAAGAAACAAAGGTGCCGTGTCATTATTGTTCTTATAAGTAGGCATGGCCTCAGCCCACTTCGTAAAGTAGTCTACGGCCACGATAATGTACTTGTGATTCGCCACTGAAGGCGGATTACAAGTTGTAAGATAAATACCCCACTTAGTAAAGGGACCGACGGTGACAACGGGAAAAAGGGGATCTGGATGCGTGCACATCTTGCGAGTAAAAATTTGACACGGGTGACAGCATTTGACCGCTTCCACACAGTCCTTAAAGAGTGAAGGCAAAAAATAGCAAGCACGTATGATGCGCTGGGCTGTAGCAAGCCCTGATAAATGGCCACCACAAGCTCCACTGTGGCAGTCATTGAGCACAGACTCTTCTTCCTCTAAGGTTAAACATCGTTGAAGGATGGAATCAACCCCTCGACGATATAATGTGTCACCAACGATAACATAGTTTTTAGCCAGGTGACGTAATTTTCAACGCTCATCCTTGGAGAAAGTAGAGGGAAACTTCGAAGTCTCGAGATAGGCAATGATATCTCCATACCAAGGGTCGAGTGAAGAGATGAGGAATAAATGTTCGTCGGGAAAACTTTCCTCCTAAACAATATCCTCTCCACAAGGAAGCTCAGAAATTAGCTCCGCGAAAGCCATGGATTTATTAGACTTGGCAGACAAGAACTCGAGATTGAATTCTTGCAAAATGACTATCCATCTATTATATTTTCCCCCAATCACTCGCCTATTGAGGACAAATTGAAATGGATTGACCGCCGCTAAGACAAAAGTTTTGTGTGATGGAGCCTCTGGACAGCGTGGACAGCCGCCAAGGCCAACTTCTCAACCGTAGAATAGTGGAGTTCAGGACCTATTAAGCCTCGACTCAAATAATAAATGACGTGCTCGGAAAGAGCATCATCCTCCTAAACTAGAACCATACCAATGGTTGATTCTGTTTCGGCGAGATATAAAAGGAAGTCTCTACCATAATCCGGTGGACTCAAAAGCGGGGCAGAGACTAATTCCTTTTTCAAAGCATTAAACGACCACTGCGCAAAGTTGTCCCACACAAATGGAACTCCTTTCCGTAGCAAACGCATAAACCCTTTAGTGATCCCGTCATAGCTTTCTATAAACCACCTTAAGAAATTAGCCTTCCCTTGAAGACTTTGAAGTTGTCGAATAGAGGACGGGGGAGGCAACTGAATTATTGCCTCAACCTTGAAGGGATCAACCTGAATCCCTTCATTGGACATGATGAACCCTAACAACCGACCGAACGTAACCGCGAAAATGCACTTGTTGGGATTCAACAAGATTTTATAAAAACGACATCGTTCAAAAACCAATCGAATATGACTAGGATGATCAGTTCTCTTTCGAGAACGAGCAGCGAGATCATCCAAGTATGCCTCGATGACATGTTTGATGTCATGGAAAGCATATGACATGGCCTGCTGAAAGGTGGCTCCAGCATTTTTAACACCAAAAGGCATCTTTCTATATGCAAAGGTACCCCAGGGACATATAAAATTTATCTTATGTTGATCTTCAGGATGGATATAAATTTGATTATAACCCAAAAAACCATCCATGAAGGAAAAAATTTCATTACCCGCACACTCGTCGATAATCTGATCAATGAATGGCGTGGGGTAATTATCTTTCGGACAAGCCTTGTTTAGGTCCCTAAAATCGATGCATACGCAGATTGCTCCTTGCTTTTTGTCCACAGGGACTGGATTAGAAACCCAATCAGTAAGAGGAATAGGGTATATAAAACCGGCCCTTAGCAGCTTCTCAACCTTAGCTTTGATAGTTTCTGCTTTCCTAGGGTTAATCAGTCGAAGCCTTTGACGAACTGGTTTCACTTTTTCATACGTCTTGATCTCATGTTGAACTATAGAAGGATCAATGCCAGGCATTTCTTCATAAGATCAAGCAAATACATCATGATATTCCTTGAACAGGTCGGTGTAAATTTGAATTTCTTCAGGGGAACACTCAATTTCAATGAAGATATTCTCGATGACGTTAGGGTCCCTAAGGATGTTTATAGGTATCGTTTTTGAAATTACCGACATATTACCTTCGGCACGAATGTGTGCTGGAGCCAAAGGGTTTGACACTGTACAAACATCACTAGTGAGGAGCTCGGAGAATCTAGATTCTACTTCCTGCAATGGAGGAAGAAAGTATGAACGATGGTGTAAGTCTTCCCAAGGTCGATCTATACCCATCATTACTTCGAGTATTGCTTCTTCAGAAGGTAAAACCGAATCTAAGCAATCCAAGGCAGAGGTAGAATCAAGGCTCCAAGCGAGGGCCACATGACCATCTAACTCCTCTTCAGAAAATGGATTAGAATGGTTGTCTACAGAGTCTATGATAGACTGATATCTAAGTTCAGCTACAGATATAGGGAATGCCATTCCATTTGCTTGTCCTTCAACTAATGTGGTCGTAGGTGAAGGCAAGGTCCAAGGGTCTGAAAAATAACGAGTTCGAAAGAACTCTTCTCGAGGAGACTCATTATATGATGAAATAGCACTGGTTTTAGCGAAAGGAGAGGGAAGATCAAATGTACCCATCAATGAGGAATACATCCCTACTCCTAAATTCTCAGTATGGGGCGAGGGTTATCGACTAAAGGGACAGTAGAGTCAAAGCTTGCTTGAGGATCTACTGGAAAATAGTCCAATTGATCAACCTTAATGATTTTCCCCTCATGAGGAAAGCAAATGACACGAAACAGAGTAGAAACAACGGCATCCATCTCATATACCCAGTTCCTTCCTAATAGGAAATTATAGTCTAGGTTAGTGTCTACGACCTCTACTTCAATATTGACGACCTTTCCCCCAACACATATAGGAAAGGCCGGGATAATCCCATGCGGCTTATGAGAATGACCATAAAATGCAGTCAAGATGGTGGGTGAAGGAACAACCGAAGGTGATCCAATAGCCTTCCAGCATCACATCGACATGACACATGTGGAAGCTCCTTCGTCTATCACGGTGCAAAAAATATTGATTTTTCGGTATGTAGACTTTATTTGGAAAGCCATATGATGAGGGAGTCGCTTTTTGACATTTGACATGTCAAAAGTGAGCACTAAAGAGTTAGCTGGATCGTCTGCTCCAATTGCGGAGAGTAAAGCACTTCTATGAGCCAGACACGACTGGAGAACCTCTAAAGCAGACATGGTGCATGGACTCTGAGCCAGATCTTCCACAATGGAGTAATTCTGGGCAGCCTAGCATTAGGATTAATCGTCGTGCGTTTAGCGGAACCTTTCGGTATCCGTGGTATAGTCTCGACAGGGGGTTGCTCAATATGAATGTCAGTACTTCCGGGAACAGTCTTGTCCTTGGAAGTTTCGGCTTCACCATAATCACGTGACCGAGTAGCCACATGGACGCTAGAACCCATCATGAAAAAAATTGATTATTTTTCCCTTTCCCGGTTGCCCCCAGCGGAGGTTCCAGGGTTTGAACTCGCGCCAGCAAGAAGTTGCTGCCCTTGGGGAAATGGGTTGGTTAACACAGCTTGAGAACTAGAAGTCCCTTGTTTTCCTAACAAGCATTGAGCATCTTCAATCTTAGGGCAGAGATGAGTTAGATGGTCTCCACTGCACAATTTGCATGGAAACGTGACTTTCTTTCTCGACTCATTTCTACCACCACCAGCGTTGTTGCCGGATTTATTTGCATCAGGCTTCCCATCCTGGTTCTTTTTCTTACCTCGTCCTTTCTTTTTCCCATTGGAATTTTGATTTCCTTTGGAGTTATCAGATTGGACGGCATTTATTGAAGAAGTTTGGGAAGTGCGGGGATTAGACGATGTGACTTGGTTGTTAGAACCAGCTTGCAAGGACAACTGCTGCAATTGATTCAACAAGTTCACTGTAGTTGTGTCTACTGACCCAACGATACCATCCACGTGCGGACCTGGCTTCGACTTAGCTACATCAACCATAGATCCAGGAGCATCTAGCAAGTATTTTTGTAGGATCCCAGACTGAGAGTAGATCAATTCTAATTGCAGGGCCCTAAAAATGGATTGCTCCTTAGAATAGACCCTAGACATGGAGACATCCTTGGAGATCTCGAGTTGTAATGACTTCAAAAACCACTCGAGACGGTACTCCGGAGGGATTTCGGCTTTAATGAGCCTCTTTCTCCATCTCCATTCCTGAATATGGTCAGAAATGTGGGTTGCCTTATCCTGACGAAAGGTGGCCAGAAGTTCAGTTCCGGCATCATAGCGGACAGGCAACTGGAAATGATTTAAAAAAATATTGGCTAGGTCAGCGAACGATGTAAAGCTGCCCCGTGGCAACTCTATATACCATTTGGCCGCATTACCAGTCAAGGTGCGCTGAAAGAGTCTCAACCTAATCGAGTCATCGATAAGGGAGTTAGATGAGCACCACAAATGGAATGTGGTTACATGGTCACCTAGGTCCTCACCACTCTTCCCTTCGAATTTTGGAATGTCCGAAGGGAGTTTGGTTGGGACCGGAGGCTAGGCCGGATTGTACTTGATTGGGTCATTTGTTAACTTAGTGAGATCTAGCAATTTCAACATTGCCAGAAATGAAAGCCTAGGAGGACCTTGGGGATTCCACCCAGATTGGGCAGAACTACCGAAGCTCTGAAAATATTGTCCTGGAATTTGGGAGGCACCAGGCTACCCGAAGTAACCAGTAGAACCGACTAAACCAAAAGGCAAGCCTTGTGGTCCAGCAAAATTCGGATTTTGACCAACTCCGGCCGTATAGCCTCCATAACCAGCAAAGTTTCCTCCTAAAGGATTGTAAGGAGTTGATAACCCCTGATACGGATTCCAAGCCGAAGCTAGGGGAGGAATACTTTAGAACGAACTAACCATGGAGTACGGCCTATTCCCTTATTGGCTGATAAACGGATGCCCGGTTCCCGCGTTACTAACTCCAGGGTTATTCCAACCTTGGAAAGGGTTGCTGCTTTGTCCTACAGAAGAAAAAGGCATGGATCCGACCGTCGGGTTGGAATGTGGTATATGACCACTTCCGAAAGGAAAATCCTGGAATGAAGCCGATCCGCCCATCATAGACGTAGCGACAATAAATGGAACCGATGGAATACCCCGTGAGTGGGTGCCAAATGGGAAGAATCCAGTACCAAAAGCATTGGTTTGGGCATTTCCACTCGTGGAAGGAATGGAGGTAGACCCAACTAAAGATGTGCTAGCAAAAGATCCAAACAAGGAAGCAGAGGAGATGGAAATGGTTCCCCCGCTTGCACCGATTTTGGGGTTTGCATAGTCATAGCACTTGTAGAAGCCATGCTTCCAGTAGTGGTCATCGATGGTAAGCGCGTAGTGTAACTTGGACTTGACAGTCTATGCGTTGGAGTCCCAACGTATTATAGTATGTCTGGATGACTAGATGGTAGTGGAGAATTTGGAGCTGCTAACGACTCTGAAAGTTCTTCTACCTCTATCTTATTCTCTGCTTGAAAGAGAACTCGAGAAAGGACTGGAGCGTCCCTCTCTTGTTCAGAAGTACCAGGCCTTGCTTGGCCGCTAATGCCCCCGAGAGGAGGATCAATCCTCGATCCGTCAACCGGCGTGGGACAGAACACACCGGTAGTATTGCCTATGCGCCTTCTAGGAGAAGGCTCTAAACTTGGTGGCGAAAGACCACGGAGTCTTCAAGACCGTCTAGGAGATCGGTTAGCCACTTTGAATTTTTTGTTATGATCTAACTAAAGACTCAAAAAATTGAAAGCTAGGCCAACTAGGAGCATAGAGCACACACTATAAAGTCCCTAAAGATACAGCGAGTCAAACAACTTCCAAGTATTTCCGCTCTGGGTGATTAGGACCGGACACCAAAATACGAGAAAGTGAAATAAGGGGCCTTCAGAGGATAGTCTCGGATGATGAGGGCCCAATCCTATCAGCAAAGGTATTAGAGGAAGTTACACTGACCTCTTAAAAACAACCTGCACTGCTGCAAGCCCCTAAGCTTCGCAAGGGTTCCCTCCAGTAGTACTGTCGAGAGTGATGCAACGTCAACGTCAGGTGCCACGGGATTCCCCTCCACAGCCACCTGTGTAGTTCCCTAGGAGTAGCAACTATGGATACCAACTCATCGTAGAAGCCAGGCGGAACAGTCGTGAGGTAAGTTCGGACAAGTAGGAGAGGGGGTATCTCTCTTCCCTGTCTTCACAGACCCTCATGTTTAACTCCCAGATCCAGAGCTTTCCTGGTCTTCCTAACGCTATTGGATTTTATCTCGTTATTCAGACTCCTACGTTTGACGTTTATATGGCCTTGGAGAGTTAACTCTCCACTCGCCTAATCAAGGTCCTAAAATCATAATCTTGTTGGTGTAACTGACTAAAACAAAACGTTCTAGTGAATTTTAGTTAGCGCTTGATTTTATTATGTTGTTCTTTAAGTCACAAGGTAATGGAAGTGAAACTAGTGGTGTTTTTTGAGTTAAAAGAAATTAATAAAAACTTAACTACATGCACACGCACTTTTTCATTTTTCGATGAAGAGCAATTTCTATAGGGTTCAGAGGTACTTCTAATAAAACAAAATTTTCTTTTCTTTTCGTTAATACACACCTCACACTCACAAAAACTAACAAAGCTATGTATGCCTAAAAAGGGGATGCAAATCTATCCTAATGCAACAACTATATATGGATGCAAGATTCAAAAGTACTCTAAAAACAAAAAATGAAAGTTCTTGCTTATCAATCTTTATCTTGCCACTTAAAATACCTAGATGGAATATGAAATTTTACCATTCATTTCATCTAAACACTAAAAACCAGTTCTAAGACAAACATAAAGCAATTTCACTTACTAAAAGGAAACCAAATGAAACGCAAATTCAAGAAAGAAAAACTAAGATTTTCAAAAGATTTTCTTCAAAGCAACAAAAAAAAAAATATTTTCAAAAAATGCTCTCAACAACGCTGAAACTTGTGACTGAAGAATAGGAAATTAAACAATTTTGCGAATTGACACCACACAATGGATGAAGACTCAACAAAAATAAATGTGTTTTGAAATCACTCTTAACAATCAAAAGAAGCAATGAAAGCTTTGGCAATGAAAACCAAAAGATCAAAAAGACAAATTCCAAGAAAGTGTCAATCAACAACTTTCATGAAACAAAGAAGTGGATGGTCACAAAGTGGCTTTTTCAAGTAAACAAAAAGTCACCCGAAAGAAATATTAACACAAAGATTGAATTCAATCTTCCTACCCTGATGAAACAGAGAAGCCAAGATTCCTAGCAATAAATCTTGCGTGTTTTAGCAAAAAACGAGACGCGTGCAATCAACAAAAAACAAGACCAATACTCCTTATAATCATAGAGAATTTGGAACAAGATGCTCGCTGTAAAACAAATAACTGATACTGGAAAATGACTGTTTCAGACTGACTCAAACCACCAGACAAGCCTTCAGAGACTAAAAAGATTTATAGATCTTGAAAATTGCAATATATACGTGACTGTACTTATGTACACATTGCGTGTATATGCGACTGTGTTTGAGGAAACCTGCATATACACGGATTCACTCTAAGAAACAAGTGTATATATGCTTCTGTATCTAAGAAAAATAGCGTATATGGAAAGCTTCAAGAAAAAAAAAAAAAAAAACTGAAGAAACTAGCAAAGGTTAAAGTTCAAAAATAGACCAGACAGTAACAGCAAGCAGCCAAGGCAGCTGAACCCTTATTGGCTTGAAAAACACCCAAACTAGGAACAACAAGAGTGTTTTCCCCAGTGGAGTCGCCAATTCTGTGTAGAGGGAAATGTTCCCCCAGGGCTTTTTGGGTTGAAACCCTAGCAGACTGAAAGTTATCTATTCAAAGAAACATGCATTCATACAGCCATTATGCTATTATAAGAAAATTCTATGATAAGGGTACGTACCTTTCGTCCTGCATTTGAGAAGGCCTTTAGGGTCCAAACCCTTCTTAGAGTTCCCTTCTTCTCTTTTGTCCTGGAAAACAACCAATTCAAAGAATACAGCAGTACGTGGACAAAAACTTATAAAGAAACCATCTTCATGTTATAAGGAAAGGTAGTTAGTTATGAAATCCAAACAACCATTTACATATGAATTCTAAACATGAATATCATTAACATAAAGAAGATTCATTTCGGGAACCAGGACATGTGTTTCTTTTATTATAGACAAATAAAGTATATAAAAAGGAATAATTTCACCTGAGTCACCTTCAGCAGGCTCCAAGCAAAGCTTCCTTCCGGATCCATTCCAGCCTCAAGCCTCTAACAAAACTCCTTCCATGACTCTCTCCATGATGTCATAAATGGTGGATGAACATCAACATACAAGGAAACAAAGGTTTCCTGTACAAAATGGGGGGAGTGCAGAAGGCACAAGGGACTTTAGACCTGGTCAAGGGAAAAATCTCAGCATAATAACCTTTCTCTCTCTTCTCTCCTCCCTTAGGCCTTCCCTTTGAGGTCTTTTTATACCATCTCCAAAGTAGTTTTTTAGTTAGGAGTTGGTTGGGAACAGTTGGGCCACGGGCACTAACAGGTGATCAACAGGTAAAACCCGCGATCCCCGCCCAAAAATAAGTAGTTTTATATTTTTTAAAGTGTTTTAATACATACACGCGGGTTGGCTATACACATACCCGCATACACATGCGTTTAACTCAGGGAAATGTCGCGTATAAGGGATAAAACACTGTTTTTTTTAATTTTAGGACTAGGTCTGGAAGGAGGGGTTGCCCTAGGCCATGAGTACAACATCACAAACCATAAGAGTGAGGTTTGGAGCTATAAAAAATACCTAACTACACAAACCCTAGCTGCAATCACACGTGTGAGAAGAATGACCCAAAAACAATGGTAGAAGGCTTTGATCTTCTTCTCGTTTTCTTGGCCTCTCAAGAGGCTCTCTTCCTTTCCTATTCACAATTCTATCCTTTTGGTGAGTCCTTCATGGATGATATCTTGAGCTAGGTAGATTCCTCATATATATAGGCTCCTCTCCCATGATATTAGGCCGATTTGTCATCGTTCCCAACTTGACACATCTCTCTAGATAAGTTGATCGCTCCTTTTGAAGGCTCACTTGTTGCAACACCTTTGATGAGGTCTTGGAGGGTCTTTTGGGTCTAACATTAACTAATACAATACGTAGCATGCCCCAAGTGGGTCTTCCAAACATGAAAATGATTTTAAGGACTTGAAGACTCAATGACAAGCCCTAGGAACTCATAATGGAAGTTTGGCCTAAAGAAAGTTCCTTGAGCATGAAAACCATGCCTCAACAACAACAATAATACATTTATTTTTCTCATTGCATCAAATATATAAAATCATGGTTACATATGTCATTTATGAAGACTGAACCTAGTTACATATTTCAAGAGTGCACAAAAAGGAATTAATACAGATGTGTGTTATTGTTCGATAATTAATTGAAATATCATAAGTCATCAAGGAGAGAGGTGGTAACCAGACCTAATAGAGTGAGTGTGAACCGCCAAATCAAATGAATAAGGGCTTAATTGGGGTTGTGACTCGGTTGTCTCCCTTATATGTTGATGTGGACATTTTTTGCCATCAACACAAACACAATAGTACCACTACATGAGAAAGAGATGGGGTAATGGAACTACACTATATTCCTACTCATGAACATGTTTTTGATATTCTAACAAAGGAATTTCCATACAAGAAGCTTGAGTACTTAAGAAGCAAGATTTGTTTGGTAGACATCTCTTCTTTGAGTGAGAGGGAGTGATGATGGAAAATACATTATTTTCTTCATATGCCATGCATTAGATCAATACTAACAATCATAATTCTTAGTGAAGGCCATGCAAAATGAAGAGGTTTTAGAGGATTTTATGAGGAGCTAAGATTGAAACTTGTTGAGAATTAGAAAATCTAAGATAGAAATGGACTTGTATGTATATCAATACTCTTTGAGGTTGAGATATGGAATCCAAGATAAGAGTAGTCCAAGAGGATTGATATTTTTTGAGAATTAGGAATCAAAGATAAGAATAGCAGTAAAAGGACATACTCTTTGAACATCTAGATGGGGTATGTGCCTTTAGAGATAGTTTGGTATGTCACATAGAGACTTCCAGTATGATGTTCTCATAAAAGTTGAGTTCATCAATGTATGATGTTCTCATAAAAGTTGAGTTCATCAATTAGAGGCCTCATTCACAATGTTGGTTATGATATTGATGCTTAATCCATGGCTTATCAATTTGAATTTTTCTTATTAGAATGTTTCAATTTAAGATTCCTTATACTTTGGTGATGGGATTATAAATACCTCTATAGTTAAGAGGGAGTGTTGGAGAATGTAACCAGATTAGGCCTTCATAATGACCTTTGTAAGTATGACATTGTATATCTTGTATATAAAAATAGAAAAATAATTTTTATTTTTCAAAGTATGGATTTCATTCTTAAGTCTAGGTGAAATCTTATTTTTAACTATTCTATGGCTTTCTGAGTCAAAGAAGATTTTTTTTAATGTATGAAAGTCCCATTTGGACTGAAGTGAAGAAAGAAAAACTATCCTCTAAGGCCACTCGGGCCTAAAGAGGCCTGTTTGACCCCTCAAGAAGGTTATAAATAAGAAGGAATTTGACTCATTTGGCACTATACAATAGCAAAGAAGGAAGAAGAGCTAGGAAGATAAGAAGAAGAGAAAGAAGTAGAAGAAAAAGCACTCTTTTATGTCTAAGGTGGATAGTAATATGAGTTTAGGTACAAGGTATATTAATAGAAAAAAAGGCATAGATGTACTAAACCAAAGATGGTGGAAGGAATGGACTGAGGAGAAAGCACGGGTGGACTAAAAGGATTGACACTATGCTAGAGCCAGGTGGATATTACTAAGATTTGCAGGTGCTATATAGACTACCTTTCATGGACACAAAGGTTGGAGTGAGATTGAGCAAGAGAATTGTTGAGATGGAAACACACTCCTATTACAATAGCAAGGAGGGATGGAAGATTGACAAAGTGGACCATGGTTGTCATGTTTGGGATTAACCCTTCGCAAATACAATCACCATCTGTACAATTGTTTGGGAAAATTTTTATTGCACATCTGGACAATACATCATCGGGTGAAGGGACATGGTTGTCTTGTTTGGGATTAACCCTTCGCAAATACAGAAAGTAGACATCATCAGGTGAAGGGACATATGGACAGAAAGTAGACACACATGCGGACATCACTTGATGGAAGTAAATTTAACGTCAATTCGGTTACATGTGATTCTTCCGAAGCTCCAAGTGAGGGTTTCCACAGAGTTCTCAGTTCTACAAGCGTTTCACTCATGAATTCGATAGCTAGAGGCCCAGGTCTAGTTTTGGGCACTTATTATTTCATCAAAACTCCAGCTTCTGCCGTTACACTTCTGTACAGTCAAATTCCGCATGCAACATAAAATCTAAACAATGGTTTAATATATTGTCAAGTAGAGTATAACATATAACATAGGATGCCTGTGTTGAATACTACACCAGCCTTCACACGTCACTATGTGTATCAGTATTGCATCACCACGTATTACTTTCATAATCATCATATATATATTCAAGTATTGAAGAATGGATTCTCAAACGTGTTTGGACCTTTGTATTGTGCGTATGTTTACTTCATAGTGGTATTTGATATATCGGTTTTAATTTATTATAATCTATATAATATAATATTTAATATTGGGTGGATTAATTACTTAAATATGTTTTAAGTTTTGAAGTTATTTTTTAATTATGAATGGAGATTGTTTTGAATAATATCTGGGTTTTGAATAATGTGCATAATTTATACTTTTTGTAGCCACTATGAGAGGAAAATCAAATACATATTTTCCAAGTATAAATGCAATGAGTATAAACTGTTTTGAACAATATATTAGTAAGCTATCATTTCTGTAGTTACCATGAGAGGAAAATCAATTACATACTTTTAGGGTAATAACTTTCATATGAGGAAACATATCAGGTATGGAAAGATAGAATAATCACATGGTAAGAATTGAAGTGAGAAAATAATCACAAAACCAACTTAATTTCTTGTGGGAATATGATATCTTGTTTAGAAGTAGACTTTATCACTCTGATACCTTCCATGTTTAGCTGCCATAGGGTACATCAAATACATGCAATCAAAAATTATTTGCAAATACATTTCTAAGCTAGAGCTCTATGTTTATTTCCTTATTACAGCAATGCAGATTTAGAATATTCCCAATGAGCTAAGTTAATACCCTAATCTATTGGAACATTCCTACTAAGTTAAGCTCCTATTGATGCACTCAGCTGCAAGCAACAATACTATTAATCCGTCTCCTCCTGATAGAAAATTCAGCACTTCATTCTTAGATCTGAACTGACGCCCTGTGGTGGGCTCATAATAAAACTGTAAATAAACACACAATTGTGATGGTCAGATATAATAATATAATTCAATGTAAGCATTACTTAAATACTCTCCTAACTACATGAATAGGAACTCTTAACTTAACTTTTAAATATTAGAAATCACTAATAAGTTGAAATTCTCAATGGTGGGTAGTTCAAATATGCTACAAATTGTTTGAAATTTTGCTATATAAAGGTATTTGAAAATAAAACACAAGCAGTGCATCCTTGGCCTTAGGAGGAGAACAATACCTTATCCTGCTTGCCACTCCTTCTGACTCGTACTTCATAGCCCCACCCTTCTGGGAGCCAGGAAGGCCTCCCCTGATGAGCATTCTCATTCCTTTCCATGTGTTTGGCCTGTACCATGCAGGGCTATAAAATTTAATTTCCCAAAGTATTTTGGCATTTTGTTTATTTTTATAGTGATTTGATTTATTTAATATAAAAAAAAGTGCCCCTTCCAATTGGATTCACTAAAATCTGTCCAAATTTGGAAGAAATGAGCTATTGAAGAGATGTGTAAGGGAGGATGGGGATTTGACTACATGTGAGCATGCCATGATGGATTCTATGGGGGCCACCTTGTTTCTAAGAGAAAAACCTTCAAAATTCTCCATGTTGGCTACTATTTGTCTACTCTACACTAACATGATATGACATACACTAGGGGATGTGATGAGTGCCAAACCAGACCAAAAGGGATACTAAAGTATGAAATGCCTATGCAAACTCAAGTGACCCTTGAGCCATTTGAGATGTGGGACATAGATTTCATTATACCAATTGATCCCCCATCCAAATAAAAGAGATACATCATTATGTGCACTAATTATTTGATAATGTGGTCTAAAGTAAAGTCAATAAATGAAGCAACATAACACAAGGTGGCCAAGTTTCTACCTCAAAACATCATTTGTGAAGGGAGGGGCTCAATTCACTTCACTTCAAATCTAATTGAGGGAATCATGGAGCAAAATCATAAAAGTAAAAAAAAAATTTACTCCATATCATCCTCCAACAAATGGGTAGCTCCACCTCATGAATAGAGATTTAGAGAAAATATTGAATACATTTTTCAATACCACCATAAATGATTGGCCAACCTCACTTTGGACCCCACTTGGGCCAATAATACGAGGTAGAAAACCACCACTAGTTTCACCCCCTTTGAGTTGGTTTATGGAAATAAGGCATTGTTGTCTATTCTGAGTACAACACCCTAAGAATGGCAAAAAAGTTGGACCTAGACATCACTAATGTCCAGAAAGAGAGCTTGCAACAACTCAATGCTATTGATGAGATTAGAATGTAGGCTCTCATGCATAGTGAGGTGGTCCAATCTGCATGACAAAAAATTCAAAGAAATGAGCTTCCAAGAGGGTGAATGGACCTTACTATATGACTCTAGATTCACGGGCTTCAACTCAAAAGATGATGCAAAAAAGGGTAGGTCCTTATTTGGTGGAAAAATGTCATGAGAAAAGGCTCTCTCTAGATCACAACACTTGATGAAGAAGGAATTTCACTATTAGAGAATGGTTACTAGCTGAAACTCTACAAAATATCTCTATCAGACGAGGAGTTTAAACATTCAATAAGAAAGGAACCAAAATTTGATTACAAACCTCCAAACTCCCAATGCATCCAAAGTGTGATCAACATAAGAAGAGAAAGAAGAAAAGGGGAAAAAATAGAAAGAAGGAAAAAAAGAATATAAACCCAAGGTTAAAACCTCTATGAGGCACTTGAGAAAGACTCTAGGACTAAAAACCTATGTTTTTTTTTTCAAGGTTCTAGTCACAACTAAAACAAGGAAACAAACAAGGATACAACTTCAAAACTCTACATTTTCATCCATCAATCCAACTCTTTGCATGTGCTCCATAATTTCAATGATTTCCCCAAGTTCCTCCCTCACTAGGTCACCTATCTCACTAAATTATGTCTTTCTCCTCAAGAGCTACAAAATTGTCAAGATTTGCTACATGATTGTGATTAGTATAGAAAAAGGGCTAGGATCTTACATTTTTCATAGAGGAACAAGAAGGATCCACCACAACCTCATAAGCCACCCTCCACACCATTAGGCCTATCCTCCACCCAAATTTATATTTCTATCCATTAAAAATACTCATTTCCACCCCTTTTTTCATCCCTTCCACAATAGGAAAGACCTCTGACCCTTTTCCAAGACTCATAATGAATTATCAATGTTTTTAGAAGCATTATGTGAAGAAGATTGTGACTGTAGAGGGGTTTGTGTGATTTGTATAGGAAGAGAGACAACCCTTTAGAAGTATGAAAAAACTTTACATAACCAAAGTTGAGAGCACAATAATGAATAAAGAACCATCATTTCCTTGATTTTGGGAAGCTACAAGATCTTCTAGAAGCTGCTACAAAATCATTAGCCAAAATTACTAAACTTTAAAATAAACTTCCATCCTTAAAATTTTCCCTAATAAAAAATAATAATTAAAACCAGATTAACTATCCATCTATTTCTTGTAAACTAACTATGCTCTATTGGCCACATTCTTGTTTTGCTGAGACTGAAGCCTCTACCACTATGACCAGCTATTAAGTACATGGGGCCAGACAAGCATGCAAGGAGGGATGGAATATTGAGAAAGCCCAAAATTTTTATTACACAATAGGAACAATACATCATCGGGTTCAGGGACGTGGTTGTCTTGTCTGGGCTTTTTCCCATAAGGGCTTAACCGGAGGCTCTATCCCGCAAAAAAGTCCTCTTCGTACATTCCATAGACTATCCCTATATAACATATTGAGAATCTTAGAGTGTCTATTGGCCACAGGGAACGGGAGAATCTTCCTTGGACGGTAGTGGATAGCAGAGTGTCGATTGGCCACAGGGAGCGGGTTTATGGTGCTCCCAAGAATCCCAGTGCATTGAAAGTGGTGTCGGGGGAGCCACCTTTCATGCTTGAGGATGGTTCCTCGTGGAAAATCTTGAAAAGGATTAAATTGAAGGCATTAATGGCCTGCGGAACCATTTGAGAATGAACGGAGAACAAATGAAGCAATGGGTGGAGGCTTGGTGTTTCCTTGCGAGATCTGCATACATTTCTTGTGCACGGCAGATTAATGAAGTAATGGGTGGAGGCTTGGTGTTTCCTAGGGAGATCAACTTTCTTTCTAACCCAGGGATCTGCATATATTTCTTGTGCACTGAGCACTAATGAAGCAATGGGTGGAGTTTTGGTGTTTTCTCTATGGTCCAAAAATCAACCTTTTTTCTAACCCATGGATCTGCATACACTTCTTGTGCACTGAGGACTTTAAACTCATTCTGGGGTCTCAATGGATGAATGGTAGAAGGATTCTTGGGTTACAACTATGTCTATGTGGTTTTGACAAGTTCAGGGGAGACATCTAAGAGGAACCTGGTCTGGGCAAACTTGCCTAGGTTACTATTGGAGTTGTGGAACTAGCTTGTTATTGGGAATATAACTAATAGTATAGAAATTTTTTTACTTCTCTGGATCTACATTTTCTTTATAGCTATTATTCAATAATGTACCTGAGTAGAGGATGCCATTGTTTTTTCAAATAAAGATTCACTGAAAATAAACAATTCTCTTTCAATATTTAGCTTTTAAGATATTCAAATATAAATGATAAATTCCCTAACCTGCAAGGAGGATCCCTCCTAATGAATCTCAAAATTGTTTTGCTTTTGAGAATCTAGCAATCTAAGCCTCCTCCAACTGAGATGGGGAAATTGCCTTAGCCTTGCAATCAACTCCCCTCCCAATTGCAATCTTCTTCTTTAGCAAAATCAATTTTGCTATGAGAATATAGCAATCTAAGCCTCCCCCAACTCAGATGCAGCAACAACTGGCCTTCTCAACCTTTAGCAAGATCCCGAAAATGGATTTCTCTTCACACAGTTGTTCTTTTTGTCACTTCCTAGCCACTCTCTCTTTATAATGTTTTTTACTCCAAATCCTCTACCCCAATTTCCCTTTTATACAATCTTAGAGATCAATTGTCCAAATTGGCTACCCCAATCTCCCTTTTATCTCGGGAAAATCAACCTAAAGGGATCACATCTAGTTGGTCAAACTGGCACTGCCTAACCCCAAGACCCTCCCAATCTACCCTAATAGTCCACAATAATTAATAACTTTAATTGAATCTGCGGAGATCAAGCTAAACACTAATAGTCCACAATAATTAATTAACTTTAATTAAATCTCATGAGATCAAGCTAAACTGATCACATCCCTTCCCCCAACTAACAGGTCCTAATCCCAAGGCCTTCATGAGAATTGATGGGATCACATCCCTTCCCACAACTAATAGTGCTTAACCCCAAGGCAACCATGAGAATTGATGTGGTTGACCAAGATCACATTTCTTCCCCCAACTAACACTACCTAACCCCAAGGCTTCTAGGAGAATTGACGAGGTTGATGGGTGACCTAGGAATAAGCAAGGTGCTTAGCAAGTGGCAAGAGACCAATTGAGCTAACCCTTGGGGCTTATTAAATTTCATTATTATAGTTTGAATAAAACTAAAATAAGAAAATATTTTCTTCTAACATCCTAATACACCAAATTGACTTACAAGCCCTTTAGATGATGCTAACGTCAACACTAGATTCTCTATATCTAATGCGAGACTCATTTATTTTAAAAGATAGTCTAATTGTTTCTATTTTTAAGATTATTCTAATAATTTTATATAGAAAATTAAAATTCTAATAGTACCATAGAGTAGTTTCATGAAGTATAAGGAATAACCACACACATGAGATATTATTAAATAGGATAAATTTTATGGCCTAAATTTTTCCATTTCACTGAATTTCATTTTTTTCTTTTTAAATAAACTAAAAAATTACTATTTTTTCAATTAAAAAAAAATTATAGTTTTTTCTTTCCAACCTAATTAGCTTAGTATTTCATTGCGACAAATTCTACCATATAGTAGATCTATTCCTTCTCATTCATAATTAATTAACAATCTATATCTTTCCATTCATAATTAATTAACCATGGTTGTGATTTCCACATTAGGACTGTTGAATAAGAATTAGACTATGCAATAAAAATCTGTGTTGATGAGAGATTTTATGCACGTTTATTGATGAGGTCAACATATGAAATAGTAAAAGTTCTTGTATTCTTCTACGGCACCATCCTTTGCACTCTATGATGAAAGAGTGAGTAATGAAAGCGCCTTTTTTTAGGTGGCTTTGGGGTCTCTAGAAAATTGACTTGTAATTTAGTCTTTTGACTGGATGGTAGTAAAATTCCAAATAAACCATCAGATCAGATTTACTCTAAGGGTTAAAAAGAAAAATGTTACTCACACCTAGCATACCTCAAAAACTTCCTCTTAATTATTAAAATATTGAATGTTTCACTAAAATATTCTTAGAATATGCTGTTTTATTTATTTAAATATAGAAAATTCATGATTAAGATATCCCATTTTATTTGCTTAAATATAAAAAATTAATAAATTAAATTTGTTTTTAAATTTTAATAAAAAAATAAATTTATTTATTTATCTTAAAAAGTTATTAGAAAAGATTGAATGAATATAATTTTAATTATAAATATTTATTTTAATTAGTTATTGGGATTTTAAATTAAAAATATGGTCAAACCTGTTAACACTCAGGTTGTTCCCTTTGACTCCCAAGGGAATACGGCCGAGGTAACCACAAACCAACTTTGGATTACAAGTTCTAGCCTACCTGCAATTAGAGAGGGCTCTCTCTTTTGATTTAGCTTTGTTTTTAGGATTTTAGGCTAGTTATGAAGTATAAGGTTTTGTTTGAATTTTGGTTGTCATCTGTTGTCTGAAGATGGGCTTGCAATGATCAAAGAGGGTTTATTCCATTGGGAAAATGGAGTCCATGACTGATTATTGCTTTGTTTCTGTGATAAAAGAGTGTTACTGCAGAGCCAGATAGGTATCCATGATACAAACCTTTGATTTGAGAAGAAATAGTATAGAATCACACCATGAAAGGCAACCAAGATTTCTTTCTTGGTGATACAGAACATAAAAGGCTAAATCTTATTCCAGAGCAAAAGAAAATTGTCGAATATAATTTACCATAAAATTAGAGTAAACAGGAGCATTTAAGAATTCCATATTTACAACTAATCTTTGAAGAAAACATAGTTACCAGGATTGATTGAGTTTAGGGTGTCTTACTGGACAAATCCCGAACTATTAATTTTCCTTCCTACTAAAAAAACATATATCATAGATGAGTTATGTAAACATATAAAACATAGAGACAGTTAGGAAAATATTTATTGTATCATGAGAAAACACGAGAGTTCTGCAACAGCCAACAATCCCATCACAACACGTCCAAGCATAGCCTAGTTGAGAAAACCAAGCAGCTTCTTGTATTATACTTCTCAGAACATACAGCCAAGTTCTTGAGAACAAATAAACAACAACCCTCAAATAAGCTAAGCGGGGCGTACGTATACAAAATTGTCTTTACAAAATATCTGAGAATGAGTCATTGACTCATAACTTTCTCTACCAACTCTCAAAAATAGTGGATACAATAGTTATTGCTATTAAAGAAGATTGATTAGAGCTAGTCATTCTTGCCAGAGATCTTTTGACTTTTGGGGCGTCTTGGGACGGCTGAGCACCTTTGCATCGATTTGGAGAATTCTTGCGTTTGTGCTGCCCTGTCATGGTGTTTCTGTGTTAGACACATCAATTGCATTATCCAGCTGTACTGAGACACCGCCATTTTTATCTAGCTGTCTTCCACTGTTGCTTTAAGTAGATTTGATGCATGAGTCATTTGAAAATGCTGACTTTAGGCCAAAATTAATTTATCAAATTATAGTTTCTATCATACTCCTCCACCATTCTTCAGTGGCCAATTGGTGCCTCTGCATTTTGATTAGAATTTCATCAGCTTCAGTGTATTTGTAATAATTGGGAGTAACTGCAAAAAGGTGTTTGATCTCATGCTCATTAAAAAATAGATTTTCCAGCTTATCGTAAAGACCCTGCCCAGATGGGGGCCCTGCTTCCTCTGGAGCGCTTGCAGATGCTGTTATTTGATTTGTTGCAAAGTTGTTGACCCTTTTGGCATAATGTTCATGTGATAACAATCTTCTTGCACTGGTCACCAAACTAGGAAGGCCCCTGTTATGTAGAACCGTGATTTTTGCAATAAATTCATTCACTTCTGGTTGTATTTCCTGACATTTTCTCTCCAATGACTAGACATAACTTCTCAGGGTAAGCACCCTTTTTATCAGCAGAATAGTATCAGTCTTGTCTCTAATGCCCATTCCTGCTAGCTGAAGGTCAGTCTGATTGTTAAGACATTTATCATTTTGTTGGCTATTTCAGGCATACTCCCTAAAGATGCCCTAGCTCTTTTATTTTCAGCTTGAGCTCTACTCAGAAGATTCATTTGTTCATGAACTGTTTCAATGGACTGCCATTGGTCTGTAATAGATTGGTGAATTTTAGCGCATAGAGTTTTCTTTACATCAGCTATAGTTTTGTTCATGGTTAATTTATTTTCCAGCTCCTTTATCTTCTTTTCCAGGGTTCTTATTTCCCTTGTCCTTTCAGCCACATTCTGCTTTGATTTATCATATTTCTCTTCTAGTGTAGCCAATTTTTCTTTTGCTACCTTTAGTTCTACCATCTGAGCCTCAAGAGCCTCCAGTTCCTTCCTCATATTTTGCATGTCAAGGCTGGGTGCCTGCTCTGGTGCTACCACATCTAGTGCTGGTGCTGAAGGGCCTGCTTCTGATGTCCTTTCTGGGGGAGGAATTATTACTTGAGGAGTATCCTCAAGATTTATAACCTGCTGAGGTGGCTGAGACACCCGTTCTCCTTCCTCTTGCTTTAAGGCTACCTCCAAATCACCTTCTGCCTCCACTAACCTTTTGTGCAAAGCTACCAGCATAGCCATCACATCTTGATTTCTCCTTTGCTGGGCAACATCTTCAGTCTGAGGGTGAAGGGTTGGTGGTAGCTTAACTAGCTTCTTCAAAGCTGCTATGTCCTCATCTTTCTTCTTCATTAATGCTTGCACTCCCTTAGGCTCATTTGGATCATGGCCCACTTCTATGATGATTTCTTCCAAGGACTTGATTATGTTATCCTTGGCTTGAGAGGAAGCTTTCTCTAGCTCCAATTGAGCAATAATGTTATTTAGGGAGTTTTGCAACCTATGTGCCAATAGAGTCTTATCATCCAATGTAGCATAGACCATCTCCCCTCTTTGTTTGTGTAGTTCTATCTGATCCATAGGATGGATGTCCTTGGCAAAGACCTCTAGGTTGGTCCTAATATAGTCAGCAGCTGACTGAGGCTGCAACATGGTGGGCCTAAAATGACTAAGAGTCATTTTCCCCCCTTGAATATCATAGGCCAACATAAGCCTTTCTTGATTGGTTGGCGCCATCTTGAGCAGCTGGTTATAGAGTTGGATTCTAATTGGCTCATTTCTTGCTTTTATCTCTATAAACTGCTTCTTGATGCTAGACTCAGGCCTTGTCTGCCGCCCTGATGAACTAACTTCTCCTCCATGCTGTATTTCTTGTTCCTACTGAAAGGAACTGGCTGATGTTTTAATGTTGGGAGAAAGCATGGTACTAGTGGGTCTTTCAGGCATCTCCTCCTCAGAAAAGGGATCCAACGTTTGTCTTTTCTCACCTTGTTGATCTATTGAATTGGTGAGAGGAGTTTCCTCCTGCCTATCTCTCTTCCTTGTTCTTTCCTCATTAGCTGGAGTTTGTAGCACCGAGGTTTCCACTGTTACCTCCTGCCTAGGAGGGACATTTTCCTAAGTTTTCTGCTCTGTATTTGAAGGTGCCTCAGCCATCTCTTCTTGCCACTCTGCTTGTTAGTCTATGTTAGAGAGTGGCTCCTCTTGTTGCATCTCTTTTCCTTTAGCTGTAGTTGCTGCCTGTGTAGAGGCTTCGGCAGATTGCTGGGGAGTAGTAGAAGAGGAAGCAGCTACTCCAAGATGCTTGAGTACTGAGGAGAAAATCTGTCCAAAACATTCCAAGTCAACTGATTTTTCTAACTGCTTCATTTCTTTTTTTGCCATTTCTTCCCTAGAACATGCCTCCACTAGGGTGCCCTCCTTCCATTCTAACTGATTTGCATATTTTTCAATGTGTGGGATGCTGACATGGTCATAGCTGGCAAGTCTGTATCTGACTCTTCTAAGACTTATAAAATGATTGGGGTCATAGGGTGACCAGAGGAAGCTTGTTTGCAGCTGGAAGCTTTTAGAATTTTATCTGCTTCTTGCCATGTTTCTTCCCTTTTGTTGAAAATGAATGGGCCCATTTGGTGTTTGATTTTGAGCTGTGCTTTCTTATTTTCGCTATGAAAGTGAATCGTGTCTGCATTTCCAAATTGCAGGAAATACTCTAACGCAAAAAGTCTCATGGGGACATACTTTGGCAATCTGTAAGGGGCTAGCTCATAGCCATATATTCTAATTACTGTGTGGTCTTGGTAGAAGTACTAATCTCCAATGCTATAATTCTTTGAAAGCTGGAGGATCTTTTGTATATCGTCGGTGAGTCTAGGACGAGGAGAACTCTGTAGCATAGATAAGGCCGGATAGATGAACAGATCAATGAACTCACAATAGCTGTATGGGGAGCAAGAGATATGGTGACAAACTGATGACCAAAATACCACTGACCTCCTATTTCCTTTTGCATCCAGCATTCTCAAGGAGACAGGGAAACTATCAGGCTGAAAGTATAACATTAAGTGATATATATATAGGAGGTGTATTTGAATACCCTTCCCCTCTCCAGATTCATGAATTGCTCATGAATCTTGTCAGCAATGAATGTGGCATAATCATACTAGGGAGCAGGAGGCTGCCCTGGAGTGAACATGGATAACATCACCAAGGTTGTATCATCCACAAACTCACTCGTATTGAATCCCAGAATGTAGGAGATCATGTCCACTAGCAGTATCCCTGTATCATTGAACCAGGCATGTAGATAAGGAGAAGGTTGTCGGGGTTGATATTCTGGTTTCATTAACAACTGACCAATCTTTGTGACCTCTGAGCTGGGCAACATGGCAGCTTCTTGGAGATGAAAATTCATAGAAAGGGGGACCAGAGGTTTAGTTGGTTTGAAGTTCAACATCTGATTTATAGATTGTGGAGTGATGTGGAATAAAATATTCACAGATGAACTCAAAACGGCTCTCTGTGTGGGGTCATAGTGTTCACAACACTGATGGATGAGGTTTGGGAACACATTGACTTGAGGTAGGTAGTAAATGCGAAAATTAGACTCCCAGATACCTATGTCATCAGTACCACTCATATATTTATCCCTCAGCTCACAAATAGTGTGTATGTGATACTTGGTAGTTATCTCAAATGTCTCTTTAATTTGATGATCCCTGTCAGCAAGGGCGAGCCAGTCTAGGTTTCTCTTTGGGGCACTCAGGGGAGTAATGTTCAAGGCCATAGGGGTCTCCATGCTTTACTTATCCTCTGAGCTGGATTTATACCTGAATTTTGGATGAATGTGATGAATTTTGACAGAGAAAGAGATTTTCAGGGAGAAACAGGGTAGCTTTGGCAAAATTGAGGTGAAATGCTGTCAAAGGGGGTGAAACGGGGTGAATTATCTTGCTATGGCGCGCCCTGCGGCACGAAAACTTTGTGAAGGGTGTGGGTTAAGCACAATGTAGTGAATGAGGGGACTTTGATGAATTTGGGACCTCCAAGGGATACTAGTTTAGTCTTTGAAGGTATAGGAGTTCGGAAAGCTGAATGGTGGTTATTTTGTGTTTCTAACTTGTGAAGACTGAAAAACTAGTTGGTGGCAGAAACAGGTAAATACCTGGTTGTGGTGCGACGGGAGTAAGATTGCTGTGCGAAATTCCAGGCAGCAGCAGCTCAAGGACGAATTTCTGGAGGTTGGCGGAAGAACGATGTAAATGCATGCAAGTTACACAGAGTGCTCAAATATATCAAAAATAAAAAAAACTATGACTTTTGCACGATAATATGGAAAAATTGGTTTTTGGTGCCTTTTTGATGGATGACGTCAGCATGACGTCATTTGTGGGGTCGGGTACGGCGGCATGACGTGTCAACCGGTGATTGGGTCGACGTGGACGAGCGACATGGCAGAGCTGTCGGAAACATGGCGAAACAGAAACTAACACGACGCTGATACGACAATGACGTGGTGGTGATGCAGGGATGACGTGAGGCGGAAAGCCAATGGCGGTAAGCGGTTTTATCGGACCGCTTTTGGTACAGGCCCAGTTTGTGTCGGAGGCCACCCGATACAATCAAAAGTTGACACGCGTCCACGGACAGACGTCATCCTCTGACACTTTTCGGGCGCTAAAGGACGGCGATCGGGGGCGGTCCGAAATCGCCGAGGACCGTTGGATGGGAGGGCCCGGATCCGACGGATGACGGGATGCGGAGATGGCAGAGCGATATGGTGGGGCCCATATAATAAACAATTGTTATTTGTGGAAAAGCGCGTCGGGACAAAACTTTGGATAAATGAAATTGTGGGTTTTCTAAGGTTTTCGAGGATAAATGGTAAACGATATATCCATTTATAAGGTGCGCTTAGGGTTATTAAATTAACCAGGTGTTGATTCAATTCCCAAAAATAAAGTATGAACAGATATTCCATGGGACTCCGACTTTCTCACACCTGCTTTTTAGAGTATTAAGGCTATATTGCCTGGGGAGGGATATATATATTTCTAGGATTTTTTGCACAATAATGCTATAATAATAGGGGCTGTAATAACTTAGGGAGCTATATAGTAAGTTTAGAAGTTAATATGAATTTTGAGATGTGGAAGAGGAACATAGAGCTAAGTTTAAGGAGTAAACTTAGATTTAGAAGAAGATGAGGGTGAGGAATGATTTTACACAAGAAATGTGGCTTCTTTTGAGAGAAGAAGGTCACAATTTGTCATGACTTTTTCAAAGGAGAAATGCAAGGAGGACTATTTAGGGAGATCCTAAAGTCCTCAAGGGGATGTTAGAAAGAAGTTTTGTGGGGAATGATTGGGGAGTTAGACATGCTTCACTGTGTTGTCGCCAAAATATTGAAACAGGTGAACCTTCTCTTGTCAATATATGCTTCCTGCCAAGGCCAACAATATAACTGAAAACAAGCTTCAGCAACCCATTTCTACCTACCCATCTTAGTGCCTAGCATTTTTTATTACTTCAAGGAGGGTGCATTTAGACTTGCAAACCCTCAGTTGCTCTTTTTCTTTTTATTTTCTTTCTCTTTTGAGTTTCTATATACAACTACCCTTATCACTTCCAAGACCCGAGATTAAGCAGTTGGGAACCTTCATTCTCTACCTAATCTACTAATCTGCCAATATTAGACAATTTGGACAGATTCTCTTTCTCTATTCTACAACATCAATTTAAATATGGCATGATCCAGATTAGGCTGTTGGATCACCCATCCAGAAGTAGGACACTATCCAAACTATGTACAGACATGTTTTTCCACAAAAATATGGGCTCTTTGCATCATCAAAGTAGAACATATTTGGAATTTTCCCTGCTAATCATGAAAAATGAAACCTATTGGTATAGGAGGCTAACAGTGGCTCCACATGGGGATGGTTTTTCCATATGAAAGATCAAGAACAGTAGGTCAGAGCGCCTTGGTCCTTAATTTCTTGCCAAAATTGGGAACTTTACTTTTGATGATCAACACTGAGGCTTTTCAAAAATGAGAAACCTTGTAATTATGGCCTTTCCTTGCTCTCTTTCAAAAATTTGTGAAGCTGTAACGCCTTTTATCTGCTGAAAACAAACTACTATAATTAAGTAATAATGTACAAGGCAATGTCAGATTATATACATGGAAAGTAGTCAAAATAGTGCTTTAACATCTGGCCATTCACAGGGCCCTCTTTGAACTTCAGTGTCATCCAAATCTTTCAATAAATATGTGTTATTGGCTTGTACTACTTGAATAACAAAGGGTCCTTTCCAAAGGGAATCAAATTTGCCATGTTTTCCCTTATCTTCTCTTCTTGAGTCCCATTTAAGCACTTTATCACCAATGAAAAAGTCTACTGCTTTTGTTCTTCTATCAAAGATTTTCTTTATCTTCTCTTGTAAAACTTGAACTCTGTTGTATACCTGGTCTCCAGTTTGCTGCAAACAAATTGTTTGGTTGATCCTTCTTTGCATATCATTGGGTTCAGCTTGGGTTTCTTGAAGCAATTTGATGACAGGAATCCCTAGTGATGAAGGAAATTTGGCCCCCATTCCATAAACCAACTCATATGGGCTGATCCCAATAGATCTCTTGGTTGTTAGCTTATCTGCCCATAAGGCATTTGCAAGCTTTTTATGCCAATTTTTCTTATTTTCCTCCAACATCTTCTTGATGATTTTAATAAGGCTCTTATTAGATGATTCAACTAAACCATTGCCTTGAGGGTAGTGTGCTGTGGAATGACCCAAGGTAATATGGAACTTATCGCAAAAATTGACCATTTTCTTGGATCTGAAAGCAACAACATTATATGTAATGATATTTTTAGGGCAACCAAATCTAGATAAAATATTAGTTTCAAGGAACTGAATGATAATGGAATCATTCGCTTGCCTACATGGAACAACCTCAATCCATTTGGTAAAATAATCTGTGGCTGTTAGGATCCATTTGTGTTGACCTGAAGATGAAGGATGAATTTCTCCAATGAAGTCTTAGCCCCATTGCTGAAAGGGCCTTTCTGTTGAAATAGGTTTTAGAGGTAAGGGCAATAATTTTCTTTTTCCCTCAAACACATGACACTTATGACATGAAGTAACAAATCTCTTGACATCTGCGAATAGAGTAGGCCAATAGTAACCTGCCCTCAATATCTTATCCATAGTGGACTTCCAATATAAATGTCCACCACAGTCACCTACAAGAAAATCTTTCATAACATTGTCAGTTTCATTGATTGTTAGACAATTCAACAATATACCCTCATGATTTTTCCACAGTAAATTACCATCCATAACACAAAATCTTGAAGCTTTCATTTTTAAAAATCTGCTTTTGGTTCTGCACAATCCTGGGGGAGCACACAAGTTTTGCAATACATAACAGATATCAGCATACCAAGGGGATTGTTCAAAGGCTATATTGATTTGTGGAGTCGCCAGCTCCAGTTCATTGTCCAGTTGATTAATATTCGAGGCTTGAAAGTTTGCTTCGGACATGAGTTTAGCCAAAACTTGTCCCTTTATCAATTTTGTTGGTCTTATTTCAATGTCATACTCCAAAATACTTGCAATCCATTTTCCTCTTTTGCCCTCTAATCCTTCTTGAGTCAATATGTCTTTCACAATGGCATTTGGCACATAAGCAATAACATGAGAATATAGGATATAAATCCTAAAATCTTTGATTGCCTTAACCAGGGCATAAGCCTGCTTTTCCATATTCTGATATTTCAAGGGTGCATCTCTAAGGGATCTTCTAAAGAAAGCAATAGGTTTCTCGTTTCCTTGGTCATCCTTCTGTAGTAAAACTGTAGCAATAGTATGTTGGGAGGCAAAAGAGAAGATAATGAAATCTTTATCAAATTGAGGACTTGTAAGAACGGTTGTTTGAGTCAAAGAAGCCTTGATGCCCTCAAAGGCCTATTTAGCTTCTAGTGTCCATTTTACCTTGGAATCTTTTTTCAACATGTGGTTTAATAGCCTTATCAATTCTGCTAGATTTGGGATAAATCTCCTTAGAATGTTGATCTTTCCCAAAAAGGCTTGTAATTCCTTAATGTTTCTTGGTTGTGGGACTTCTAGAATAGCCCAAATTCTGTTAGGGTCAATTCTAATTCCCTCTTTATAAATTATATGACCTAGCAACTTACCCTCTTCCAGGCCAAACAGAGACTTCTTGGGATTTAAGGAAATACCATATTTCCTACATGTCAGAAACATTTGCCTCAGGTGCCTAAGGTGTTCTTTGTCAGATTTGGAAAAAGGAGTGAGGTCATCCAGATAAACAACTAAGAAGTCATGAATCTCCTTGGCAAAGGCAATATCCATTGCTCTTTGAAAAGTAGCTCCTGCATTTTTCAGTCCAAAAGGCATTTTGACATATTTAAACGTTCCCCATGGGGTTGTGAATGCTTTTTTACCCTGATCATCAGGATGGACCAAGATTTGGTTAAAACCTGAAAATCCATCAAGTAATGAGATTCTAGAAGCCCCCACCACTCTTTGAAGAATGTGATCCATTTTGGGTAAGGGATAATTGTCTTTGAGGGAAACTTGATTCAAGTTTCTAAGATCAACACAGAGCCTAATCTCACCAGTTTTCTTCCTTGTAGGAACAAGATTGGATATCCATTCTGAAAATCTGATGGGTGTTATGATACCTGCTTTAAACATTTTTTGCACCTCTTTCTCAATTGAAGGGAGAAGCATAGGATTAATTCTCCTTAATTTCTGCTTGAAAGGCTTTTGATTTGGTTTGAGAGGAATAGTGTGTTGAATGAATGAAGTATCACAGGATTTTAAATCCTCATAACTCCATGCAAATACATCTTCGAACTCTTTAAAGAGGTCAACATACTTGGGCTTCTGATCAAGGGGCAAAGACTTTGATAATTTTATTATCTTGGGATTTTCAATTGTTCCAATGTTGCACTCTTCAATGACAGCATTTAAGGGCTGCATATTTGGTTTCCTAGGGATATCATTTGCATCAAAAATGTCTTCCAAAGGGGTCAGGCCTGTGGGTAAAAAATTGTCTTTTAGTTGTATGACCTCAGCCTTTGCTCCAGCTATTCCATCAAGATTGATTTGTTTAAGCTCTTGTACATTCTTATTATCAAAGGTTGTTGGGTGAAGTATTTGATTAGTTGTTTTGACTGATATAGTTGTCTGACCTTGGTTGCTCCGTGGTTGGGAGTCTTCTACATCATCAGTATCAACCTTTAAGCCCAAAAACTCTTGTTGCAGAGTTAAAAAGTTATTTATCTGTGTATCATCTTCAAACACTTGCCAGTCTTTGACATTGTTTGGGATGGAAGGTCTGTGTTTTATCTCAGCTGTAAAATAATGGTTGGGTTCAAAGGGTAATTTACAAGTACTAGCAAAAGTAGCTAGACTGTGTGCATGAAGGTTGTGGCTTCTAGATATTTTAGTCAGTTGAAATTCAGTAAAGACATCAGGTATTTTAATAGCAGAAGTTCTATAAGACCTTAGCCTTTTGTCATTGGTGACGAAATTGCCTTTCATTTGTTGGATAACAAGGTTTGAATCTCCCAAGATTGACACTTTTGTTGCCTGTAAGGATTTGATCAGTTTGAGGCCTAGTAAGAGAGCCTCATATTCTGCCATATTATTAGTACATCTGAAATTTAACCTATAAGCTCGACCCTCTACCTGATTGTTTTGTTTATTGTGGATCCACACTCCTTCTCCTACCCCTAACTTGTTAACTGATCCATCAAACTCAAGAAACCAAAGGATTTCTTGATTAAGAGCAGAATTAGGAGAGTTATTGTTACACTAAAAAATGTCAACTTGACTACTTACAGTTAGTATGGCTCAAATCAACAGTCATGCTACCCTCTTAGGCAAGTCTTTATGCCTCTGTTATCCATCTCAAACTCAAAGAAGAGAGAAAGTCTTGTAAAAACTATGTTTATCTCTGGGGTCGCAGGTTCTCTCTAGCCTTACCTGCGGGGACGCAGGCCATGTTCACAAAACCTGCGTCCATGGACGCTCTGTATGTTAAAGGACAGGTGCGTCCTTCTGTAAAAGGCAAAATGCGCAAGTTTTATCTTGAAAAAGTTACTTGTGGTTACTTCTAGAACATTCTAGAGGTCGGTTTGATGAAATGGATGCGCCTCCAGTTGGTTCATGTATCTCTATTAAGAGGGAGTTTATCCCATCAATAAGGGAGCTATCCCACCCATAGAGGGGGATGATCCCATTGATAGTGGACCTGAATAACCTCTTTACAGCACTATAAATAAAGGCATTGAGCCAGAAGGAGGAGAGGTTGGAGCTATACATTTTCTTTGGGTAAATGCTGCAGGATTTAGGTCTTCCATTAGAACCTTTGTAAGGAGAGATTGTCTTTACTTGATTCTACTTGGAAGTGGGTGAGCTTTGTCAAAGTAGAGGAAAACCCTTGATGGACCCTGGGAGGAACTTCCACAACACCAAGGCCAGGTTGTAAGAGTTTCTTTGTTTCGTTATTAATACAAACTGGTTTATTTTTCTCAATAGCTTGTGTTAATGAGTTATTTCATGTGTTCCTTGGTCTGCATGTTGAATATATGTTTTATTATATGAAATGCAAGTGCTTGGTAATTGTTTGATTGTTTGTGGTTGCAGGAATTGACTTGAAGGAGGAGCTCATCCGGATCGTCAAGAACGGACTTCAACAACAGCGTTTTGGAATAAGGTAAGCCTAAACACTTGTAGTTTTCATGTTGTAAAAGGTGTATTTAGAGAAAGATCACTCCATTTTGTCTTGTTTGTCATTAGAACGTCTTAGACTTCTAGGAAGGTCAGCCGTGTCCGCACCCTTGACCAATTCCGTGTGACAAATTGGCGACTCCACTGGGGATGATTCCATTGATGAGAAGAGTCTTTTCTTTTGTGTGAACTTTGCTTTGAGAAAATTGGTTTATTTTTCTGGTTTTGGCTCTGTGACCTTGTCTCTGGGTGGGTTAGCTTAGGATTAGTTTTATTTTGGTTTTTCTTGAGTTTTTCAGTAGGACGCACCCTCTGAGTGCTGCACAGTGCGTCCCTGGACGCACTGTCGCTGTGTGCACAGTGCGGGCCCGCACCTGTTCTAACGGGTTGCCTGCATCCCCTGCTAAAATTTGAAAAAATTCCATTTTTTGCCTTTTTTGCTCTTAGATTTTGTTTTTTCTTAGTTTTTTCTACCCAGATTCATTAGTCCCTTGCCCAGAATCTTCACCTAAGCTTGTTCCTGCTCTTAGCTTTCATCAATTGGGTGTTTTGAGTCTCTTTCTTAAGAAATTCTTGATTTGATTTCCTTTGATCATTACTTGGAGGTTTGTCTCAGTCTTTTCACAATTTTGCATCTTTTTGCTTCTGTTTTTGCTAAAAAATTTCCCCCTCATTCGTCGGGGGGGGCTAAATTGTGTATGAGCGTTAATCGCCTTTGAGTGTTTTTATGTTTTGATCTTTGGAACTCTCACCCAATTTTCTCGACTTGCACTTGATTGGTTCTTAGATTACATTAGAATCATCTTGTGTTTGAGAATTCTCTTGCATAGATCACATTTGCATAATTAGAATTCTCATTTTCAGAATATTAATGAAAAATGTGCATAGATTACATTTGCATACTTTTCAAGTGAATTGTGCATAGATTACAATTGCATAGTTTACATTCTGAAAAATCAATTGTAGATTTAGATCAGCTTTCTTTGATTTGAATTTACACAGAAATAAAATAAAAATGGTTTGGAATTGATTTGCATTAGTTCTTCTTGATGAAATTAGTGCATTAGAGAATTTGTTATATTTTCTCTTAGTGATCAATTTTTTGCATTGTTGGAAGTGAATGGAAACTCTCTCCTTACTTTAGTTAGGATTCATCGAATTGAAACGATTACATTATCATATTCGATTGCATTCAGTTGAGTCGGGTCATAACACCATTGGTTTCATCTCCACTTATCCATTTGAGTAATAACAGCCTTAATAACACAACGCTTAATTAAAATTCATCTAGTAATTTTTACATTTCTAGGGCCTTGAAGCACCAACATAGCTTAGGCTAGTGTCTTGGAGTAGGTGAGTACTTAACTCTCCAAGACAGTAAAACCAAACAAGTAGTCGATCTTGTGATAGAATCAAATCCAATTGTTACATTTACACTCTGGGAAAGCTCCTCTTAAAGGAGAAGCACGAGCTCGTGTCCGAACCAGTGAGGGTATCATTCCCCCCTCGTTGGGAACGATGCCAGACAGTACGTATTACAAACGGTAAACCTCGGATTAACCATTGTCAAGGAGCCAGGGGTCACTTATCGGTAAACCTTGGATTACTGTCAAGGAGCCGGTAAGGGGATTGAGCTTGCTACTCTGCCCTTGCGTGCTGTCAGAGTTTAGACTGTTCCCCCAGGTGTACTTGTGGCCGTTGGTAACCTTAGTGACCATAATCTTTAGGATTCTACCCAAGGTGACGGTGGAGGGAAGGTCCCACTGTACCTGGAGCAGACGTCGGCTATACTCACTTGGATTTTCTGGGGGGTTCACTTCACTCGAGACGGTTAAAGTGGAGGAACTTGGTCCAGTCTATTCATTAAGCAGGTTGTCGGCGTAACTGTTCCACCCACCATTTCTGTACTGAATCCAGCGAGGTTGGGCTTCATCACCAACTAGCGCTTTTGGTCCGGAAGAATACTGTTTGTGTGTGGTTTGACTCCTAGATTTGATAGCGCGTGTTAATTTGTTTGTTTTTACTTTTAGAGACCATAGGTGTGAATTGTGAATTTTAATTGTTAGGTGTAAGTTGTGAATTGTTAATTTTAGTTTAAAATTGTTAATAAAATTCACTGAAGTTGAATATAATGGCAAATGTTCCGGAATTTATCAACCTAGGAACCCATCCTAATGAGAATCCTAGTACTTTTCCTTACTTTGGGAATGTTGGTCCTCCTTATATGGCTACTTTGTCATTACCTGGATTTACAATAGGTTTACCGATATGGTTATTTTCAACTTCGTTGGCCCAAAATACTCCAATTGTTCCACCTCAACCGGATGCTTCACCTCAACAGAGTTCACCATCTCAACATCACCAACCTTCAGTTGACCCTTTACCTTCTTCGCCTAATTTTTCTTCCTCCATTTCTTCCTCTTCGCCTGGTAAAAGCCTTGATGCTAGTAACCAGGAGGCTAAGAAGAAGAAGAAAGGGAAGAAGAAGAAGAAGAAGAAGAAGCAAGATAAGAAAGAAGTCAACCAACCAACCATGGCTGTAAGTGTTAGTTGTGTTAAGGAAAATTCCGACATGCACCGTAAACCCAAATACCCTTGCAGGCTTTGTAAGGGTGACCACTTCCTTGTCAGTTGTCCTGGAATTCCAAAGGTCTTGGAAGTATGGTCAGAAAAATCTCGTCAACTTTCCATTGATCCATCAACCAGTGATAGTCAGGTTCCTGGGAAAAAGGGTAAAGTTAGGTTTCCTTGTAAGTTATGCAAAGGGAGTCATCAAACTCACATTTGCCCTCACATGGATGAAGCCTCAACATTGTTGGAAAACCTCACTGTTCCGCAGCAAGAATTTCCAACTGGTTACCGTAAACTTTCTCCCAACCTGCCGTCATCTGACGGAGTGATTGATTTAAATTCAAGTATACTCAATCACACTCTCCCATTGGAGAGTGAAACTCATGTCACTCAGGTTGATGATCCTTTAGTTGATCAAGTGGTCGATTCAATTTCACATTCGGTCGATCCCACTTTCCATGTAGAGAGTGAACTTCATACCACTCAGGTTCTTCTTATTACTTCAGATTCTTCTATGCCGGGGGACATTTCACCTGTTTCTACAGAACCCCCTCCAAGTAGTGAGGTCTTTTCCTTTGATTGGAATAGACTGACAGAACCTCGTCTTCCTTCCTCCATCCCTTTCCAAATCATCGTCAAGGCTGCTGGTAGGGACATACATCGTACTCAAGTAGATGAAGGTGCTTCTGTTAGTATTTTATCCTCAACTGTTTGGAAAGCTTTGGGTTCCCCTCAGCTTGCGCCTATTACGTAGAATCTGAAAGCTTTTAACCGAACCATTAGTGAACCTTTAGGGATCCTTCCTAAGTTTTCTATTACCTTGGAAGGTAAAATTGTTTGTATTGATCTTATGGTAGTTTGAGGTCCCTTGGATTTCAATTTACTCCTTGGGCGAGACTATGTTTATGCAATGAAAGCTGTCGTATCGACACTCTTTCGCGTGATGTCTTTCCCTCACAATGGCAGTATTGTGACTGTAGACCAGCTTTCATTCCCTAGTCTTGTCTCAACTACTAATAATATGACGACCCTAAATGTTCCTGATTCTAAAGTGGTATCTACCCTGCCACGGGTTAATTATGTGGCAACCGGTCCCATGTTTTCAGTTACCGATGTAAGTGAGCCTCTCACTGTTGATTTAGATCCGGTAATTGGCATGGAAAACTCTACGGGATTACTTGAACACGATGTTCTTATCCCTTTCGAGTCCCTTGACATGGATTCCTTCCAGAGAACTATTCTTCCTTCTGATGAAGACCTCTTGGAAGCCATGATCAAGGTGTGTCCATTGACATGTCTTTCTTCCAGTTGGAAGCCATGATCATTGTATATGAGGAAAGTTCTTTTTACTGAGTCAACCTCGTTAAAAAATGAATCAGGGGCGAGGAAAATTCCTTTTACTGTGTCAACCTCGTTAAAAAATGAATCAGTGTAGATGACGAAATTTCCTTTTACTGTGTCAACCTCGTTAAAAAATGAATCAGTATGCGAGGACAGTTCCATTTCCTGTGCCAACCTCGTTAAAAAATGAAACAGGTGTCCGTGAGGATAGTTTCTTCTAGTCTCAACCTCATTAAAAAATGAAACTGGAAGTCATGAGCATAGTTCCTTGTCTTGTGTCAAGCTCATTAAAAAATGAAACAAGGAAATTGTGAGGAAAGTTCCTTTTACTGTGTCAACCTCGTTAAAAAATGAATCAGTGTGTACGAGGATAGTTTGTTCCTCTCTCAACCTCGTTAAAAAATGAAATTGGATATTGTGAGGAAAGTTCCTTTTACTGAGTCAACCTCGTTAAAAAATGAATCAGGTACGAGGAAAGTTCCTTTTACTGTGTCAACCTCGTTAAAAAATGAATCAGTGACCATGAGGACAGTTCCTTTTACTGAGTCAACCTCATTAAAAAATGAATCAGCTAGATTTCAGGATATGTAGGTAGAATTGTAGAAAGTAGGATTTTGAGGATAGTTCCTGTTACTGAGTCAACCTCGTTAAAAAATGAATCAGGTTAGAGGATAGTTCCTGTTACTGAGTCAACCTCATTAAAAAATGAATCAGGTATGAGGATAGTTCTTTTCTTGTGTCAACCTCCTTAAAAATGAAACAACTCCCTTTTCAAGTTAAATATTGAAAGTAAACCTTCATTTCATCCAGCCGGTTGAATGCAATGAAGCCTGGGGGGCATGTACCTCGCTTTGCATCATTATTCTGGGGGCATGCGAACTTTTTGAGCATAGTTCCTTGTCTTGTGTCGAGCTCGTTAAAAAATGAAACAAGGGTAGGTTAAGTAGGTAGATTGTAGATAGTAGTCATGAGCATAGTTCCTTGTCTTGTGTCAAGCTCATTAAAAAATGAATCAAGGTTTCTTGAGCATAGTTCCTTGTCTTGTGTCAAGCTCGTTAAAAAATGAAACAAGGATAGGTTAAGTAGGTAGATTGTAGAGTATTCATGAGCATAGTTCCTTGTCTTGTGTCAAGCTCTTTAAAAAATGAATCAAGGATTTAAGAGCATAGTTCCTTGTCTTGTGTCAAGCTCGTTAAAAAATGAATCAAGGTTTTTAGAGTAAATTTTTTGTTAGATAGATCGTAGAGAGTAGTTATGAGCACAGTTCCTTATCTTGTGTCAAGCTCGTTAAAAAATGAAACAAGGGTTTTGAGGATAGTTCCTGTTACTGAGTCAACCTCATTAAAAAATGAATCAGGTATGAGGATAGTTCTTTTCTTGTGTCAACCTCCTTAAAAATGAAACAACTCCCTTTTCAAGTTAAATATTGAAAGTAAACCTTCATTTCATCCAGCCGGTTGAATGCAATGAAGCCTGGGGGGCATGTACCTCACTTTGCATCATTATGCTGGGGGCATGCGAACTTTTTGAGCATAGTTCCTTGTCTTGTGTCGAGCTCGTTAAAAAATGAAACAAGGGTAGGTTAAGTAGGTAGATTGTAGATAGTAGTCATGAGCATAGTTCCTTGTCTTGTGTCAAGCTCATTAAAAAATGAATCAAGGTTTCTTGAGCATAGTTCCTTGTCTTGTGTCAAGCTCGTTAAAAAATGAAACAAGGATAGGTTAAGTAGGTAGATTGTAGAGTATTCATGAGCATAGTTCCTTGTCTTGTGTCAAGCTCTTTAAAAAATGAATCAAGGATTTAAGAGCATAGTTCCTTGTCTTGTGTCAAGCTCGTTAAAAAATGAATCAAGGTTTTTAGAGTAAATTTTTTGTTAGATAGATCGTAGAGAGTAGTTATGAGCACAGTTCCTTATCTTGTGTCAAGCTCGTTAAAAAATGAAACAAGGGTTTTGAGGATAGTTCCTGTTACTGAGTCAACCTCATTAAAAAATGAATCAGGTATGAGGATAGTTCTTTTCTTGTGTCAACCTCCTTAAAAATGAAACAACTCCCTTTTCAAGTTAAATATTGAAAGTAAACCTTCATTTCATCCAGCCGGTTGAATGCAATGAAGCCTGGGGGGCATGTACCTCGCTTTGCATCATTATGCTGGGGGCATGCGAACTTTTTGAGCATAGTTCCTTGTCTTGTGTCGAGCTCGTTAAAAAATGAAACAAGGGTAGGTTAAGTAGGTAGATTGTAGATAGTAGTCATGAGCATAGTTCCTTGTCTTGTGTCAAGCTCATTAAAAAATGAATCAAGGTTTCTTGAGCATAGTTCCTTGTCTTGTGTCAAGCTCGTTAAAAAATGAAACAAATCCTCCTCTACTTGAGTCGAGAGTTTGACTAGACCTCATAAATGTTAAGTTGAATATTTAGGTTAGTTAGTTTTGCATAATTTTCTTATAGTTTAGGTCGGGTCTTTCAAACGATCTCATTTATGAACCTTCATTTCATCCAACTGGTTGAATGAAATGAAGCAGGGGGGCATGCACTCTAGAAGTTATGCTTAGGGGGCATCAAGCACAGTTTTATCTCTGTTTCAAGCTTGTGTAAAAATGAAACTACTTTGAAAGCATAGTTTTTATTTGTTTCAAGCTTTTGTAAAAATGAAACCTATCTCGAGTCAATTTCAGTTATTTTCAAGACTCGTTAAACTCATGAAAATCTCGAGATTATTTTGCTATTTTTCATTCTCGTAAAACAAATGAAAATGCCGAGTTCTTTTCGTCTTTTCCTGCTCGTAAATTAAATTGAAATTCGGCCACATGATTACATTTTTATCCCTTTTTCGAACTCGTTAAAACTTACGAAAAAGTGAAAACCATGAGTATATTTTTATCCCTTTTTCGAACTCGTTAAAACTTACGAAAAAGTGAAACCTCAGAGTCATCTTTTAAGCCCTTTTCTGACTCCTAAAACATGAAAAGATCGCCGAGCGTTTCTTTTACACTCGTTAAAACGGAATTAAAAGACGGTCCCCTTTTAGCTCTTTTCTGACCGTAAAATCAGGAAAAGATTGCCGGGTTTTTGTCGTTTCAAACCCGATAAGGAAATAAAACGGCGTGTCCTTGATCGCTTTTTACTTTTCAGGTCGACGACACTATTATGAAAGTACTCCTTGGTCGCAAGATCAAGCGGTTCCCCCAGGTATTATTTTATACTTTTTCGGGCTTGAGGGACACAAATTTACGAAAAAGTTCAACGTGGAGTTTCCTTAAGTTTTTTCAGACTCTCTAAAATTGAAAAACGCCGAGTTGTTCCTATACTGGGCTCGTTAAACTTTTACAGTAAAGGACCTGTTCAATTACAAACAGGAACGAACCACTCCTTCGTAGGGTTCGAATTTAAACTAGGTTGGACTCGTCCGAAGGATGAGCTTATAACCAAGCATATGTTATCCTCCTCAAGCTTGTTAAAAATAAAGAGGTACTTGCCAGAAATGTTGGGGGAAAAGAGAGAAGAATGAACCTATTTGTCACCTTTTGTCTCAAACGAAACTTTATTACCACTCTTGAACACGACACTTTTGCATTTCACCTGGGTTGGGAAATCTTTTACCTCACAGTTGACCAAATCACTTTGAAAATCTTTAACCGGGTTCAGGGATCAACTTTGAGTTATTCGTCACCAAACCATCTGTTGTGTTGTTATGTGTTCAAGAGGTTTGCAAGCAAAACTTTCATCTGCAAAATACTTATCATCCATTTGACCATCCCTGAGTCAGTCCTTACAGCAACATTTCTTCAACTTGAACAATGATTTCGTGCTGCAGGCTTGCCTGCAACGAGTCGCTTTCTATCGACATCGACACATTATCTAGAAAGATGACTTAGGAATCGACAGTACCTTGAAGTCTGCATGCATCAATGGCAGGTTTCTCGCCTTTGACGACAGTTTACATCATTGACTTTCGATCAAAGGATTCCGTGAAGTGTTCGACATCAGAACATCTATTCACATTTCACGGGTTGTGCTTGGTACTTTGAGAACCATTGACATTACTGGTGGTCTCTCTCACGCTTTTTAACAGTTCACATCATCGACTGGTAATCAAGTGGTTTCTAACATGTTCGACATCAAATCATTTAATCACATGCTTAGAATCGTACCAATTCGGGAAGTAGAAGTGAAGACCCTGGATCTAGTTTCTACCATCCAGGCTGCGAGGAGTTTTGTATTCATTGTCTATGTAGACTAATCATAAACAGATGGCTGCGTCCATACTATGTCTACAAAAGTCTATAAAAATGATGAACTGCAAGATCATTCCTGTATCAGAATAGTTAGTCCATTAGTTAAAGTTTTGAATCTGAGTATGGGAATGCCTACCTCAGTGATGATATAATCTTATACATGTATTTTGTGTTGAAAATTGCAGGTTCTAACCAGGTCATCCACAAGTCAATCCTTGAAATGATAAAGCGCTTCACCCTTCCTAGAATTACAAAATACCAATCTATTCCAGGCTTCGCACTTTAGGGGGCAATCTGTTACACTAAAAAATGTCACCTTGACTACTTACAGTTAGTATGGCTCAAATCAACAGTCATGCTACCCTCTTAGGCAAGTCTTTATGCCTCTGTTATCCATCTCAAACTCAAAGAAGAGAGAAAGTCTTGTAAAAACTATGTTTATCTCTGGGGTCGCAGGTTCTCTCTAGCCTTACCTGCGGGGACGCAGGCCATGTTCACAAAACCTGCGTCCATGGACGCTCTGTATGTTAAAGGACAGGTGCGTCCTTCTGTAAAAGGCAAAATGCGCAAGTTTTATCTTGAAAAAGTTACTTGTGGTTACTTCTAGAACATTCTAGAGGTCGGTTTGATGAAATGGATGCGCCTCCAGTTGGTTCATGTATCTCTATTAAGAGGGAGCTTATCCCATCAATAAGGGAGCTATCCCACCCATAGAGGGGGATGATCCCATTGATAGTGGACCTGAATAACCTCTTTACAGCACTATAAATAAAGGCATTGAGCCAGAAGGAGGAGAGGTTGGAGCTATACATTTTCTTTGGGTAAATGCTGCAGGATTTAGGTCTTCCATTAGAACCTTTGTAAGGAGAGATTGTCTTTACTTGATTCTACTTGGAAGTGGGTGAGCTTTGTCAAAGTAGAGGAAAACCCTTGATGGACCCTGGGAGGAACTTGCACAACACCAAGGCCAGGTTGTAAGAGTTTCTTTGTTTCGTTATTAATACAAACTAGTTTATTTTTCTCAATAGCTTGTGTTAATGAGTTATTTCATGTGTTCCTTGGTCTGCATGTTGAATATATGTTTTATTATATGAAATGCAAGTGCTTGGTAATTGTTTGATTGTTTGTGGTTGCAGGAATTGACTTGAAGGAGGAGCTCATCCGGATCGTCAAGAACGGACTTCAACAACAGCGTTTTGGAATAAGGTAAGCCTAAACACTTGTAGTTTTCATGTTGTAAAAGGTGTATTTAGAGAAAGATCACTCCATTTTGTCTTGTTTGTCATTAGAACGTCTTAGACTTCTAGGAAGGTCAGCCGTGTCCGCACCCTTGACCAATTCCATGTGACAGTTATTAGGACTTGGAATCGAGAGTTGGAGGTCTTGTTTTTCATCTGATTTATTTTCTAGGATAGTTTGATCAATTGATTGCCTAATTTCAAGACCTTGGGTAACTGATTGCTCATTGGTATGCATGTTTTGTTCTAGAGTGAAATGTTTGTTAGCAGCTGTAGGACATGTGTTATCATTGAACTGAATGAAGGAATCCATATCAGAATGGACTGCATAGATGGGAAAATTTTGAGGTTTTTCTTCACTGCTCACCATATATTTCATGAGTGTCTCTCTATATAGCCTCTTTGGTTGCCCAAATACAGAGACAGTTGCATAAGACATGTCTAATTGTAGGGACCCTTGGAGCTTGGTTCCCCATGATCTTGATAACAACATTCCATATTTAGGTGGGATATCAGCTACCACCACATCCATTAAAATAGTTTTATTTGGATATTGGACAATGGAAACACACAAATCTTTGATCAGGCCTAGGCATTTGACTTGGCTGGAATCAAATGAGAATAGGTCCTTATACGGCCTTGTGATGTCTAGGTTTAGTCTCTCCATTACAGATTTAGGCATAAGATTATGTGAGGCGCCTGAGTCAAACATTGCATTGTGTAGTATCTTGTCATGAATGTGCAATCTCAAATAAAAGGGTAAAACTCCTGTGCTTATTGTTTTCCCATCAACTTCTGGGCCAAAAAGTACCTCTGGTGTATCATCCAGCACATTGACATCATCTTTATTCTGAGTTAATTGGAGGGATTTTTTGATTTGCTGCTTGTAAATGTCATGCTTAGCCAGCTCTGAAAGAGGGATGGCTATATTCAACTTACCAATTTCAGCTTCCAGATCAAAAGGTTTGTCCAATTGGGTCTTGGCATTATGGTTAGTAGCTTTTTCTTTCTCAACTGATTTTACAGAGGCACCCTCTTGGGTTTGAGTTTTATCTTGGGGTTTATCTTTTTTACTAACCTTTTGAGGACTATTACTTTGATTGTGCTCTGAAGGAGATGTTACCAGTTTCTCTTGACTTGGGGGGTGTATTTCAGTTACATCCTCCACTGTTACTTCATTTGTAATAGAGATGGTTTTGTCAATTGGTTTTGTAATAGTGACCTTCTCCTTTGACATCTTGGGCTGTTGGTTATCTTTTGTTTTTACAGGCTGTGGCACATTTATAGTCCTACTTCTCAGGTTGTATTGTTTATGAACTTCAAAAACAACAGTGTCATAGCCTTGCTTGAAGTCAAATGGCTCACCAGATTTGGTTTGGAACTGATCAACCTCATCATCTTCCCGATCTTCTTGACTTAGGAAAACTTGCTGTTAATTATTTATACCCATCAGGTTAATGTGAGTATCATCTATCCGTTCACTAGAGGTGGATGCTTCAGCATAGTTTTCTTGGAAAGGAGGTATTATGTCTTGTTGTGGGCTGGCCCTTCCAGCATTTGAGTTTTGGTTTCTTCTAAGGCCATGATTTATGACAACATTGTTTTGCGATCCCTCCCATGATGTTTTTCTTTCAACTGACTCTACTCTATCTCCAAGCCTATGCAAACCGGTGATTATTGCATCTAGTTTCTGATCCTATCCTGAAGGCTCTTCTTTGAAGGTAGTCTTTATCTCAGTGCTTGCCCTATTTCTCTTGGCTATAAGGTTAGCTTCCACACTGACTTCTATATCTTGCATCTCAGCTAAAGTTTGGGGCGCTCTTTCCCTCAATTGGTATGCCATGTCTGAATCAAATCCATCAAGAAAGGTGTATAAGGCCAGGTCAGGTGGAGGCCTCAGATTCTGGGGGATGGCGTTGTATACATTATTAAATCTCGCACAATAGTCCAGGACAGTTTCTTGAGGACCTCTTTTAATAGAATTGTACTCAGACAATATCTGAAGGGGGTATTTCTTCTTTTCCCATCTGTTTAGGAAAGTTTGGTAGAGGGCTTCTGGATTAGCAATAGAATTTGCTGGAAGAGATCTGAACCAGGACCTTACATCCACTGTCAAACTTTGAACAAAAATCTTCATTCTAACTCCGCCATCATCTATCTCATAGTTTTCAAAGAAGTCCTGCATCTTTTTGGTATGTTGCAGGGTTGGATAGGAACTATCACCATCAAAATATGAGATCTTGGTCTGGTAATCCTGAGGCATAGCCCCTAGATTTGCTGGTAACTGTAAAGGGGCATACCTATTAGCCATGTTTGCTGAGATAACTGGAACAATAGGAACAAATGGAACAAGTGGAGGGAAATGGATGATAGGGGTGTGTGTAGTTGATGGGGCAGTTGAACAAGCGCTAGGTGAAGTAGATGTAGAACTGGGAGACTGTCAAGTTGTGATATGAGGATGAAAGGGGACTTTACCAGGTGTAGGAATGTTACTCTGAAATCTTGCTTCAGGGCTTGAATCTGGACTAGCTTCTTCCTTTTCTTGTTTCCTAAGGATCCTCGAAATCAGGTTTGGATTTTCAAATACAGGTGATGGATTTGGATCTGGATTAGATCTAGTGTAACGTGTCTTCTTCTTGGGAGCCAGCTTCCAAGTTTTTCTGACCTCTTTGAAATTTTGTAGGAAGTATTGTGAATCCGGCAGTGGTTAGGAATTTAGTTCAGGTCCCCAGTGGAGTCGCCAATTATGTAACACTCAGGTTGTTCCCTTTGACTCCCAAGGGAGTACGGCTGAGGTAACCACAAACTAACTTTGGATTACAGGTTCTAGCCTACCTAAAATCATAGAGGGCTCTCTCTTTTGATTTAGCTTTGTTCTTAGGATTTTAGGCTAGTTATGAAGTATAAGGTTTTGTTTGAATTTTGGTTGTCATCTGTTGTTTGAAGAAGGGCTTGCAATGATCAAAGAGAGTTTATTCCATTGGGCAAATGGAGTCCATGACTGATTATTACTTAGTGTCTATGATAAAAGAGTGTTACAGCAGAGCCAGATAGGTATCCATGATACAAACCTTTGATTTGACAAAAAATAGTATAGAATCACACCATGAAAGGAAACCAAGATTTCTTTCTTGGTGATACAAAACATAAAAGGCTAAATCTTATTCCGGAGCAAAAGAGAATTGTCAAATATAATTTACCATAAAATTAGAGTAAACAGGAGCATTTAAGAATTCCATATTTACAGCTAATCTTTGAAGAAAACATAGTTAGCAGGAATGATTGAGTTTAGGGTGTCCTACTGGACAAATCCTGAACTATTCATTTTCCTTCCTACTAAGAAAACATATATCATAGATGAGTTATGTAAACATATAAAACATAGAGATAGTTAGGAAAACACTTATTCTATCATGAGAAAACACGAGAGTTCTGTAACAACCAACAATCCCATCACAACACGTCCAACCATAGCCTAGTTGAGAAAACCAGCAGCTTCTTGTATTATACTTCTCAGAACATACAACCGAGTTCTTCAGAACAAATAAACAACAACCCTCAAATAAGCTAAGCGAGGTGTATATATACAAAATTGTCTTTACAAAATATCTGAAAATGAGTCATTGACTCATAACTTTCTCTACCAACTCTCAAAAATAGTGGATACAATAGTTATTGCTATTAAAGAAGATTGATTACAGCTAGTCATTCCTGTCAGAGATCTTTTGACTTTTGGGGCGTCTTGGGACGGCTGAGCACCTTTGCATTGATTTTGAGAATTATTGCGTTTGTGCTGCCCTGTCATGGTGTTGTTGTGTTGGACACATCAATTGCATTATCCAGCTGTACCCAGAAACTGCCTTTTTTATCTAGCTATCTTCCGCTGTTGCTTTAAGTAGATTTGATGCATGAGTCATTTGAAAATGTTGACTTTATGCCAAAATTAATTTATCAAAGTATAGTTTCTATCATACTCCTCCACCATTCTCAGTGGGCAATTGGTGCCTATGCATTTTGATTAGAATTTCATCAGCTTCAGTGTATTTGTAATAATTGCAAGTAACTGCAAAAAGGTGTCTGATCTCATGCTCAATAAAAAATCGATTTTCCAGCTTATCGTAAAGATCCTGCCCAAATGGGAGCCCTGCTTCCTCTGGAGCGCTTCCAGATGCTGTTATTTGATTTGTTGCAAAGTTGTTTACCCTTTTGGCATAATGTTCATGTGATAACAATCTTCCTGCACTGGTCACCAAACTGGGAAGGCCCCTGTTATGTAGAACCATGATTTTTGCAATAAATTCATTCACTTCTGCTTGTATTTCTTGACACTTTCTCTCCAATGACTGGACATAACTTCTCAGGGTAAGCACCCTTTTTATCAACAGAATAGTATCAGTCCTGTCTCTAATGCCCATTCCTGCTAGCTAAAGGCCAGTCCGATTGTTAACACATTTATCATTCTGTTGGCTATTTCAGGCATACTCCCTAAACATTCCCTGGCTCTTTGATTTTCAGCTTGAGCTCTGCTCAGAAGATTCATTTGTTCATGAACTATTTCAATGGACTGCCATTGGTCTGTAATATATTGGCCAATTTTAGCCGATAGAATTTTCTTTACATCAGCTATAGTTTTGTTCATGGTTAATTCATTTTCTAGCTCCTTTATCTTCTTCTCCAGGGTTCTTATTTCCCTTGTCCTTTCAGCCACATTCTGCTTTGATTTATCATATTTCTCTTCTAGTGTAGCCAATTTTTCTTTTGCTACCTTTAGTTCTGCCATCTGTGCCTCAAGAGCCTCCAGTTCCTTCCTCATATTCTTCATGTCAAGGCTGGGTGCCTGCTATAGTGCTGCCACATCTGGTGCTGGTGCTGAAGGGCCTGCTTCTGATGTCCTTTCTGGGGGAGGAATTATTACTTGAGGAGTATCCTCAAGATTTATAACCTACTGAGGTGGCTGAGACACTTGTTCTCCTTGCTTTTGCTTTAAGGCTGCCTCCAACTCACCTTCTGTCTCCACTAACCTTTTGTGCAAAGCTACCAGCATAGCCGTCACATCTTGATCTCTCTTTCCTGGGCAACATCTTCAGTCTGAGGGTGAAGGGTTGGTGGTAGCTTAACCAGCTTCTTCAAAGCTGCTATGTCCTCATCTTTCTTCTTCATTAATGCTTGCACTCCCTTAGGGTCATTTGGATCATGGCCCAGTTCTAGGATGATTTCTTCCAAGGACTTGATTTTGTTATCCTTGGCTTGAGAGGAAGCTTTCTCTAGCTCCAATTGAGCAGTAGTGTTATTTAGGGATTTTTCCCTCTTGAATATCATAGGCCGACATAAGCCTTTCCTTATTGGTTGGGGCCATCTTGAGCAGCTGGTTATAGATTTAGATTCTAATTGGCTCATTTCTTGCTTTTATCTCTATAAACTGCTTCTTGATGCTAGACTCAGGCCTTGTCTGCTGCCCTGATGAACTAAATTCTCCTCCATGCTGTATTTCTTGTTCCTGCTTAAAGGAACTGGCTGATGTTTCAATGTTGGGAGGGAGCATAGTACTAGTGGGTCTTTCAGGCATCTCCTCCTCAGAAAAGGGATTCAGCCTTTGTCTTTTCTCACCTTGTTGATCTGTTGAAGTGGTGATAGGAGTTTCCTCTTGCCTATCTCTCTTCCTTGTTCTTTCCTCATTAGCTGGAGTTTGCAGCACCGAGGTTTCCACTGTTACCTCCTTCCTAAGAGGGACTTTTTCCTAAGTTTGCTGCTCTGTATTTGAAGGTGCCTCAGCCATCTCTTCTTGCCGCTCTGCTTGTTGCTCTATGTTAGAGAGTGGCTCCTCTTGTTGCATCTCTTTTCCTTTAGCTGTAGTTGCTGCTTGTGTAGAGGCTTGGGCAGATTGCTGGGGAGTAGTAGAAGAGGAAGAAGCTACTCCAAGATGCTTGAGTACTGAGGAGCAAACCTGTCCAAAACATTCCAAGTCAACTGATTTTTCTAACCGCTTCATTTCTTTTTGTGACATTTCTTCCCTAGAACATGCCTCCACTATGGTGCCCTCCTTCCATTCTAACTGATTTACATATTTTTCAATGTGTTGGATGCTGACATGGTCATAGCTGCCAAGTCTGTATCTGACTCTTCTAATACTTATAAAATGATTGGGGTCATAGGGTGACCAAAGGAAGCTTATTTGCAACTCGAAGCTCTTTAGAATTTTATCTGCTTCTTGCCATGCTTCTTCTCTTTTGTTGAAAATGAATGGGCCCAGTTGGTGTTTGATTTTGAGTTGTTCTTTCTTATTTCATCTATGAGAGTGAATCATGTCTGCATTTCCAAATTGCTAGAAATACTCTAATGCAAAAATTATCATTGGGACATACTTTGGCAATCTGTAAGGGGCTAGCTCACAGCCATATATTCTAATTACTGCGTGGTCTTGGTAGAAGTACCAATCTCCAATGCTATAATTATTTGAAAGCTGGAGGATCTTCTGCATATTGTCGGTGAGTCTAGGAGGAGGAGAACTCTATAGCAGAGATAAGGCCGGATAGATGAACAGATCAATGAACTCACAATAGTTGTATGGGGAGCAAGAGATATGGTGACAAACTGATGACAAAAATACCACTGACCTCATGTTTCCTTTTGCATCTAGCTTTCTCAAGGAGACAGGGAAACTATCAAGATGAAAGTATAACATTAAGTGATATATATATAGGAGGTGTATTTGAATACCCTTTCCCTCTTTAGATTCATGAATTGCTCATGAACCTTGTCAGCAATGAATGTGGAATAATCATACTGGGGAGCAGGAGGTTTCCCTGGAGTGAACATGGATAACATCACCAAGGTTGTATCATCCACAAACTCACTGGTATTGAATCCCAGAATGCAGGAGACCATGTCCACTAGCAGTCTCCCTGTACCATTGAACCAGACATGTAGATAAGGAGAAGGTTGTTGGGGCTGATATTCTAGTTTCATGAACAACTGACCAATCTTTGTGATCTCTGAGCTGGGCAACTTGGCAGCTTCTTGGAGCAGAAAATTCATAGAAAGGGGGACTAGAGGTTTAGTTGGTTTGAAGTTCAGCATCTGATTTATGGATTGTGGAGGGATGTGGAATAAAATATTCCTAGATGAACTCAAAACTGCTCTCTGTGTGGGGTCATAGTGTTCACAACACTGATGGATGAGGTCTGGGAACACATTGACTTGAGGTAGGTAGTAAATGGGCAAATTAGACTCCCAGATACCTATGTCATCAGTACCACTCATATATTTATCCCTTAGCTCACAAACAGTGTGTATGTGATACTTGGTAGTTATCTCAACTATCTCTTTAATTTGACGATCCCTGTCAGCAAGGGCGAGCGAGTCTAGGTTTCTCTATGGGGAACTCAGGGGAGTAATGTTCAAGACCACAGGGGTCTCCATGCTTTACTTATCCTCTCAACTGGATTTATACCTGAATTGTGGATGAATGTGATGAATTTTGACAGAGAAAGAGATTTTCAGGGAGAAACAGGGTAGCTTTGGCAAAATTGAGGTGAAATGCTGTCAAACGGGGTGAAACAAGGTGAATTATCTTGTTGTGGCACACCCTGCGGCACAAAAACTTTGTGAAGGGTGTGGGTTAAGCACAATTCAGTGAATAAGGGGACTTTGATGAATTTGGAACCTCCAAGGGATACTAGTTCAGTCTTTGAAGGTATAGGTGTTCGGAAAGCCGAATGGTGGTTATTTTGTGTTTCTAGCTTGTGAAGACTAAAAAACCAGTTGGTGGGAGAAACAGGTAAATACTTGGTTGTGGCGCGACGGGAGGAAGATGACCGTGCGGAATTCCAGGCGGCAACAGCTCGAGGAAGAATTTCTGGAGGTTGGCGGAAGAATGATGTAAATGCATGCAAGTTACAGAGAGTGCTCAAATATATGAAAAATACAAAAAACCGTGACTTTTGCACGATAATATGGAAAAACTGGTTTTTGGCGCCTTTTGATGGATGACGTCAGCTTGACGTCATTGGTGGGGTCGGGTACGGCGGGATCACGTGTCAACCGGTGATTGGGTCGACATGGACGAGGGACGTGGCAGAGCTGTCGGAAACATGGCGAAACGGAAGCTGACACGATGCTGATACGGCATTGACGTGGTGGTGATGTAGGGATGATGTGAGGCGGAAAGGCAATGGCGGTAAGCGGTTTTATCGGATCGCTTTTGGTACGGGCCCGGTTTGTGTTGGAAGCCGCCTGATATAATCAAAAGTTGACATGCGTCCACGGACAGACGTCATCCTCTGACACTTTTCGGGCGCTAAAAGCTGGCCATCGGGGGCGGTCCGAAATCGCCGAGGACCGTCAGATGGGAGGGCCCGGATCCGACGGATGACGGGATGCGGAGATGGCAGAGCAATACGGGAGGGCCCGTATAATAAACAATTGTTATTTGTGGAAAAGTGCGCCGGGACAGAAATTTGGATAAATGAAATTGTGGGTTTTCTCAGGTTGTCAGGGATAAATGGTAAATGATGTATCCATTTATAAGGTGCGCTTAGGGTTATTAAATCAACCGGGTGTTGATTCAATTCCCAAAAATAAAGTATGAACAGATATTCAATGGGACTCCGAATTTCTCACACCTGCTTTTTAGAGTATTAAGGCTATATTGCCTGAGGGGGGGGGATATATATATTTCTGGGATTTTTTGCACAATAATGCTATAATAATAGGGAATGGGAGAACTTAGGGAGCTATATAGTAAGTTTAGAAGTTAATATGAATTTTGAGATGTGGAAGAGGAACAGAGAGCTAAGTTTAAGGAGTAAACTTAGATTTAGAAGCAGATGAGGGTGAGGAATGATTTTACATAAGAAATGTGGCCTCTTTTCAGAGAAGAAGGTCACAATTTGTCATGAATTTTTCAAAGGAGAAATGCAAGGAGGACTATTTAGGGAGATCCTAAAGTCCTCAAGGGGATGTTAGAAAGAAGTTTTGTGGGGAATGATTGGGGAGTTAGACATGCTTCACTGTGCTGTCACCAAAATGTTGAAACAGGTGAACCTTCTCTTGTCAATATATGCTTCCTGCCAAGGCCAGCAATATAACTGAAAACAAGCTTCTGCAACCCCTTTCTACCTACCCATCTTAGTGCCTAGCATTTTTTATTACTTCAAGGAGGGCGCATTTAGACTTGCAAACCCTCAGTTTCTCTTTTTCTTTTTATTTTCTTTTTCTTTTGAGTTTCTATCTACAACTACCCTTATCACTTCCAAGGCCCCAGATTAAGCAGTTGGGAACCTTCATTCTCTACCTAATCTACTAATCTGCCAAGATTAGACAATTTGGACATATTCTCTTTCTCTATTCTACAACATCAATTTAAACATGGCATGATCCAGATTAGGCTATTGGATCACCCATCCAGAAGTAGGACACTATCTAAAATATGTACACACATGTTATTCCACAAAAATATGGGCTCTTTGCATCATCAAAGTAGAACATATTTGGAATTTCCCCTGCCAATCATGAAAAATGAAACCTATTGGTATAGGAGGCTAACAAAACCATACATCTCTTAATATAATATTTGGTTTCTAAAAGTTATATATATATATATATATATATATATATATATATATATATATATATATATATATATATATTAAAGAATGGATCACTAAATCACTCTACTTAAACTTATTTGACTTTATTCAAATTATTATAATAAGGAGAGAAATAATCTTTAAAAATTCTGAAAACATAATTATATTTTTATATCATCTTAGCATCTAGAAATAATTGATAATTATTGGAATACAACTTGAGTGGGCTTAATAGCCCCAAGGGTTAGCTCAATCGGTCAAGCCGAGGCCCGAAAGCTCTTGGGGTCATGTGAGTAAAGAGGCCGAGGGGTGTGACCCCCTTCAGATGGGGTCCACCCTAGCCTTGTTCGTGGACATAGCGACCTACTCACCATGAGTATCCGTGAACCAGTAGGGAAAAAAAGAAAAAAAAAACTTGAGTAGGCTTAATGCTTAAGAGCATGTGTTTCCTCCTAAGAGGTCACATATTCAAAACTACATGGGGGTAGAGTATATATGCTTTAGTTAGTCAAATCACTCTGCATAGGTGTTATAGACATATTTGGGCACATCAACCCCAAACTTATATGCCGATAAACTAGGGCTATTCAACTCGTAAGAGCGTTGTTTCATACCCTAAAAGAACATAGTCATCTCATTACATCATTCCCCAAAAGTTCCACCTTAGCAACCATCTAGAAATTGACTAAACTGAACCATACTGACTTCTCCACTGTCAAAGTGTGATGCATAGTGAGTGTTACACTACCGAGGTGCGATGCATACTCATTAGGCCTTCTATAGGGTGTGATGGGAGAGAATGGACAAATGTCCAAGAGAGTTTGCTAGGTGGTTGCTCATGAGATCTTCTAGAAACTTATCCTATGCCACTTGCCTCTCTAAATTCACCCATGGATGAGTCAGAGATCCAAAAAATCTCCAATTGGAACCAATTGTAACAAGTGGAATGACACTAATCAAACATGAGAGATGACTCACACCCTTGCACACATCTATAAATGGATCCCTCATCTAAGAGATCTAGATGCTGGAATATTGTGAATCTCAAGGAAGTGCTAATAGTTTGTAATTGAGGAAAGAGCATTGTATTGTTTCCGTGATCTTGCTATTTCATGAGGTGAAGAGGGATCGAAGTTGGGAGGATGATGCTAGATCAGACAACTCGGTTGCAATTCTCCCTTCTATTAATAAAGTTCTTCAAGTTTTCTTCCATATGATTGTGAAATTGTGAATGTTATCATTTGTGAATGCTATCATTTGTTCATTATATATCTGATTCTGTAATGTTTATGTTGTAATAGATCACAGTGCCTTGTTGGTTCTTTTTTGTTGTACTTGTGCACATACTCTCCAAGAAGGTTAAGTACAGGGAGGAGTTGCAAGCTCTGTCAAGGGGGAGAGAGATCAAGCAAGGGATTAAGCGGAAGTTGGAGGTTGGTTCCATTATCTTTCTCTTATATGTTACACGTAGAAGAAATCATTGAGTTGCTTTAAACAGTTGCTTCTATGGTCGCTACCAAACCTAGAGGGCTAGTATTTAGACAAGAGACTAGTTTTTTACATAAAAAATTGGCGACTCTACTAGGGAAGAATAGATGTTTTTTTGTTGTTATTGTTTGTTTTATAAACTATAAACAGAGCTTGAAGTCAGCGAGGTAGCCTTCGAACTACTTTTGCTCTGCAATTTCATAGTAGATGAATGTTGCTTCAATCAATCTTTGGTTTAGTTTATGAATTAAACATTTGACTTGCAAGCACATCTAGATGCCCTTTTGGTAGCTCAATAATCTCTTAAGACACTCCTTAATACTTTGCTCTTTACTGTTCATCCAAGCTCACCTTAACTCATTGAAAACAACTACACATTTGAGCCAAAACCCACTTCAATTGCGTTCCTTGGCCCATTGCACTGTATGTCACTATAACCCAGTATGCAATGCACCTCCCGAGTGTAGTAAGTGTGATGCATCCCTATTTCTGTGAAGCCGAGGTGTGATGAATGACTAAACCTTTTTCCATTCTAGAAATTGGGGGTTTTTGACCTTGTTTTCAGTTTTGTTTAGTTAGTTTGCTACTTATGAACAGTGCATTCTTAGTGAAGCCTACTTGCATCACATAGATAAGCCTCCATTAGATTAGGATTAGTGAATGTTTTTATGTATTTTTTCATCATTTACATTCATTTGTCGAAAAGTTGCTTAAATCGATCTGTCGCTTTGGTACAAAAAATGTCATAATTATCATTTTGTGTCGAAAAGAGAAGTGTCGTGGATTATTCCTTCCATGGATAGTCGATTAAAATTTTCATCTTGTATTTGATTTGATTTGTTTATATTCGAAGTGTCAAAATAATTTTTTATTCAAAATTGAAAAGTGACGTTTAGTCTTCCTTTCTCTTTTGAAGAAGAAATTGTCAAAAATGTCATTTTGAAAGAAATATTTCAGATCCTTGCTGCATTTAGTTTTCCTTTTTGGAATTTTTCACATTAAGGAGAATGAAAACAAATACATGCTTTTTCATTTAGTATTTTTAGTTTGTGTGTGAAAAATGATTTAGGAAAATGTGCTAGTGTGTGTTCTTTTCTCTTTGTTTGAAAGAATTGTTATCTTCTTTCCCTAGTAGCTAGGATTTTCATTGCTCAAAATAAACAAAGATTATTTATCATCGTATATTGCATTTTAGGAATTTCAAAATCATCATCATGAAGTGAACCATTGAAAGGCAAACTCTAAACAAGATCAAATTTAAAATAAATTTCAATAAACCTAACAACGCATTGGAACTTAACGCAACACATCTAGAAGTCTAGGCTAGAGACATGTTCCGACATCATTAAAACTAGTGGCTATTGTTTTCATTGAAGGTTGAGTGATTCCTCCTCCTTGATACGACAAATACTAGCATGGACTTGTGCTCCCCATACCATCGCGTATATATTGGGAAACCCACAATAGGCTTAAATCCTTTATCCATAGGAAGCCGAGTTTGTCACCTTATTGATCATAATGCACTGAAGGCAACATTTGGGAAGATTTATTTTCGTACATAAGTCCTTGGTGATTTCTCTTTAATTTATCACCAATGTGTCTATTGAAATTTTGCGATTTCTTTGGTAATCCCCATGTCTAGATTTTCCAGAGTAGTCACTTTCATTCTTTTTCGACTCTTTAAAAGAAAAGGTCCATCTCAGCACTTATCAGTTCAGGCTCATTAAAATTAATTGAATTTAGAATAAAATCCCTATTCCTTATTTGATATTAGGTTGAGATAAATGGAGACAAATTCAGAGTCCACCAATCAAGGAATCCCTCTTGAGGGGAATCCTAGTCCTTTTTCTTCTTGGGGAAATATTGGTGCACCATATATGGCTACATTGTCCCTTCTGGGAATTACCATTGGCCTGCCAGTATGGATTTTTTCAACCTCTCTGGTTCAAAATGCCACGATTTCTCCGCAATCGAGTACACCTCTAGTTGATCCTGAAGTTGACCCTTCACCTTCTTCCTCGTTTGTTTCTCCCTCCCCTTCTTCCTCATTTCTTGGTGAAAGTAGTTATACTAGTAATGAGGTGGTTGAGAAGAAGAAGAAAGGGAAGGAGAAGAAGAAGAAGCTAATTCACCAAGGGGGCAACTAAGCAACCATTTCTTTGAAGGAATCATCTGGTGAAAATATGCCCATTAAACATCCCAAACCCAAATTTCCATGTATAATTTGTGTAGGAGACAATTTTCATCGAGATTCTCCTTGCTTTCTTTAGATCTTGAGAGAATGGTATCCCCGTTCGTGTTGTTCAGTGTCATCAACATCTAGTGATCATGTTGTAGCACACCATCAACTAGTGATGGTAAAGTTCATGGACAGAAAGTAAAGGTCAAAACTCCATGTAGGTTATGTGAAGGTAATCATTCCCTTTACCGTTGTCCTTTTTTGGATGAATCCAAAAGGGTGTTGGATAACCGTCCTACTTCACCGCAATGACTCTCATATGGTTACAGGAAACTCTCCCCAAGTCCTTTACTAGTTGAAAAACCAACTGACCTAAATCAATTGTCGGTTGAAACCACACTCTCTGGAAGTGAATCTTATGAATTTATACCTGACCAAAGTCAGGTCGAGGTGACATTTGACCCAGTTTTACCTTCAAATAATCGTACCTTTCCAAAAGAGAGTGGAAATGATACCATTCAAGTTCTTTATGTTACTTCCAATTCTAACGAACTTGGGGGAAATCTGCCTATTCCATCTAGATAGGAGGAAAACCTTCCAGTTCTTGTAACAGAAAGGGTAAATTCTCCCATTTCTTCGGTACCCCCTCCAAGTAGTCTACTCACTTCCTTTGATTGTAATTTACTGGCTAGATCCCGCCTTCCTTCTTATGTACCTTTCGAGATCATAGTACAAGCTTGTAAAATGATCATGTGTGGAACTATTATAGATGAAGGTGCAACAGTGAGTATCCTTTCCTCAACTACTTGGAAAGCACTTGGATTGCCACCGCTTATGCCTGTTACGCAGAATCTATTAGGATTTAACAAAGGAACCAATTGACCGTTAGGGATCCTTCCTTAGTTACCGATCACTTTGGCAGGGAAAACCATTCATCTAAATGTGATGATAGTCCGAGGACTGTTAGATTACAATTTACTTCTTGGGCGCGACTATGTTTATAACATGGAAGCTATTGTTTCAACACTCTTCCGAGTAATGTGTTTCCTACATGAAGGAAAAATTGTCACCATTGACCAGCTTTCATTTTCCAGTCCAAACATAGCTCCAAGTCAATCATCATCCCTAAATGGTCCATTTGCATCAACAGTATCAATCAAATCTTCATTCCACCCACCTGATAGGCAGGAGTAATCTCATGAATGTAATGAAGCTCTGGAGGCATGCACCTAGTTGTAAAGATAAGTCTCCTTATAGGTGATGTGATTGGTTTGACACACCATTCACCTTGGTCTATTCTGGATGAAGCCAAAGAGGTGTTTTTTCTATTCTGGACGAAACCATCCTACCTCACCGCAGTGATTTCCATCTAGTTACAAGAGACTTCCTTTTTCTTGGGAGGCATGCAAACCCATTTTTCAATTTCATTTTCAATTTTTAGTTTTGTCGTTTCGAGCTTGCGTAAAAATGAAACTGAATCCAAGCATAGTTCCCCCATGGTTCAAGTTTGTCTAAAAATGAACCCACCTTCAATTAAATAACCTTTTTGATTGCCATTCTATCAGCCTTTTGAGCCTTGGTTGTCTACCTCCCATCACCTCCATCCCTTTGGCCGATCATACGCTCTCACTTGGTTGTTTTACCCTTCTTGAGGAACAGTTGCAATGAGTGGTCTTATTAGCCAGATTCTTCATAGAATCACCATGTTTTAAGAAGTTCCAAATTCACCGGAACCAGTTGCTACCCTAGACACAACTCGTTCCTCAAAATCGAGTCTCCTTTAAACCCTTTTTAGACTTGTTAAATATGAAAAGATTGTTGAGCGCTTGGCCTTTTCAACTCGTTAATGTGATTGGAAATGTCATCCCTCCTATATGATTTTATACATTTTCAGACCCAAGGGATTATCTTACGAAAAGGTCGAGTGCTTGTCTTTTTTGGCTCGTTAAAGTGATCGGAAAACTCATCCCTTTTGTATTATTTTATCCTTTTTAGATCCTAAGGGATTATTTTATGAGAAAGAATTTCTGGAGTTTTATTTTCATTCTTTTTCGAACACTCTAAACATGAAAAGGACCGAGTTATCCTTGTTGTTAAACTCATTAAAATAATAGCAATGAACTTATCCATTCTAGACAAGACCAAGTTTCACTGTCGCTAGACTCGTTAAAGCATAGTGACAGGTTTGCTCGAATGGAAAATTATAGAACAAGTATATGTTATCCTCCTCAATATTGACAAAAATAAAAAGGTACTGGTCAGCAATGACTAGGGAAAAAGGGAAAAGACTTGAAGAACTTATGGTAGCAGGTCACTCTTGAACATGACACTTTCACTCCATCACCATTATTGAGTTGGTTTGGGTTATTCTGTTCACTGGTCATCTCACCATTGGTATTTCACACCATCCATATTTTGGGGTTAATGATACCAATCCATCTCAGTGTCGCTAACATGATTAAGAGAAGTCATTTAGTTGAGAAACCACAATCCACTTAATGCCTCATCCACTGCAATACCTCCAACCTTCATTTTTTCATGACCTCCATTCCTAAACCTTGTGTCGTTAGTCTATTTTCACCTCCAGAAGTCATTTTCTTCGTTTCATGTCATAGATGTGTGATACATTAATGGCCTCCAATGACAAGTAACTTCTTGTTGACATCAGCTCATTATCCAAGAAGTTGACTTAGAAACAACCCTTTCAGTGCTTTGAAGCTTTCATACATCAATGACAAATTTCTCACTTCCGGTGACAGGTTGACATCAATGGCCTTTGACCAAAAGATTTCGTGTGGTGTTCAACATCAGATCATTTATTCACACCACGTGAACTGTACTGTAGTACCTTGAGGGTCATTATCATTATCGGTGATTCCTCTCATGTCCGTTAACATCTCACATTATTGGCTGGTAATCACGTGATGTCTCTCCATGTTCGACTTCAAAGCATTTGTTCACATGGATTGACTTGTACATCGAGTGAAGATTGAATGAGTTTGAAGACCCTGGATCTAGGGTCATCCATTCGGGCTCCGATATATTTAGGGATATAAAAACATCAAATGTACAAAGGCATTGCACAAATGGTCATCCGAACCAAAGATGATGACTCTACATCTCAAGAATCACGAATCTACATCTACAGACAACTATCTGATCTATGTACATGAAATGAATTTAAAGCTAAGCATGGGAATGCCTACCTCAGCTAGATCATGAAAATTATATTATGATGATGTATTGTATTGTAACTTATGCAGGTCATCTTCCAGTTCGAAACCTGAGATCCTCATGATAAAGCATTTCACCTGGCATCAATATTTACGACTTCATGCTTTAGGGGGCAACTATTATAGACATATTTGGGCACATCAACCCAAAACTTATATGTCAATAAACTAGGGTGCTTCAACTCCTAAAAGAGTTGTGTCATTCCCGAAAAGAACATAGTCATCGCATTACATCATTCCCAAAAAGTTCCACCTAAGAAACCATCCATGAATGGCCTAAACTAAACCATACTAACTGCCCCACTGGCAAAGTGTGATGCATATTGAGTGTTACACTACCTAGGTGTGATGCATACTGATTAAGATTTCTATAGGGTGCGATGGGAAAGAATGGACAAATGTCCAAGACAGTTTGCTAGGTGGTTGCTCATGAGATCTTCTAGAAACTTCTCCTATGCCACTTGCCTCTCTGAATTTACCCAGGGATTAGTAAGAGATCCAAGAAATATCCAAGTGGAAGAAATTGTAACAAGTGGAATGACACTAATCAAATCCGAGAGATGACTTACACCATTGCACACATCTATAAATGGATCCCTCATCTAAGAGATCTAGAGGCTGGAATATTGTGAATTGCAAGGAAGTGCTAATAGTTTGTAATTGAAGAAAGAGCATTGTATTGTTGGTGTGATCTTGCTATTTCATGAGGTGAAGAGGCTTTGAAGCTGGGAGGATGATGTTGGATCAGAAAACTGGGTTGTAATTCTCCCTTCTATTAATAAAGTTCTTCAAGTTTTCTTCCATATGATTGTGCAATAATGAATGTTATCATTTGTTCATTATATATTTGATTCTGTAATGTTTATGTTGTAATATATCACAATGCTTTGATGATTCTTTGTTGTTGTACTTGTGTAGGTATTCTCCAAGTGGGTTAAGTATGGGGAGGAGTTGCAAGCCCTGTCGAGGGAGAGAGAGATCAAGCAATGGATTAAGTGGAAGTTCCAGGTTGGTACCATTATCTTTCTCTTATTTGTTACACATAGAAGAAATCGTTGAATTTCTTTAAACTGTTGTTTCTAGGGTAGCTGCCAGACCTAGAGGGCTAGTTGTTCGACAAGACACTAGTTTTCCTAGAAACAATAGGTGGGTCCCTTGTCCCACAAACAAAGGGGTCTAGGGGCTCATACATCAATTTGGTGTCTTGGATGGCTCTCACCTTCAAATTGGATCTATTACAACAAGAAGAATGCCTTACTAATGCACACATTTAAGTGATTAAACATGTATGAAAAAAAGGAATTACACATCTTATTGTAAAATGGATCATTTTCGTCAATAAAATTTTCTGATATATAAATTAATGTCATAAATAATAATGAGGAAGTTATTAGATCTCAAATAATATCAAGTACCTACCAAATTGGTGAGTGGGGAGCCATCTAGAACGAATATAATATTTTAAATTGATTAAAATTAATCGGCCATTTTGCTAAGTAAAATTTCCTTTATAAATAACAATGAGGAACTTATCATCAAAGAAGAATTGGAATAACTCAAATACCTAGGAAATTGGTGGGTGAAGAGCCACTCCCATGAATTTAATTTTTTTAATTTATTAAAAGTCAATGCAACCTAACAAACCATGTAATGCAATAGTAAAATATTCACTAAGCATATGCTCAGCATATTCCATTCATAATCAATCTAGGCCCTCAATTAAAAAATTAAATAAAAAAATCAACACATCCTCATCCACCTTAATTTGAAATAAGAATCCTTGAGAAATTATTAATTATCATAGAACAATCTAAAAATAATAATTTAGGTCAAAACACACACACACACACACACACATATACATAAATAAAATATTATAATGAGATTTATCTCTCTTTTTTTGTAGTTCAAAATGACTTTCGTTAGATGTTAAAAATAACATACCTTACAAAAATTCTCTCAACAACCCCCACTCCCTCATTTCCATGAGACATTTTGAGATTAGGGGTTCGAGAATACCAAGATAGACAATTTGCATACATTATTTCTAGATGGATGTGAGGCCTTAGCATACTATGACAGACACAAAAAGGTACCAGAACTAATAACAACATATGAAGGAGGGGGATGAGGGGGAATTATAGGGGGAGCTCCAAAGTAGCCAACACAGTCATGAATGTGGAAATCAATATGTTCCACCCGTGCACGGGTGGTCATTTACACAACGTTGACTCTGATGGAGGTTGTCCAACTCCTCCACAATGGTATTCTGGTTGTATTTAATATTAGTGAGATATGAAACTATTTTTTTGTGGTCTTCATACGTGTGGTCCCATAGAATTTCAATGTGAGTTTGTATGTGTCGCAGGTGCTCAACGATCAATTCCATAGAGGTAGGAGTTTCTAGGGAGACTCATGAATCAGCTCGAGAGAGAGCCTCAACATCCTTTGTGTCCTGACTTGAAGAGGTAGTGGAGGGAGAATGATGGCCTCACTCAAGGTGCCCAGCCTCAGCCTTCTTCCCATGCCCATGACGAGGGAAGCCCCGCTGGCATGGCATCTTGCTCATCATGGAGGGTGGCAGCTCACAATGCAGGGAGCCCATAGAGAAATCTTTCAAAACCCTACAAAGGAAACAATGTAATCCTGAACCACAAACCCACTCACTCGAGCATGGATGAACCACTAGCCTCACGCTACTACAAGGAAGGAGAGAGGGGCTCCCATTTACCCACACTAGGTGATCGAGTGAAACAATTCTTGGACATCATCCCAAATCCTCACATAAACAAAACCCCCACCCCAAATGCTCGCCAAGATAATCTAAATTCCCTCGCGCCAAAAGATAGACCCGACATCAGAGAAAAATTTACCAAATACCAATTGAAAGTCCACACACCTGTAAATACCTACAATAGTTCGTTCGAACATGAGGAGAGCCACACACTAGTGTAGTAATGAAATAGGCTTGTTTTGAAGAGAAGTGAGGGAGCATAACTGAACTGCGAGTGCCTTTGTACTTCGGTCCCAAGGGTATAGAAGGGTATTGATGCCAATCCATGCCAAGAAACTGCAAACATCATCTGCCCTCCTCAACCATGGTCAAAACCCAAGTGAGGCACCATAGACACACACCGATCTCTTTCCAAACTCCTTACCACCCAAATCCATTGCTCGAACTACTGAAGTGAACCAATTCATGTACCAAGATTTACATTTATCTGTAGAGTGCATGAGGTGGAATGTCACACGAGAGGAGTAAATGCCAAATGTTTTCATCACCATGACATTAATATGTGCGTGAAGGGGAGGTAGGCCCAGATTGCTGATCACATGCCACTTGTACCATTGCATGCACACCCCCATCGAGGGAAGATGAGCCATATTGAAGGAGATCCTAAAGAGTCTAAATTGGTGACACTTAAAGCAACATGCCACATAATGGAAAATTCTTTGTGTTGTTTCATCACCCCTCGATTAATGAACCAATCAACCACTTTATTATGAGCTTGGAAGACATGTCATGTTGTGGTGTATTTAAATCTCTCCAAGCGATGTTTTATTCTTTCCAGCTCCACTTCAAGATGCTACCTTTTGGTAATTTTGCAGCTGGGGGAGCCGTTAATGATATTTTGTGCCATTTGCACCACCATTTTGGAATTCCCAACTATATGGATCCTTAAGAAATCTTGTTTTCCATCTAAAATAAGACCCTTCTCTAGCGCTATGAATTCTCCTACATTATTAGTGGTGTGACCATAATACCCTACAAATACTCCTGTCATGGTTCCCCGAGAGCTGCGAAAGATTCCCCCATCAGCTGCACAATCAAGGTTACCTTTGGATGCTCTGTCAAAGTAAATTTGAATGCAATCTGTAGGAGGTCGGGAGAAAATAGACAAATTTAATGTAGGAGGGTCCCTAATCACATAGGGAAGGCACATTAACATATCTTGGGAAAGATTAAAGGAGAGGAGGATGGTTGACTCTGTAGGAGTAGCCTTCCAATTATCTAGATCCTATTTCTCTCATAGGATTGTCCTCCTAGTGTTGTCCTTTGCTAATGGTGCTAGATGGAGTCTCATGATGAAATATGGGTCAATTCTCTTTTTTTCAAGATGTGCCATAGGCTGAATCCCAATATTAGACACCATGCACTGTTAACAACCAAGCTTTTGAATCGACTTTACATCCAATTTTCAATAATCTCTATAATATCTTCTCAGTTGCGCTGGTAGGGGTCAAGAAGGGAAATTTCCAAATTCCATACTTCTCTCATTGTGGGGCATGCATTTAGAAGGATTTTTAATGTCTCCCCCTAGTTTTTCCACTGGGGGCATTGTGAGGGGCCCAGAAGGCCTTTCTTTAGTAAGTGATCCAAGTTAGGATTTGTTTATGTTGTATGAGCCAAAGAAAGTGAGCCACCTTAGGCCAAACCTTCCCCCCCAAATGGACCTCGAGATTCTCGTGTGGGTCATGGTATGTGCATTGACCTTGATGAGATAAGCTTCTTTTATGGTGAAGGAGCCAAATGTTGAGTATCCCCATCTTAGTTGTCTTGACCCAAAGAGATGAGGATTTGTCTTTGATTCAACTATTGTGAGAGGTTCTGACATGATTCCTAGGGGGTCTTAAGGTGCAAGTTAAATGTTTTTTCCATTCTCTCCAATGCTCAGGGTGGGTTTGCACCTTTTATTTGTTAGCTACTCATCCCTCACTGTGAGGTTGAGGAAAGAGCTTTAGATCCTGTAGGGGGGGCTCTCTATCCAATTGAAGGAGATGCTGCCATGAAGCTTCCCAAAATAGAGTTGAATTTCCTTCCTTAATTTCCTAGAAGAAGTGATCCCAAATGAGATACTTGTTTTTGTTTTCCAAGTTCAATATGGCCAATCATGTGGGGTATGAGGTATCTTGTAGTAACTTGCACTCAGTTTTGCATTACCCATATTTCTGTGACCAGATCCTTTTCCATTTCTTTGTGTCACCGTGAATCAATCTCCACCATAGCTTCGCCCCTAAAGTCACATTAAAATCCTCAAGATCCCTCAAACCAAGACCCCCTTATGCATTTGTGAGGCAGATTTTATGCCAGGTGACAAGGAGCAATTTTTTTTCAAGTGTAGCACCATGCTACCAGAACTTTGTAAAGATAATTGTCAAATCTCGATATATTATTTTGGGAGTGGGAAGAACAAAAAGTATCATGGCCTCTCACGTTCAGGATCCTTAGTGCTTAGTTCGATAATTTATTTAGGACATTGGTACATAAATATTTCTAGAAGGCAATTCAAAGAGGATTAACAAGTAATAGAACACCAACATTTTTTTACGGGAGGGTCCCTATAGAAAACACTAGTATGCGAATGAGGAGTATTAAGGAAATAAATATGGTATTTGTCCTTATTAAGGAGAATACCTGAGGTCGCTCAGAATTTTTAAAGGAAAACATCGATCGCTACCAATTCCTAAACCTTGGGTTCACCAGACAATAGATTGTTGTCGACAAACTACTAGTGGGCCATGGAGATATTTGTTCTAGGGAGGTATATTCCTTTCAGTGAATTTTTTATTTTAGTGGCCTTTATTAAATGAATCATCCCTTTAGCAACTATTATGAATAGAAGCAACAATATTGGATCGCCTTGTCAGGCCCTTGGAAGATCGAAATCTTAGAGAAGGGGCCTTGTTAACTAAAATTTAGAGGAAAGGGGTGGAGATCATTGACTGAATTGAGCTGATCCATTCCACTATGAACCCAAAATCTTTGATGACTCGGAGAAGGTATGCCCAAGTGAGTTGGTCGTAGGTTTTGGAAATATCTAGCTTTACTATCATTCCCTACTTCTTATGGCGCTAAAGTGAATGGATAGTTTCATGGGTTGAGACTATGCCATCCAGTATTTGCCTCCCTTCTACAAATATCGACTCCTCTTGAATTATTATGCTGTGAAGAATGGGTTTCAGTAGATGAACCATGATGGAGGAAAGGATCTTGTAAATCACATTACATAGTGAAATAGTCCTAAATCCACTGGGGGTACTCGATTCCTCTGATTTTGGAATTACGGTGAGGAAGGTTGCATTCAGTCTAGACCATACATGTCTTCTCTACTAGGACTCTTCCACCATCTCTATAATATCTGTATGAGGAAATGACCAACATGACTTAAATAACACTAAGGTGAAACCATCTAGGGTAGATGTTATGTTGGATGGCATATCTTTAACCATGGTATCCACTTATTCGAATGTCACTTGTTGGATGAAGGCCTCATTTTTCTCTTTCGTCATGAAGCTAGGGATGTGTTGTCTAATTCACTCCATGTCTACATTTAGTCCATATATTCTTCAGATAGCGGTGATGGATAAAAGGATATGAGTTATTATTCCATTGCTTGGTGCAATTATAGACAGACCCATTCCTCAGAAGTAAGTGAATTGATGTGTTATGTTGCCAATTGCTAAGCATCGATCTATGGAAGAACTATGAGTTCTTCCACCCCTCCCGGACCCATTGAATTCTAGACTTTTTTCTCAATAATGCTTCCTCTTGGAGCCTCCTTTCTTCTAGCTTCACTAGGAGATGATTCTTCACAGATGCCAATGCCTCTAAGCATCTGTCGAAGATGAATTTCATTTGGATCTTCTCTGTCTTCTCCTCTAGCTTCTATTTTTTGGCGATGTTGTCCCGAAACTCCTCGCAATTCTAAAATTTGATTTTTAATTTAAGTGCTTTGAGTTTCCTTTGAAATTTTTCCATGTAGGAACTTGGGGGCACCTCAATGGTCTTCCACCATTCTTCTAATTTTCCCACGAGTCTCGAATGCTGAAGCTAGAAACTTTCAAAGCCGATTGGTTTATTCTTCGGAGGGGCAAGAGAGGCTATATTGAGACATATGGGCCAATAATTTGAGCCACGAGAGGGAATAATGGAAGCTTCAATAAATATATTGTTGATAACCTCCTCTCTGATTGTTCCAAGTGTGGAGCCCCATCTTTGGTTTCACATCCACCAAGTGGAATTCCTCAATGAGATCATTGAATGTAATGGAGTTGGGTTCCAACGATGTGACCCATCCACATTTTTCTTCCAAATTTCAAAAGAGATTGAAGTCGCCCCCAATTATCCATGGAAAGGATGGAATGATGGATCAAAATGCATTGAGAAATTTCAGAAATAGATCCTTAGCTTTAGGTATGGAAGGTCCATAGATTGTCGAAAGGTTGTACCAAAATAGCTAATTAACACGAAGGTACCAAACAGGGTATAACAGGTGCCAATTTAGTGTTTAAAGATGACTTGAGTGAGGTTACAAAGCATCGTAATGCCCCAAGCCATTACAATGACATCTATCATCATGATTTCATTGTTCATCGTGTTGTGTTGGCTAGATTTCCTTATTTTTTATGTTGTCACTATGGTTTCCTGTAGCATCACAATATCTGGTTTGACATTAAAGATTTTATCCTTTAGAGATCAGAGCTTACCCTTGCTATTATAGCCCCGAATATTCGAAGAGATGATTTTAATTGAGAGGGGGGTATGGATGTGGGGATTATTTTGTCAGTTGTATCATTTGATATGTCATATTTCTCCCTTTCTTTCCTCTATCGAGTGCTCCTGGATTAGAGAGGGTGATAACAAGCATTCCTCCTTATTTTCTCGAACTAATAGGTTTGGGATTGATCTCTTGCTTTTCTATTATGAGACTCTATTAATGGAAGATATTTCCGAAGTGTGAGAGATAAGTGGCTAAGATTTATTTAATATTCCCTTTGAGCCAAACTTTGAATATGTCAAGAATTTTCCTTTCCTTCGGGCCTATCTGGTTATTTCGTTCCTCCATCTCTAGCACTTTTCTTGTGTTATTGAGGATCTCCTTGATTCTACAGTCTTCTTCAGCAGTTTTTGGCACTTTCATATTGGGGGTAGCTTTTTCCATGGAAAGTGTGGGTTGTTTGTTAACATCCATAGACTCGAGCGAATGTTGAGAAAACATATCATTTTCAACTTACTTCTATTGTGTTAGTTCCAGAGTTTCCAAAAGTGTGAAGGCATTTTCATCCCGTTGAGGAGGTCTTTTACGAGCCAGGTGGGTTGTTTGGTCAGATATTGGTTGAGGCATTGGTAGATTAGATCAAGCAGTCAAGGGAGCGACCTAAAATCAATTCTGGCGATTTTGGGGACCTCCTACATGTTTGTAGCATTCTTCATCATGTTACGGAGCTGTATGTTGGGATTCCTTAGCTAGGATAAGTGGGTAGTCATGGTATAGGTGGCCATATTCATTGAAGTGGCGACATTTAAAGGTGACATGCTCATAGTCAAGGGGTTTCGGTCAAGTGAGTCATCATAGGCTAGCTCGATTATTTCAAACAAGAGTTGGTAGATATTTATATCAACACAGATGCATGCACATTTTGAATGTCTTCGATGCCTTGCAATCTATGAAAATTTTACAAATTTTCAAATCACATTACCTATTCCTTCAACTAGATTAGGTTCCCAAAAGTCCTCAGGAAGGGAGAATAGTCTTACCCACACACAGGCTACCTGAAAATCTTCCTTGTCAGGGTTATAAGACTCCTCCCAATAGCGAAGAAAGAGTCATCCACTCTTCATGAAATAAGGCCCGTTCTAAAAAATGTGTTTCATGTTGTCCAAATCTACAAAGATCACATTTGTTCTTGATCCACTAAAGAATATCCATCTCCCATGGCTAAATACCCAGAAACTTACAGATGAGGGTGTGATATTTCATGCATTGTCTTGATTTCTCATGTCAATTATTTAGGATCATAATGTTGGGATTTGTTGGACACCTAATCCTCAATGGGTTAGTGTGGAAGCCGAATAGACAAAAGGAGTCCAAGAGACCTTGTGATGTGGAATCCAACGGTTAGAACATGTACTAAATGTATATAATTTGTTAATAAAATGGTATTCTCATGTTTGATCTTTCAGATTATGTTGCTGCCCATGTGTGTTTAAGATGGTACCAAAGTAGGTGTATTCCTACCCTGCATAATTTCTTTGAGCCATTTGTTTTATGGCCTTTTTGTGTAGGCCATTTTTGTCATCAATTCTCCATTTCATGAATATTTTCTCAGCTAAATTTTAGTTGCAACTTGTTATTTCTCCAGTGCCATTTTTATTCACCTTCATATAAAAGAACTCCTCCTCTTCTTTGCTCTGACATATAATATCCTGCTCGTACGCTGCCCACAACGCTACTAGTATTTGCTCTTCTCTAACCGGTTGTTTATAATCTTGATACATATAACGTTGCGCTGCTCTGACATGGTATAATCTGATGTTTCATATAATCCACTATTCATTACTATTCCTGTATTATTTGAGTGATCCAGCGCTACCTCCTAAGGATTGTTGGTTGATCTTCGATGTGTTCAGTTCGAATGCTGCCTTGAATTCCTCTCCTCTGAGGCTGCACTGCTCACCTATGCCATATGTTGTCATACCTATCACATGTTTTTAATACATTTTCTATGCCGGTTTCAGAGCATTTGTCAGAATAGAGGTAACATCTCTCAGCTCTTCCCAGGTGCATCTCTATGAGATGTTTTAATCTTCAAGGTATCCATACAGAGAAATCCCACACAACTCAGGTTTGGTAATATGAAGCGTTTCTTTGAGCAGAACATTACGTTTTCTCTGGTTCCTACGTTGTCCATGACCTCACTGTAGCAAAGCAGAATCAACAAGTTGTCTCTACACACTCCTATGGTTGCTCCTTCCTCTGTGTTCCTTATGGCTTCTAGTTGCATCTCCTGAAGAATAGCTCCTTTTCTCATCTGTTCTTTCTTGATCTGCTCCTCGAAAAATTGTTGTTTCGAGCCCACCTTTGAAGGACAAATAAAATATTCGTGGGTGCCTTGTAAATGTTTATGGAAATGCATTTGGGAATCTGAATTCTTCAAAGAATTTCCCAAAGATTGGAACTACCATCCTCTTAAGCACACAAAGTAAAAGGATGTCATGTATAACCACCACAATACGCTTCTCCATTTCCGCCGAAGCTGGATCTAGATGTCTGGCATCTAAATAAGGAGATATGTATGGCTGTTCCATCCAACTCCTTTTCCATTCCATTATAGTTTGTTCGACCCTTGACTCGAGAAAACTTGCATTATAGTTTGCCCTTCTATTATTTCAAATAAGCCTTGAAGTGCTTCTTTCTTAGAGTTTTTCTGACCTCTTCCTAAGTTGTAAATGCAATTCTCTAAATCGACTCTGGCAGTGTGCTGCTTCTTTACCTCTTCATCCTCCCTTCTGAATCTCTCGACATCACTTGTCATTTTCTTGATCTCCTCTTTTCTCAGTCGACCACCACTGTTTGTTATGGTAATAAAATTTCTTACCCCACTTCCTTTGTCCCAGGCTGACACCTTCAAAATTCCATCTGTGTCCAATTCAAAGACAACTGCAGGGCTTGGAACTCCACAATGGGCTGCCAGAATTCCACTCAACTGAAATTCACCCAGCAGATTGTTGTCTGCAACCATTGCTCTTGGAATGAGATTATTTCTAGGAATGACTACAGAGTATTTCAATATACGATGGGAGGCTATCCAAGGTATCAAATTTCAAGCTTTCATTGAACCTGTCAAACTCCATCGAAGGTTGTTGTTGGTCGTGAACAATATAGTTGTAGTGCGTTGGATAGTGTAATGGTGTCGTGGCTCAGAACTAGTTGGTTGCTACATTGAAAGGGTCAGTCTATCCTCATGTATCCATCATATTAGCTTGCTCACTCGCTACTATTGTATGCATCTTGTGCATTAAGTTCTTTTGAAGATCGTATGGTATCAATGTATGTTGGTCCAAACTTTTGGTATGTTTGGCGTAACTACATTTCGTGTATGCATTGTGTATGATGCGTTCAAGGAGTTTGCTTATGGTATGACAGTGTATGGTGTGAAAACAGTGATGATTCGAATAGAGATCAAAGAAATCACAAATGTTGCTTTGTTCATTTCCATTTATCTGGTGTTAACTATATGATGTGATTGCAAGTAATGTGACAACAACTTTTCGTTCCATGTGGGCGACAAAAAATGGTTTTAAATGCATCCCTTCCTGATGAAGAAATGGAAGCATGAGAGGTTTTAAATCCAGAGTTCAAAGTATTGTTCCTTTTCTATTTTTGTCAAGTTTTATATATTAAGAAATTTACCTCTTAATCTCTCGTGGCTGCTCCTCATTTTTGCATATGCGTTGTTAGCTCTCCATAAATTTTGTGTGGTATATGAGGGCAGATTTTTTTCTTTTAAGAAGTGGCAAGATCAGAGAATATTTGTTTGTACCGTAGTCAAAGCATTTATATATGAACATTCAAGTCGTGTCCATGACATGGTGCTATAATTGTTGATGTTTTGATAGCCATCATTTCTTCTTTGAAAGTGAAGGAGTACTTGAAGGATCCAAGCAAGTTTGCAGTTGTTGTTGCCCGAGTTGTGGCATTGTATTTAAAACTCACTATAGTTTTTGTCTACATATATATGCATTGACTCCTTGATTCAACTGTTGCATAAGAGTTTGGTGGGTTGTATAAAGGTTGTGATTGTTTTGACAAATAAAAGTAATCTTTTGTGGAGAAAAGTTTAGTAAGTTGTATTGTCAAAACATAGTGCTGGTCATGAGTAAACTCTTATTTTTATGTAATGGACTGTAATTGGTCCTTGTTGGTTGCACACTAATCATTTTTTGTGCATGTATAAAGGATATTGCTATGTACTATGAGTGGGTATTACTTTTCTGCATTGAGTAGTAGTTGTGATCAATTTTTAAGGTGTAATTCTCACATTGAAGAAAAAAATGACGAGAATAAATGAAGTATTAGAGATCCTCAAAACTCTAATATTGTCTACTAATCATGATACACTAAAAGTCAAGAAAGTTTCTATCACAGAAAATGGACGTCTGTCTACAAAATGCACAAGAGAAAATTTATTTTTTGCAGCTCGAATCTCAGCTATAGCAAGAAGAATTAAAACAGAGGAGTCGTCATTCTGAACCTATTTATGTTCAGAAGATTGAAATAGAATCCCATAAAGCAGCAAGGTTACATGCAGATACAGAAGTTCAACTTGCACTTCCCAAGCCCTTCATCAGACCTTGGGAAGAGCTTGTCCACAACAAGCACATGACTGGTCTCGGATATGACAAGGACGTGTCCTTTCATATTCTAGACTATGCCAAGCCCATTCAGTTTCAGAGTGCTGGATTCCTTCATGACAATTCACCTCCAACTGTTCGAGATTCTGCCCCTCTTCCATAACAAAAACAACAACAATAGATTTTGAAATGCCAACACTGTGACCGAGTTGGCCATTTGAAAGATCACTGTTTTGATCTTCATATATGTAAGCACTGTCATAAAACAATCCATTCTTCACACAAATTCTTTAGAAACAAACATCCTGCAAGAACAAAGATTCATCTTAGATGGATAGCTTCTTAGAAATGGGCGTCAACAACCAAGAAGATATTCCAATCACATGTGAGAACTTGTTCTAGAGCATTGAAAAGTCTTTCACTTGAGTTTTCTCCATCATCTCACCTTGTATCTGACAGGGGGGGATGATGGTCATCTACAAGCTTCAAAGCCACATCAAGCGAGCCTGAGCCACAACCTGCCACACCAATTTTAGAGTTGTAGCGAGAGACAAAGATGCCCTTGAGCATGCCTTCACTTGGTAATATGGGACACCTCCTCTAGCAAAAGACTTCAGCTTCTTGCCAGTTATGGAAGAATTCCAAGAACAAAATTGAGAACACTTCCTCTAGCAGAGACTTCATCTTCTTGAAAATTTTGGAAGAGTTCCAGGAATTGCATTAAGCATTCAAGAGTTGTTGGTCATCCTTAAACCATCACAGGTTGAGACTTCCCTTTTCAGGTTGAAGTTCTCTCTTTTATGCAGGGTAAGACCTCCCTTTCATGGTTGAAGGTTTCCCTCTTCAAAAAAATAGGAGCACTTCCTCTAGCAGAATACTTCAGCTTCTTCCTTGTTTTGGAAGAGTTCCGGGAACTGCACTAAGCGTTCGAGAGTGGCTGGTCATCCTTAAACCACCGCCCTTTATACAACATTTCAGAGAGAAAATTCAACCTAGCACTACCATGCATTGTTTCATATTTAGTATTACAGCTCTCTTCTTGGACTCATACATAACCCTTAGGATTAAGGGGGGAATGTTGGACACCTAATCCTCAATGGGTTAGTGTGGAAGCCGAATAGACAAAAGGAGTCCAAGAGACCTTGGGATGTGGAATCCAATGATCAAAACATGTATTATAAATGTATATCATTTGTTAATAAAATGGTATTCTTCTCTGCCTTTCAGAGGCAATGGTTCCGACCCCACACCTGCCATTATGCACCCATCACTCGAGCTTTTGTAGACGTTGAGGTAAACGTGCCTAGTCCATCAATATTGGTATGGATGAAGGGTGTCTCATTGAATGCATCTTGGAATGATGGAGGCTCCCCTCACCCAAGTGAGGGGCCACTCTTTGGGGTTCCTCGATCCATAGACAAGAGATATAACATTGCGGGTAGGATCTATGCAGGGGTATAGTTCAATCGGCCTTTTGATTTAACAGAACCCTAGGTGCATAGTCGGAGCTCCTAAATCTATTCACCTTTATGTAATAATATTTATCCTTTCAAGTAAGTATTTAATAGAAGATATTTTCACATAAAGTTTAATTTATAAGTGGACAACCATTTTTCTAATTAGAATATATTTTCTTAAAATTAGGCAAAATTTCACTTGTTTTATTTTTCGGAAATTCTCATAATTTTTGTTTTTTTTTCAATGTACTAAAGTTATCTAAATAAGTGTTCTCATTGAAATTCTTGAAAATTGAGTTGAATTACAAGGGGATTTGTTTGTCCACTTATTAAAATATTTAGTTTAGCATATATTATTATTTGTACATTTCTTATCCAATCATAATAATTTTGAATTTAAGCTTTTTTGGTCCATGCTATGAAAAGTAAGAAAACCTTCAGTAAAAATCACATAATTTTATTGGACAAGTATTATGAAAATATTTGAAAATGGGTGCTCAAATCACCTCATATGAATCCAAGATATTGCAATATGTTCAATTTCAATTTTGCATCACTTGAATTGTAATTTTGTGTTTTGGGTAGATCCACATTCTTTCAAAATCACAATTTCATAATTGTTAAAATAGTTTTTCTTTGCATTGAACTAAAAATTTCTATCATATTTTGATGCATTTTTGTAATAAAAATAACTAAAATAACAAGGAAGTGTCATTGCCCAATAACCAATTTGTATTATTTCATCTCATTATCTTAATAACTCACTCTCCAAAATGGTAAAAAAGTAAAGGAATATTATTTTTTTCAAACCTAATTCATCATTAAAATAGTCTTCATTTTGTCATTTTCCCTAACTATTTATGATTTGGATTCATGATTTCTTTATATAAATTACACAAACCATTTCCTACCAATCTCCACCAAATATAAAATACAATTGATTAATTTGAAAAAAATAAACCTAAAATAATTAAACTAAACATATAAAATATTCACTATTAAATATAAAAAAATACACATTTAATATTTAATAGTGAAGATTATAATATATATTTAATTGAATTTTAAATCTCTTCACTTGTATCATTTGTGATAATATTAATATTATGGGAAACTATTATGAATTGCATCCCAAAAAATAAATAGTTCACTTTTCAAGATGATCAAAATAATAAATAAGCATGTTGCCTATATGTGAGACCTTTTGAATTTTGTTTATTTTCCAATCTAATTGTCTAAAATATGGCAAAAAATCATTGAAATCACAAATTTGACAAGTAAACTCTTGGTAATTAGTGCTCTTGATTTTTGAGGATTTTGAATCTATAAACAACGCAAGCAAAGATTTCACAAAAAAATTGCAACAAAAAATGGGTTGGAAACTCCAGAATGTCACACTTAAACACTACACTATAAATAATCCAATACATGCAAATTTAACTCATAAAAAAAATGAAAAAGAAAGTAGAAAAACTATAATTTTTTAAGCTAATTTATGTAAAAATAATGATGTGCATTTCCTTATTGTCCAAGAATTAGTTAAGTTGTTAATTCCACATGGCGGACTTTCCCAAATTCTCCAAAAAATATTGGGAGAAATATTTCCATAAGGAAAACAACATAATGGGATATAAAGACCAATGAAAATTTTAAGGATGGAAGTTTATCTTAAAGTTTAAAAATCTTGGTGAATCTTACGAGTCCCTATATGCAAATTGTAAAAAGTTTGGTGATTATTTTTAGAAAAAAAATAGATTTCCAATGATTTTATATTTATATCTTGTCGAATTTTAATGTGAAATGATGTTTTATTATAAAATTTGGGCGAATCATTTTAGAAAAAAATGGAAATTAGAAAATCTGTTTTTTGGAAAAGACATGGAAAATTAGGCCACCTGTTAATATTAGCCCCTAAGATTTTCCGTGAGAAAGACTATGTTGTGTGGAAAAATAAAGTTAGGTGGAGAGAAACTTTAAGTCCGATAAAAATATAAGCATAAGCACAATGGGATAGGAAGGCATGCTTATAAAAAAAATATTAACTTACCTGGAGATAAATGCTAAGTTGGATAAGAAAAGGTATTTTTCATATGTTGATAAAAAAAAAGTGCCAGAAAAAATGTGGAAATACCTTAAAAGGAGTACACTACTAAAAATTATGATGGGAAGAAAATTAATAAACAAGACTAAGAGGAACCACTTTTGACAACTTTTCTTGTGAAGAGCCAAGAGGAAGGAAAGGAGCCTCAACTCGAAGGGAGTTGTTGGTGGCAGCTCATTGGTTGGGAGGAACACACTTGCTCCAATGGATTTCCCATAAGTCTCATTTTGGTAAGGTAATTTTGTAACATACCTCAATCCATAATATGTTTGTTTCTTTACAACATCACTATAATTGCACAGTCTATATTTTAGTACAACTTATATGTACCTATTTCTCAATATGTTATTATCACACTTCTATAATTTATGGTCATTATGTCACCATTTTGGTTCCATTCACGGTCATTACAAGGGTTCATAAACCCTTCCTTTATAATGGTTTTCCTCTACCCATATATTCATTAATGGTGTGAGATGCCATATAAATTTATCATATATTGATGTAATTTGTTCTAAAGGGTGTTTATCTTACTTACCTCATATCCTATTTCTCATTATAGAAGCTATATCACATTGTGAAACATGTATTGGAATTATACATATATAGTATAGAACTCTCATATTTTTGTTTTTGTCACTATAATAAAAAAGGGACACATATTATTCGAGTTTAGACATTACTAGTTTCAAATCAACAGTTCTCGCTATGATCCTTTACAAAACCCTTGACTATAGTCTAGGCATAAAATTTGTTTCACTTATTCGTTATAACTATAGGTTTATACATACATGCAATAGTTGTTTCATGGTGTTTAAAAATGTGGGAAATATAATTTAATTTTCTTCGTTGTATTCATTCACACATGGCACCATGTCAATGTACCATATTTTTCCCTTCACATGGTTTTCCCATGGCCCAACAGATAAGATGCCTTCCTGATGGTCACATTTTTGGGAGTTCGATTGAGTGGTAACCAAGGCATTATCATTTTATCCAAAATCATTTCCATTCCTTCTCATCACTCATTTCATTCTATGAGATCAACCATGAGTCGCTCTGCATGATAGCAAGGTTTCTTTATTTCTATGTGAATTACATGTGTTCTTCCTCAAGGGTCATCCTTTAAAGTATTTACCAACACTTGTCTATGTAGGTTTGGTTCTCTATCACCATGTAAAGATAATTTTTCATCCTAGAAATGTTTTTAGTGATAATGTCATCCTCTAACTTTATATATTTCTTTAGTTGATTTTCATTCTGTGTTTGGACTAATTTTCATGACTTTGGTTGCAATTGGGGACTAATGGTTCATTTGTTTGTCATTGATCCATAAAGAGCATTGGATCTTCCACTAGATAGTTTGTCACAAGAATCTGACAATATGATATTAAAAATATAAAATTCTGCATAAAATATTATAGTTTATTTAAGCTCCAATACATAGATTTAATTGTAATTAGTCCATGCATGCAACTGAAAATTATGCAAAAAAATAGATAATGATGAAATAAGCGCACACACACGCATAAGGCACATGAAGTTCTCTACGAAACCCTTTTGGGAGAAAACCCAATAGGAAGATGAGTCTGCGTTGCTCTCTTTTTATGTCTCGAAATATGGCTGCAAGTACAAAGAAGTAAGGCATGTGGCTCGTGGGCTACTACAATAGACAAACCCTCTATATGTTTTCTACTTCATATCCATATTGGCTATCTTTTCTCAACTATGGAAAAAAATTATCTCCAAAGAATGAAATTCCTCATCCCCCTAGTGGGTCGGTTATAACACAACCAAATAGCCTAATAATGGTTAAGTTTGACTACACAAACTCTTAACTAGAGTTACAATATAGGATCCTCTAGAATATTTTACATAAAAGAATGCATGGCTAGCACCTTTACCATGAATAATGGTGGCTCATGTGACATTTTCCTGAATTATAGGCGTGAAAACAAGAACGTTAAATTCTGAGTGGTATAACTTTTTCATATGAAGTTTGATTGATGTGCTTCTTGCACTATTGGAAATATATTTATGTGTAGAATAACATGATATGGTACAGTGCTAAAGAGACAAAGTTTTACCCCACAAAATGTCATTTAATGCCCCAAAATTCTCCGAGAAGGTTTGAGACCCTATTTCCACAAACTAGGTCCCGCGAGTAAAAATGGTCCTGTGAGCTGATTCCTGCACTTTTTTTATTCTGAATGCATTGACATGGATGAAAAATAATATAATGACCTAATATGGATCACACAACCTCATTTTGAGAGGCTTTTGGTCCCCAAAGTATTCTACTTAACGAGCCGACGAATTTTTTCCTCCCTTCCTCTCTCATGTACCATTTAACTTTTCCTAGAAGTTTTCCCTGCAACCCAATATGAAAAAGGCCATCCTACCCTTGTCTTGTAGTTCTAGACCTCTTCTGGAAAATGGTAGCTTCTCTCAACTCTACCTGAGCATCAGGTTCCAAATTATCCATAGAAGGTAGGACTTGTTCCTCTCCGTGATCTACAACGGAAGGCTCATAGAGTTTCAAATTCTCTACATTCAAAACTAAGTAAATGCACATATATGGTGGTAAATTGAGTCGATAGGCATTATCGCCCACCTTTTCCAGTATCTTAAGGGGGGCATACCTTAAAGGCTTTATTTTCTTACCAGACCCCTACAACCTCTCCTTCTTCAACTGTAGCCATACTTGGTCTCCCACCTTTAATGGTTTCCCTCACTCCTCCTTATTGCACACATGCAATATCCAAAGGTGAAGGCAAAAAATATCCAAAACAAGTTTCAAATGGGGACTTTCCTATAGAAGTGTGGACTAGTTTTTTGTAAGAATATTGTATATACACCATATTTTCATTCCAAGTATTCTCACACTTTTAGTTATATCCCCAAAGAGTCTCCACCAAATTCTTCTCGACTATGTTTGTTTGGCCCTCTTTTTATGGATGAAATTTTGTAGATCTCTTTAACTTTATATCCTTCTTCTCCCATAATGTAATACATAATGCACTTAGAAATAGTGTATCCCAATCTAAAATGGTGCTCCTTAGTATCCCAAAGTTCACCCAAACCTTTCCAAATAACAAGTTTGTTTCTTCTTGATTGCTAATGGTATTTTTAAAGGGCATCATGACAGACATATTGTTGAAACTATAAATTACAATGAATAGGTAGTCATGTCCCTTCCTGGTTGACATTGGTAAACCTCCCACAAATTCCATGGAAATTATTTCCCAAGGATGAGTAGGTACAGTTAAGGGATGATAAAGACCCACTTTCCTGTTGCTAGGCCTGCTGTATAACAAAGAATGAATCTTCTTATACAGATATCTCTGCAAGTTATCTATGGTCTTCCTTACACAAAAGTTCCCTATAGCCTATGAGGTGTGAGCCTATATAATGAACTAAAACCATTCTTCTTTAGGAAAACATAACTTATCTAGCCTATAGAGTAAGCCACCGTGTAGGTGGCAGTCAATGGTGTTATCTCCATCATGTAGATGACTCTGACTCTTCAACTTCATATATACTTCCTTGAAGTCTTGTTGTACTTTTCAATAACCCCCACTTTACTGATTTAATAGTTAATATTCTATTGATAAATGGGGACCCTTTATAAAAATCCTACAAAAGAAATATCACTTAAGCAGTTCATTTTTGAATTATTAGAATTAAATTTCAAAATAATATAAGTATCAAGCCAAATCCCTTTGTGACTAGCTATTCTCGCTTTATCACATATCACCGGATCATATGTGTCAAAGTTTAGTTAACAAATCGGGATTTGCAAATTGTGGTAATAGGGATTACCATGATAAACTTATGGTATCATTAAATTTTTCATTTAAAACTAAGGCTTAATGTATTTCTTGCAAAATAAAGTACCTAATTGCAATCACATATCGACATTCACAAAAAGCACCACAAATAAAACCTTTCAAATATGTGAATTGAGATATTGCGACATAACAAGACGAAGACTCATCGCATTGCAAAGCTCACACAAAGTCTAATCTTGTGAACTAAGAAAGTTTGCGAATGCGATATGGTCGAACCCAATGGAAGTACGTGATAATTGTTATAAATTTGGTTAAGTCTGGCACATATTAAAAGGTCACCTTATTCAATAAGTATTAATTTAGGCAAAATTCACTTAAAATGATAAAAGGTATGCCACTCACATCACATCTCACAAAATTCTAAATAACTTCGATATAATGCATAACCTAAAGTGTGATGTTGCGATGTTGTGATAATCTTTATCAGAATCACATAATCAACATTTCACGCTTTAAAACTCATCAACCTAATTTTTTTTCCTTACACATTTGCGATGTGATGACTTCAATGAGTAATACAGGCCATAATAAAATATAGTGCGTATTTAATAAGTTTGAATGACATTTGTGTTTAAAACGACTCGACGTGATTTGATATCTTTCATATTAATTTTCGAATAAAAGCTTATTACTTGTCACCTTTCGGAGTTAACTGTATCATTGAATTTTCACTATCATTTTTGCTTTGTGCTTATTCGATAATATCCATTGCTAAATTTTACGGATTCTCCGAAGGAAACAACATTTGAGGAGATGAAAAAGAAGGGAAAATCTACTACATCTAAGATATCAGACTCTAATACCACCTGCAACAAAGATGGAGGAACCACATCAATGGAAGCTATGTATAACCTACTGGAAGAAGAGAAACCTAGGCCAATAGAAATGAAGGCAACAACTGATGTCAAAGAATCATCTGACACTTCTTATTTTGAGGCAGCATGTTCATTTTTACACACAATAGCAGCAAGATCTAAGATATTACTATACAAAGATAAGGTAAAATGGGTGATTGATAATGTGAATATCTCAAACAGAACTTTTAGGAATGCAAGACATGAAGTCATGTTTCTTTTACATGAGACAATTTGTGCCAGATGTACCATCTACGAGAGCCTCAAAATCTCTATGACAAAGATTTCCTTGATAATTTCGCTAAAGAGAACGAGGACCCATTGGAAATTACACAAACCTGGAGGTCAAGCTCAGGCAAATTCAAATGGGAGAAATATGTTATGTACCTGATTGCATCCGTGTCTATCCCACATAATTTTGCAGTTGCGATGATGTGTAGATAATTTGGTAAAGATGACAGCTCCAAATTCTATATTGAATCGCTTCCATTAATTGATGCGGAGGTTAACGCAACAATTATGAATTTGAATCAAATTTTATCAAACAATTTAGCCATGGCTATTAGGGAATATAGGCAAGTGGAGTGTTTCCTCAAGAATTTTTCCTCCTTTTTATATGAGCGCTTACGTAATTGACGCCATTTGTTTTTGTTCTCAATTTCAAAATATGGGATTGAAGTGGACAGTACATAACCCTCTCTTAGTCATTGTATACAATAAAATCTTGTGGGAATCTCAATTCAATCCCCATTTTTACAAAATCTTCCAGGGTATTATGCTACCTATTCATAAAACAATTTTTTATAGAATGGCCCTAGGATTTCCGAAGAAGCCAAGATAGACATCTTGCGAGTCGCAATATGGTTCGGTGAAGAAGCATTCACTTATATTAGAGTTTTTAGGAGCATTGCTGCTCCACATGTCCTCCCATATTATGTTCCATACAAGCTATTGGCTAGAGAGATAGCTTACGAGACAGTAGGGGAGGGTGGTTTAACCAAAGCCCTAAAGGATAAAAAAAAATCCATTTGGCTAGGCTTCCCATTATAATGTGGTGCTTTTGCACTACATGACTATGGGCACACAGTAAAGGAAGTAGAGATTATTACATCTCTAAAATTGGCCACAGATCTAAGGCAATAGTATGACCCAAATCAAGTTGCTAAAGACTTCACCACCATGGTTAAAATCAAACAATTTACTAATGAAGGGGATCCCTTTAATGAACTCTTTCAAGGAGATGAAACATTTGCATAGGTCCTACATTTGGCATCATTATAGTTAAGCCCAATTGATATTAATGCATTTCATGTATATAGTAATGAAATATTGTTAAAGGTCCCGTTGGAACTATTACAAATTGAACCAATAAGAGAACTGACTCCTAGCGTGAGCTTGCAAGGAATTTCAAAGGAAAATTATGATGAGGAAATGCAAGAGAAATCAACTCAGAAGTCAGAACAGTTAGAATAACAATTTGAGAATGGTGAAAGAAATCCTAATAAATATTCTAAGAAAGATATAGAAGGAAATACAAAGGAAACAACCGAACAAGACTTGGCCAAGATGCAAGAAGAGGTCAGTTCCACTTCAGCTCAAACAGGGAAGATTCCATTCATTGACCTAGAAAAGGAATGGGATCAATTTAATAAGAAGTTCCAGACATAGACAAATCTTAAGGAAACCTCTGAATTACATACCCCCAAACAGACTCAACACAAATAAAATCCATAGACAATATAGCAAGGGGTTACAACCACTCAAGATATTGAGGTTATTCTAGCTTTTCCATGTTCCGAAATTATCTTGAAAATTGAAGGGATACCTCCAATTGATATATTCTACAGTCCTACTCATAAGGATGTAGTTAAAAGACAAATAAAGAAGAGGAAATTAGACACCGCGACTATTGAAATTCTAGAGAATGAATCCATGGATGTTGTGTGGAAAGATACTCATGTTGACCCATCAGAAAATCTTATGAAATTCTCATAGTTTGCAGGAGCTTATGCCACAAAAACCATTGATAAATAAATGAAAGTTCAACTACTGCTACAAGAAAAAGAACAGAGAATTCTTCTGCTTGAAAAACAATTAGAACAAGAAAGAGCCAATTAGCAAGTAGAACAATAGGTAGCTAAGCTTCAAATGGAATTCGAGCAAATGAGGTTACAACACCATGCAAGGTTATCAGAAAAGGACTCATAGATTCGCCAAATGCAATCGAGTGTGTGTAGATTTAAAGATAAACCTAAAATGGATGAGTTCATCAAATAAGAAATCAAGCTAAATTCCCTATTAATACATCAAGAAGAAATGTTCTACCAGAAAATATCACAGATTAATCCTTACTATGAGATAAGTGATAAATTGATAAACCAAGTGATTGATATGAGGTTTGAATATGAAGAAATCCATAAAAATATTGATGAATTGATTACCTCGAAGGAGTATGATGAGGGAAGAAAGGTTGATCTACCAAAAATAGAAGAATCCCACAAAGATATTCTATTTACAGATTGGGATACATAGTTAAAACACACAGAAAGGGAAACAATGATAGCAACATGCTCAACAAGCAATATAATTGAAGCTTGTTCCATGGAATCTATATTTAACTCTGTTGGTGTGCGTTGTTCTGCAATGTCAGATGTGTCTAGTAATGGTGGAAAGTATGGCTGAAGGCGGTCCACATTGAACACTGGGCGCAGGCCAAGGAATGGGGGAATGTTTAGCTCAAATGCATTGTCTCCTATAGCCATGATAATGGTTTAAGGACCATATTGGAGTGTTCTGAGTTTTTGATAGGCTCCAGTAAGGTGTTCCTTTTGTAAATGCAACTAGACTTTATCGCTCACCTGAAACTTGTGTGGCACCTCATGTTGATTATGTCGCTGCTTGTAATTGGCATTTCATTTCTCTATAATTTCATGTACCTATTGGCCGATGTGTTGGATGTGCTCAATGAAGATGTTTTTCTTATCTGTTTCAGACTGGACATGAACCGAATCTGCCTAAGTAGCTGTGAATAGCATGGCCACATTAATGGGACATAGTGGCTAGAATCCCAAGCCCACCTGAAAAGAAATGTGGCTAGTCAAGCTGTGGAGAGGCCAGTTATAGGTATGTTGAACATAGGGGAGGCTCTCATCCCATGTGCATGGATGCTTTGAGTAGTACATGTGTAGAATGTGTATGATAATCATGTTGACAACCTCTGTTTGGCCATCAATTTGGGGATGGAAGGCTGTGGACCCCCACTGATTTTTAAATCAGCGATATCACCTTCATCCAGACTCCAATTCGACCGATTTTTTTTTGAAATCGGGTATTTTCGCACATAGAATCCATATATGCAACTAAATTTTGTAGATATTGCACCAAAATGTACAGATATGATCTAAAAACTCACCACCCCCGAAATCCTGCAAACAATAAAAAAAAAATTCTCCACTTTTGCCCAAGAAATTGCTCTGATACCACTTGTTATAGCTCTGATACCACTTGTTATAGATCTAACCCGGAAATATTATAGATATGATATGAAAATATAAGACAATACAAATGAACCCAGAAATAATATGGAATGATTCTTTATTGATCAAACCCTTAAGGTAGGGCAACACCATACATTCACTCCTTAAGGAAGGAGAACACTCCACAAGCCATATTCCTGTTCATACAATAATCCTTGACTCTATTCCTTGACATGGAGTCTCTAGCCTCTATATAGTCCTCATACATACAATACCATGGGTCATTACCATGGTTCCCTCATACCATCAAACTAATACCATGGGCCCATTACATTATTACTAACTACTTGTGGTCCCTTACATGATATGGGTTAACCACCTTAGTTATTACTATGGCCCATCCCATTATTACATTATTACCTTGGGTACCTCCCTTGGTACCCCATATTATCCCCCTAGGTATATAACAACAAATGAGTTGGTGAAAGGTCACAATATGTCATTCATTAGCCTCATGAAGCTTGTAGGAGCATTTGTCAACACGAAAGGCATAACCGACCATTCAAAAACACCCTCCTTAGCTTTGTAGGTAGTCCTCCACATATCGTAGTGTTCGATTGGTAGCTGGTGATATCCTGACTTCAAATCAATCTTGCTGAAATATTTCCCCCCCTTCAGTTGGTCCAAAAGGTCATCAATCTGTGGGATCGGGTACCTATTCTGGACAGTGATCTTGTTTAGTGCCTGATAGTCAATACAGATTCTTCAAGTCCCATCCTTCTTCTATATCAACATGATCAGGCTTCCACATGATGATGAACTCGGTAGGATGTGACCTTTCTATAGCAACTCCTGAATATTCCTCTTGATTTCATCGTTCTCGAGAATGGAGTACTGATAGATTGGTCCATTGGGCAGCGGCACACTTGGGGTCAGATTGATGGAGTGCTTAACCGAGCCCTTGTGGTGGAGGTGAAGATGTGATGAAAGGAGAAATTTACCTAAGGAAATATCCCTTTCATTTCTAAAATATTGATCGTGGACCTGTGGGTTATACCCCACCTTTCTATCGAAAGCATTAATTGGTGCTTTTTCCTTAAAAACCAGAACAACAACAATGAGCACAAATACACAGAAATACATGGAAAACTGACCATGAATTCCTAAGGCTCGATCTAAAATAGAATAAACCCTTAGCCATAAAATTCTCAGGTCCGCTCTTCCCCAATCCTTTCCACTGTTCTTCAATATTCACCGTTGATTAGCTTCATGATCCAACAGTCCACGCTTCATCAAATTCTATACTAATCACACATCGTAGTTTCCATAATCTGCCAGCCCTTGATTCCTATGAAATGCAAGAGTTAACCTCCACCGTTCAATCACCCCTTCAATCTAGCGGTCCATAGTCCATCACAACATCACAAATCTAGGTTTATCATTGACCCAAACTCTTTACCAAATGCGATTTGCAATTAAATCTCCGCCATCGATCTGGTTATTGATCCGACTATTGATATCTTTCCCTGACCAACTGACTTGCTTGTTGATTCTACGTCGTAGATCAAACTCCATTTGATCTGACCGTCCATAATGATATCGGGTGGATCACTTACGTGATGTTTAATCCCTTCACGGACCCGATGAGAATTATCAGTCCTCGATCTATAAATGTTGGGGTCTAGCTTCTTCCATGTGTCTATTTCCTTTGGATGGAGCCAATGGGAATATTAAACTAGGATTTAATTGATATCGAGTCCGGATTTTTAATTAAGCAGCGTGCATCTGCTGATCCGATATCTATTGATTTCACCCTTCTGTAGATCTCATGATCCATATTAGTTCTCGTCTTCGCCTCGCCTTCCGCCATTGATCGTTAATACTAACCATCAATCTATAAGATCCAGCGACTCCTATGTATTACTCTGTCTATTCCTTCTTTGAATTGATCTCGTTCACGATTGATGGAATCTGCATTAAAACATAGTTCCTCTACCATACTCTATTTCACACACGACACCCATATAAGAATATTTCAATTAAAATTTGATCGCCATCAATCCTTCTAGTGAACGATGGTCGATCAAAACTCCAACAACACATAATTACTCAGAAAGGCATAACTATCCAAATACACGAATTTCACACAACTCATAGATATTTTCATTATATATATACAAAATTCTATTACAGCCTAAGGCATTTCAGCCTTAGTCACACTTTACCCTCTTCACTACATTGAATCCACACCTTTTTACACAATCTCTAACTCTTGCTCTCTCTACCTCACCTCCTTACACAGACTCTCTTATATAAGAAGTTACAAAATGGAGGGATTGTTTACGATCCATGAATTTCTCCCAAAAGACCGCTAATCTCTTTATATGCATACATGGCATATTAAAGTACATTAAATAAGTCTTCTAGAGACTTTATCCATTCCATCATTTTAGTTTTGTTTTAACAGAATTTGCCTCCTCGTTTTCACATTTGTCCACATCTCCTCCTTCTTGGCTTTGGATTCCTCTTTTAATGAAGAGCGTTTAGATGTTCCTGCATCAACATGACCTTGTCCATCTCTAGTTGTCGTACAGAGGGGCCCTGTGTGGAGGTCATAGCCACCATCTTCTTCTTTCCTTGAGGGCATATCATTAGGAAAACAAATTTCCCCATTTTGGAATGAGCTTGCTACAGGTTTTTGCATTAACCAAAGAGATGGCAGTAGGCGGTGCTACCTCCGGTATCCTTTACAACTTATTTCCCAAAGTAACAATAACAGCACAAGGCCTTAACCCATATACAGCATGTCACTTCCATAAGTATCGTTTTCCTAATAATACATCACAAACATCAAGGGGAGTAGTGTCACACAATACCTCATCTGTAAAGGCCTTGATGTTGTATGGAAGGTGAGATTGTTGGCTCACGCGAATATCCCGTCCGTGGTGAAGCCACCCGATGGTGTATGGTTGTGGATGTACTATGGTCGGTAGGCCCAACTGCTTCACTACCTCTATCGGAATGAGGTTCTTTTGACTCCCACTATCGACAACAAACTATAGCAAGGAGTCCTTTACCCACATTTGGGAGTGGAAGAGGCATTCCTCCTCTCGATCTTCAAGTGCCTCCTTCTGGATCTTCATGGTGGCAATGGTGGTGTTGGGCTCCACATCGATAATCTACTTCCCTTTTTCATTCCCCTTATCGGGTTCTGACTCAGAGTTTGAACATGCATCTGATTCTGAATACTTTATCTTAGCCACCAGTGACTATTTGGCCCGACACTCACTTGTGTTGTGAGTGTAGCTCTTATGGAACTCACACCACTTTCCCGTGTCCTTCTTCAGCTTCGCAGTGTTCTTATTTTATTGCGGCATTGGCGGGTTGTCCTGGGCCACCCTCCCTTGAATTTTTCCTTTGTTCAGTGGTTTGGGGGCACTGTTCCCTTGCTTCAAATTTGTAGATCCAAAGTCTCGCTTCTTTTGTTTAAACTTCTGCTCAATCTTGACATCGTATCGGTATGTCGTGCGAGGCGAGGAGATGTCAAGGAACTCCATCTCATCCTGGATGTACCTATGTAGGAAGCTAAGGTATTTGAGTACCAAATGCTACTCAAAATCCTTGATACCCAACATTGTGTGAAAGGTATGAAAAATATTCGTAAACTCCAACACGTATTGGTACCTTCCCTGCCGTGGCGTGGTACACTTTATGTATTTATCCTCATAGCTTTTGATAGGGTAGTACTGCTCCTTGATGGCATTCCAAAATGAATTCCAAGTGGGTGCGGCTGAAAAAAGTGAGGTTGTACTTTCATCCTTTTGCTCGCAGTAGGTTTCCCACCAGTCCTTAATGTGGGGGGCAAGTTTGAGAAGACCGAAAGTAATCTTTTCCCGGCTGGAAAAATCATGAACAGAAAAATACCCTTCTAGTAGATTTAACCATTTATCTATAGTGTCTACATCTATTTGACCCTCAAATATGGGAATGTCAAATTTAACTTGTACCTTAAAGGGTGTGGCACTTCCAGAGTAGCTACTGGAAGTAGATGTGTCACCCCTGGGTAGCCACTAAAGGATCTGGGAAAAGTTATCCATCATCGCGTTCCTTTGTCACTCAAGGGCCTCTTTGAGCAAGATATAAGATCTCATGCCCCCTCATCTTTCTTTCAATCTGCAATGTGAGGCCATTGGGATTTGCGAGGCTGGTCTTGAAAAGGCTCGACTAGTTGAAGCCCTAACTCCTTATATCCCGACCTCATTGGGGACATGCAAAGAAAAACAAAGAAAGAGCAGACTGCTTTGATACCACTGATCTAGATTTAAACAAGAACGCGACAAATTACAAAGATAACCATAAATACAGAGAGACAACACAAATAATACTTCAATTCATTAATGTAAAATACTGGAATATGCTTACAAAGAGAAATGGAAATAAACTAGCTCGGGCGATGGTAGCTTATCTCAGAGAAGTGATGTGGAAGTTACATGCCTCTGAGCTATGTTAAACTATGTTACAATGAGGCTTGAAGGCCTATTTATTGTTCAGAAATAATAAAAAACCTTAAACATCCAACACCCTAACCCTAGGAGATGAAGTGCCAAACTATGGGCCCCATTTTGGGTAAATTGGTACATCAAATTCCGAGGGTCGTAACTTTGGCATATGATCTCTGTTTGACACACACAATACCTCGTAAGAAATATTTTTTTGATGACTACAACTTTGGGAAGAGGATCGTAGGTGCATGCACCCATGTTGCTCCCAGTTTTCCCAAAAAATGTCATTTAGGGCCTCAAAACGACTCTGGAAGTTCAGGACCCAAAAAACTGCCAAAAATAGTAAATTGTGCTACAAATAAGGAAACTGGAAAACTGAAAGAGACAATGGTGGGGCTTCAAGTGGAATTGGTAGGTGGCCACCAATATCCACCTAGATCACTTTTGTTCCAACTTCTTGTTATTATGTACCACTTCCCTATTACCTCTGAATTGACTTGTGACGCTACGAGTTGCCTTTTATCAAATGTGAACTGACCTGTGAGTGAGTTGCCATCAAGGAAAACACGTGTGTCATAATGACAACACTTAGTGCATATTTAATATGTTTTGATGGAATTTATGTTTAAAACAGCTCGACGTGGTTTGATATCTTTCATCTGCATTTTCGAATAAAACCTTCTTCCTTGTCACCTTTCAGAATTAACTGTATCATTGAATTTTCACCGTCATTTTCACTCTGTGTTTATCAGATAATCTCCATTTGAAAATTTTAGGGAAACTCTGAAGGAAAAAATGTTTGAGAAGATTGCAAACAAGGGAACATCTACTGCATCTGCGAAATTAGACATGATACGACTTTTCTTTGATACCACCTGCAGCAAAGATGGAGGAACCACATCATGAGAATCTATGTATAAGCTACTAGAAGAAGAGAAACCCAGGCCACTAGAAATGAAGGCAATAGTTGATGCCAAAGAATCATCCAACACTTCCTATTTTGAGGTAGCATGTTCATTTTTACACATAATAGCACAAAGACCTAAGATATTACCATACACAGATATGGTAAAATGGGTGATTGATAATGTAAATATCTCAAAAAGAACTTTTAGGAATGAAAGACATGAAGTCATAGGGTCTTTTACACCAGAAAATTTCCACCAGATGTACCATCTACCAGAGCCTCAAAAAATTTATGACAAATATTTCCTTGAGCATTTCGCCAAAGAGAATGAGGATCCATTGGAAATTACAAAGACTTGGAGGTCAAGCTTAGGAAAATTCAAATGGTAGAAATCCAGTATGTACCTGATTGCATCCCTCTCTGTCCCACATAATTTCGTAGCTGTGATGATGTGTAGATTCTTTGGTAAAGATGATGGCACCAAATTCCCTATAGAGTGGCTTCCATTAATTGATGCAGCGGTTAACATAACAATTATGAATTGGAGTTAGATTTTATTAGATGATTTAGCCATGGGTAATAGGGAATATAGGAAAAAGAGGAATGTTTCCTCAAGAATTTTTCCTCCTTTTTATATGAGTGCTTATGTAGTGGATGTAATTTGTTTTTGTTCTCAATTTCCAAAGATGGGTTGGAAATGGAATCTACAAAACCCTATCCCCATCCATGTATACTATAAGATCCTGTGGGAATCCCAATTTAATCCCCATTTTTACAAAATCTACCAGGGTATTATGCTTCCTATTCATAATTTTGATAGAACGACCCCTAGGCTTTCCGAAGAAGCCAAGATAAACATCTTGCCAGTCACAAGATGGTTTGGTGAAGAAAAATTCACTTATATCAGAGATTTTTGGAGCATTGTTGCTACACATGTCCTCCAATATTATGTTCGAGACAAGCTATTGTCTAGAGAGATAGCTTACCAGATAGCAATGGAGGGTGGTTTAACGAAATACCTAATGGGACAGAAGAAATCCATTTGGCTAGCCTTCCCATTATAATGTGGCACTTCCACACTACATGACTATGGCCATGCAGTAAAAGAAGTAGAGATCATTGCATCTATAAAATTGGCCATAGTTCTAGGGTGATAGTATGACCCAAATCAAGTTGCTAAATACTTCACCACCATGGTTAAAGTCAAAAAGTTTACTCATGAAGGGGATCCCATTGATGACCACTTTCAAGGAGCCAAAACATTTGCACAGGTCCTAAATTTGGAATCATTATAATTAAGCTGAGATGATGTTAACTCTTTTCATGTATATAGGAATAAAATATTGTTAAAGGTCGCATTGGACCTAATACAGATTGAACTAATAAGAGAACCGACTCCTACCGTGACCCTGGAGGGAAGTGCAGAGGAAACTTCTGATGACGAAACGCAAGAGAAATAAACTCATGAGTTGAAACAGTAAAAACACCAATCTTAGAATGGATAAGGAAATCCTAATAAATATTCTAAGAAAGATACGTAAGGAACTGTTGAGGAAACAATCGAATAGTCCTTGGCCAAGAAGAAGATAGGGCTCGGTTCCACTTCAGCTCAAACAAGGAAGATTCCAGTCATTAACCTAAACAAGGAATGGGAGAAATTCAATAAGAAGCTCCAAATAGGGATACATCTTGAGGAAACATCACAATTCCATACCCCCAAATTGACTCAGCACAAACAAAATTCAGAGACAACATAGGAAGGGGCTACAAACAATCAACATATTGAGGTTATTTCAGCTTTTCCTACTTCTGAAATTTTCTTGAAAATTAAGGAGGTACCTCCATTAGATATATTATATATCCCTACTCATAAGGCTATTGTTAAAAGACAAAGAATGTAGAGGAAATTAGACACCACGACTATTGCAACTCTAGAGAATGAATCCATGGATATTGTGTGGAAAGTTACTCTTGTTGAGCCATCAGAAAATCTTAAGAAATTGTCAGAGTTTGTAGGAGCTTATGCCACAATGACCATTAATAAAGAAATGAAATTCGACTTCTTCTAAAAGAAAAATAACAGAGAATTATTCTGCTTGAACAACAATTAGAAATCAGAACAATAGGTAGCTCAACTTCAGAGGGAATTCGAGCAAATCTGGTTACAACACCAGGAAAGCTTATCAGAAAATGACTCGAAGATTCACCAAATGAAAGCCATTGTTGATAGATTTAAAGATAACCCTCAAACATACGAGTTGATCAAAGAAGTCATCAAGCTAAATTCCCTATTAATACAGTAAGAAGAAATGTTATGCCATAAAATCTCATAGATTAATCCTTACTATGAGACAAATGATAAATTGAAAAACCAAGTGATTGATATGAGGTTTGAATATGAATAAATCCATAAAATTATTTTTGAATTTATTACATGGTAGGAGTCAGATGAGGGAAGAAAGGTTTATCTACCAAAAATAGAAGAATCCCACAAAGACATTCTATTTACATATTGGAATACACAGCTAAAACAGGCAGAAAGGGTGAAAATGACAGCAATAGGTGCAACAAAAAGTATAATTTAAGTTGTTAATGAAAAAATCCATAGTGCCAAGCTTATCAAAGAGTGGATACCAAGGTCTCTCCCAAATCTAAAAAACTGGAACAACAATGGAAACATGTAGCTCAAACAAAGGAAGAAGCAGTCCAAGAGCTGACCAAACTGGATTGGGAGACGTACTTCCAGTGTCTTGTAAAACCACATAGCAAGTGGATGATTATGCAGTGTTTAACTACCTATGTATAAAATATGGTGCAAGATTTGTGAGATGCCACATTTGTTGGATAATTGAAATCCAAAATCAGCCAGTTGCCTTAGCTCAAACCAATAACTAACATTTGCAATCTCAAAGATCAAGTTAGTTGACTTAGTTCAAGTTGAATGTTGGTTGTCATTAGTTTAATTCAATTTTTAGTTTTATTTTTGCTTACTCTGAGAAAGGTTGTTTGAAACATCTTCAACTTTTTTTTGTAATAATCTATTTTTTAGGCATGTATTTTAGTATTTAAACCCCTCTCACCCATTTAGAGAGGGGTCCATAATTTTATCAAAAACACTTTTTAAGACATTACTCTTCTGTATTTTTTGGGAGGTTTTGATGAAATTATTGGAACAAGATCTATTTTTCTTTGAATATCAAGCATGCTCTATTAAAATTACACTTTTGTACTCTTAGAGTGTATTTGATTGGATGAAATTGGATCAATATTGTTGAGATTATCAGCATGACCTTTCATATATGGTACTTTTATTGTATGAGTGTGTTTTATTTATGCATTAGCAATACTCTTTCTTTTGATTGTCTTATGTATGGAAATCTAAGTTATAGTTCTGGATTATTTCACTTTTTTATCATGTTCCAGCTCTAATTCTTTCTTGAATACATGAACAATTACTATATGTGATATAGATTTTTGAATTGTTTTGTCTAACTATTTGTCCAAAACAATTATCATTAAATGATTTCGTTTCTTTTGGCAGTTGAATGATCTTTATTACCAATTTTTTGGAGACAACTATGTAGATCATACATATTAGTTTATTCTTTGGTATATTTATAGTTAGATCATGTTAGATTAAGATATATGCATGTGTTTATTATTTAGATTAGATTATACTCTATTGAATCATTCTTTTTTCTATGTTATATCATCCCCAATAACATTATTAAATCATTCATCTCTGGGAAACTGGTCCCATTATCCCTAGTTGGAGCCACTATACCAAATGAAAAAGGAGTTGATATTAAGGTGTGGACAAAGTGGCTATCCCCCATGTTGTCGCAGTGAACTTTGAGGCTTCAACAGGTCCTCATCCTCTAAATATGTTGTTGGGAAAAATACTAAGAGGGGGGGTGAATCGGTATTTTAAAAGTCATTAAACTTTTTAATTTCACATCCATATTTTTATATGCCACTTTACTAAAGGAAACTCAAATATATACACGACTCTTACGTAGACAAATAGTGTATATCAGTAAACTTACTTTTCAGTTAATTCATCATATGTTTATTAACTTGAGGTATTGTATCAATACCTCATTAAACATTAATTAAACAGTAACCATGTGCAATAAGAACAAAATAACCATCACACATAAGAAACACATCGACACACATGAACACGAAGGTTTTTATGTGGAAACCCAATGTGGAAAAAAACCATTGTTCTTGTCATCTCTATCTTCTTTTAAATGTAAAGAAACAATTCTTACAATCTTGTACTCATGCAGACTCATAACAGCACACAGGAACCCACCTGTAGAAGGCTACAACCTTCTCTCATTCTCTAGCACCCACTGGAAGGGGCCTCCAACCCGTTGTTCTCATTTATCAGCACCCGCAAAAAGTGAGCCTCAACCTCCTCATATTATTTACCAGTTTCAACTAGAAGGAATCTTTAACTCCCTCATTGAAGGATCCAACCCTCAACACCTCTATGAACCATGTTTCATAAATTTTCATATTGGATCCACCTGATACACAACATCACAACTGTAGGGAATTTTTCATTGAATTTTCAGACTGGCCCACTATCATCATTTAAGCCCAATACCAAACACCAAAACTGAAACTGATCACTAAACAAGTCACTTAATCATTGAACCAACTGAAAGAGACGATCACTGAATCAACTGAATCAACCAATTACTGAATCAACGAAAACCTAAATAATTAAACTTGTTCTAAAAAAAGAAGAGTAGTTAGATTATTATAACCAAAATACCAATACTAATGATCTGGAATTTATCCAGGACAAAGAATTGAAGGTATTACAGACTCGTGCACATGGATGTGCCTATGTTACTTCATACAACAGATCGATAATATTGCGAAATTCATAGACACTGAAGTAGTTAGAGAAAACATAATAGCCAAACATGTAAACATAGCAAGTTTAATAAGGAGTTCACCCAATGCTCCTAGGCTATGTATCTTGGTCCAGCCTTTAGTGGTGGCCTCTCTATTATGTTTTCAAATCAGAGTTTTATGACAGTGAGCTCAATTTGAGTCTCACGCAACAGACATAAATCAATAGGACTGGACCTAGATCCCCCAAGTCTCTAGAGTACACAGACTCTCCTTACTGCAACTTGACCTCTATTGGTTACAATAGTATGAGCCCAATCTAAGACTCATACATGACAGGCCTATGCCGAGGAGTTCGCTTGAGCCTCTCAAGCCTTCTCTAGAGCACACAGACTCTCTGACTCTCTCTGGCTCTGTCTCAATGTTGCCTTTGCTCTACGGGTCAGCTCAACTTACTCTCTTTGTCCTCTGCTCTTATCTTTCTGTGTCTAATTAACTCCTTTTCTGCTTCTGTCAGTTCATGGCTTTAAAGCTAGTCTTCTTTCTGACTGTTCGTTTCTTCTTCCCAGCTTTCTCATTCTCCTGCCTCTATCCATTTGAATTCCTTTATTTTGCATCATCATCATCACCATGTAATGCCTCATATGGAGGTGGCCACCTGTTTCATAACGAACTGAGTGTCAATTCTCTTGGGAATGTTTGAACTATTGTTATTTCCATTTAACTCCCAGAATGCTCATGAATATGATTCCTCTGCCAACACATTTTTCACGCTGGACTTCAAACTTTATACACTCGGCTTGTTTACCTCGTTGAATCTGGTCATCCATAGGATTACATTTCCACCATCAATTTGGAGCTTCCAGATCCTACGGTCTCCATCCATATCGAGTGGGTAAGTAGCCTAATGTTTACCCATCCGATGTGAGCATTTTCTCTTTGTTCTGCTGGACGCGTGGCATCCAGCATGTGGCATCGGCGAGACTTGGTTGAAACCACTTACCGCTCGAAGCCCTTCCGATATCCTGTCGGTTTTGTGTGGGACCCACATCTAATGGAATCGGCGAATTCTGTACGGTATTTGACTTTTCAGGTCCAGGTCACTTAGGGCTTTCTCTTCTCTAAGGGGTTTTCCCTGATGATATGCGATTAATGTGTAGAGCTATAAAAAGGGTCTCTTTCACCTCTAATTACCTCACATTAATATGTCAATCTGGGAGCATTTTGTTATTTCAAGGAGTGTTTCAGCCTGAGGCTATCATTTGTCAGAGTAATGCTAGTAGTACAACGTTCAAAAATACAAGAGTAAACGGATGCTTGTCTATAACTAAGTTACTTCAAAGGAATAAATCACACACTCAGAAAGCTAGGCAACTTATCAGTCAAGGGTTCGACAGTGATAACCCATCCCTTTGGAAACTGATGGAAAGGAAATTAGAGCATGGACCACGGGTCTGGGAGCTAGACAGTAAATGTTGAGGCTCACTACAGCCTTAGATCATCTCTCACACCAAAACAAAAAATGCAAGTAAATGGAACAGATAGCAAAATGGAACAAAAAATAAGGAATGGAACAACAATCAAGTAACCAAGTCTCGTGAGAAGTAATCAAACTTAATCTGCTAACTCAAATGCATTCATTGTAATTAAACAACAATGTTTCATTCCTAAAGCAAATCAAGCAGCACACATTAATGGAACAACACTAACTATAGATGAGTTATGGAACAGTGCCTATAAATTATATACGCACGCAACACGCTGGAAGAGTAATCTGATCAGTCTTAATTAACAGGAATGCGACTGTGTTTCCAAATGGAACAGCATTACTTCTGAATCCAACAATCGTAAATAACAAAGCTTTCAGATGAATTCGATAACAAGAGCTCTGTGACAGAACAATAATAATGATTGGTCAAGACTAATAACATTCAATCAACTTCAAAAAGATCAATAATATAATGCAGAGTCAATACACAGTTCTGTCTGTAAAAAAACCTTAATGAACTAATCTTTAACAGAGCATGTGATGGCAACTTATAAAGCATATCAGATTACCAAATAACGATGATAGGCAAACCACACAGAAATCGAATCGTAGTGATACAGAATCAAGCGTCCTCCGGGGCCGGGCCCTTAACCTCCAAGGGTACACCGCTTTAAGTTAATCCAGACGTAGAGATAAGATAATCACCAAGTTTATATTAATGCATAAAACAAAAGTACAATGAACCAGTTCTTAACGAGACTCGATGATCAAAGTTTGATCTTGAACAGAAAATTACATAAAAGCATCCCCCCAAAACTAACAGTGTCGTTCCTTTATATAAGGGTGATGGCGGAGATGTCTAAGTAACAAGATAGATAAAGCAACAATCCCTTTTGATCCTGAGGGATTTGCCAAACTGTTAATCTTTAATCACTTCTTTTCTCCTCCACCAAGCTGGTATCTTCTCCTCTTTTTCCGAGCCGGTTTGCTTTGATCTGTTTAGCCTTGTTTGCACTCGGTCCCCCGTCAAAGGGATGGTAGTTACCCTGTTCTTGTCTTTTTCTTTGGAACAACAACTCCTTGTTTTCACCCTTTCCTGCACAGGAGAATGACAACTATCAGTGGTTAAGTCTTGCATATTAATCCCACATGTTTTGTCATAATTATTTATTGTTTTCCAAGTTCATGATACAAAAAGGTTTACAAATTCCACTAAAAAGCCACTGAAATTATCATAAAAAACATACCTTTTTAGTACTCCACACACCCCCTGCTTACCCTGTTTCATGACCTCATGAAAACGTTGTATTTGACATGCAAGGCAGTGAGAGAATAGGCTAGAGAAGGAGTCTCATGCGGAGGCCTACAACCATGGTGAGTGACTAGGTAGTCAAAGAATTGGCCTGCTTGACCCTCAGGCATCTCATACAGGGCTTGATATCTGGGTGCAGGGTGCCAGATAATTGGACTGCAGAATCTATGTCCTAACCAGGATGGCCGTGCTTTCAAAATGTGTTCGCCATAGAGGTTCAAACGGTTGGCGTCTAATTCAAAATTCTCATACTTAAACGGTTCCCTGAGCTGGATGTTTGGATTAGAGATTCGGTACCGAAATTTGGCTGCATCAATGGCGAGGTCTTTTATAGAAAGAAAATATTCTAAAGTTTGTCGAATGAGTGTCTCATGCATGGGTCCTAATTTTTCAATGACACCCGGAGTCCTCATGAGGTTTCTATGTGCTTTCCACAACTGCACTGGATCCTTAGGCTCAGCCCTTACCCACAAGTCTAGGCCATTTTCCTGCCTCTCGAAAGTATTATAGGCTTTGAGCCATTTAATCTGATTAACCCCAAATGAAATGAATTCTTGCAATTAGATGTCCCCAACAAAAGGGCCGGGGTTCAGTTCAGTCTCCTGATCTAGCACAAGGTTATGCAAATAGAATTCACACAGCAATATTTGGACCTTCACCCCATAATGTTTACAGTAGTCTATAAATTCATTGACAGTGTTAATTTGTATAGGGGCGCCTGCTTTAACAGCTTTTACTTTTAATTGTAAATACCGTTCCAGTAAAAATAGAGCATAGTTTTTGGCAGGGGCCCTACATGTTAAAACGTCATTGTATAAAGAACAAAAGTTATCCATCTACTTGATAACAGTATCTAGCCTACGAGTTACCTTTGCAACCTTCCCTTGTTCCTTTTGCTATCCTTCAAAGGCCTGGCTTTCGGATTGATTTACATTCCTTAGTTGTTGTTGGAGTTCTTCATACTTCTCCCGAGGGACCATTTTTTCTCTAAGCCTTTCTATTTCTTGATGAGCCTGTTTCAATCCCTTGTGCAAGGTCACTGTCTTTGGATCTCTTCTCCATGTAGTAGTGGAGGTCGGGAGTTTTACCTGAACTTTCCTATTGCGTTGTTTTGAGTTCAGAACCCTTATCACCCCTGAGGGTGGTGCCTACGTCTGGATTTCCTTGTCACAAGTCATCATATCCTCCATTTCTATTTTAACATGAATACAGCTTGTTGTTGTTCCTTTTCAAATGGAACAACAGTCTATTCCTCAGCATCTTTTGGAACAACAACTGGATTTTCAGCAGGGCTTTGAACAGCAAGGCGACTTTTAGTCCTCCGCCTTTTTACCTTACAGAGTTTTACTGGAATGGTCTCCTTTTTCTTCCCTGCGGTCTTTCTTACCCTCTGCCTTGCTTTCAGGATCCTGATCTGCTAGTGGAGTTGGGCTATTATGCTCAATAATCTCTGTTGTTCCTTTCGCAATTCCTTAATTTCCAGTGTTTCCTTAGAAGGAACAACAGGCTGTCTGCTGCGGTTTGGACCATGACTAGTTCCTGGATCTGTCTCATGCGTGTTTCTTTGTTGTTCTGCTCTAGCTGTTCTGGGGTAGGAACCTTAGTTGGTTCCATCACTTCCTCGGCAACTTCCTTTTCTACTCTTACCTCCTCCGGAATTTCCTCTCGTGCCTTGGGAACAGATTGTTCCCGTTCAGTATCTCTTATCTCCTCTTCCTCATGAACAGGCAGATTTCCTTCTTCTGCCTCTTCTGCATGTGGTTTTTTAGATGCATTTTCTTCTTGGGGTCTGTCGTGGAGGTCTACAGGACTGGAGGGTTGGCCATATTCACCCATATTGGCCAAAACTGCAGCCAATTCGTCTTCTCCCACTGGGTCCTGTAGTGGGCTACCTTCCTGCTGTCCCATTTCCTCCTCCTGCTTGGATTGTTCAGTTTCTGCCTCAGAATGCTCAGCTTCTATTTCAGAACGCTCAGCTTCTTCCTCGTTCTCTTCTTCGGTTTTCTCGTCAACTTTTCTCTCTTCTCCTTCAGCCAGTTCTACTTCTACTTCTGACCGTGAGGATTGCTCCTCCTCAATTTCCACTGGCTGGCTGGTGCTTTCCTGGAGCTTTTCCAGACTTCCTCTTATCCGAGCTAACCGGACTGATTTTCTATGTTTCTCTGGCTGTTCGGGTGTACAAGTGTCATGCTTATGCTTTGCCAATTCCTGTCGTGTTTCTGGTCGTTCGGATGTACTAGAAACATGTTTTTGTTTTCCTAATTCTCTGCGTTTTTCTGGGCGTTCTGGTGTGCTTGTAGTATGCTTACGTTTTGGGGATGGTGTTGTCGCCCTTCCCTCAATTATTGCAATTAGCTCTTCCCAGCTGCTTTGCTATTGGGTGAGGCTATGACTAACAATTAATCGAATTAACCCGTGGTGACTAACGACTGACTCTATATGTTGTGCCTTTTTTAAGCTTCGTGTAGTGTCATGAAGTAACGAATTCAAAAGTGCAGGAAGATTTACAGATCATTTCTTCTTTAAAACAGCTAAGAGTTTAAGATGTCCTGATCTTACCACGTCTTTTCTACCCTCGTAGGTGATGTAGCTTTGCACAGTTCTTGCTAATTCTGCCCAGGGTTCTCCTAGCATTTCTGGTAGAACTCCCTTCCCTTTGATCGTTAAGATCTGGCCTTCGTCCTAGAATATTTTCATAATCTTCTATAGTCTTTCCTTCTTTAGTGTCCATACAGGTCCAGTGGCTGGTAGTCCCGAGACTTTTGCGATTATATCGTCGGTGACTGTTATCTGATTCCCCCTTACTATGGAGTAGTTCTCCTGCATATTATGTAGGAATTCAATCGCCTTTGTTTCATTAGATTCTTGCAAGCGGTTGAGATAAGTCAGCAACTATGCTCTTTCCAGGATCTCCCGGGCAGCAGCGGAGACTGCTAACACCTGAGGTTCCCTTCGAATTTCCCTTCCTCCCATGGTTTCACTGTGGATCCTCAATGGAACAACAACACAGAGAGGGTAATAATCGCAAGATTTCGAAAAAACACAGAGTATGCAACAAAAATGGCTTATGAATAGCAACTTGTGTAAAAATAGAAATATCATGCCGTTAAGCCGTGCCATATCCTAGTACACTATCTTTCCCGAATGGTGAGATGACACATAATCAGGGGAATAATGAGGTTAACCTCCCCCCCCCCCACAATGTGATAGGTTTTCCCAGCCGTCAAAGAAAGGAGCAGCACCCGATCTACAACAAAGTCATAAAGGAACAGCGTATGAAAGTATGCCATGTTTAGAAAAACAACGAATTACCGAAATCGAGGCATAATGTTGGATCGCCTATTACATAAGAGGTTGCTATGATATGATGCGAGGCTGGGGGATAGGACGTCTGTCGTACTTTCCAAATCTCAAGTGGTCATTGTCACTTCTTTTGCCATGATTGGTGGTAATAAATGTTCATGCGATATATAAGTCGGGAAACAATATATGATTAGTGCCTAGGCTATAAGAAACAAAAGAGTATTAGTATCTTACCTATTGGTGGAACCAATGTGACTTCAATACCATTAACAATGCTCTGCTGCCGACAGGTGTCCATAACCTTGGCAGATTTGTTTATTTCACCCCTGGAACCATGATCCTTTATGTGTATATTAAGGAATGTAATGTCAATAGTGTAGGCCATTATGCTGGCTTGGTAACCAGTGAATCATAATGCCATTCACGAGGAAGGGGCAAAAGGTGGGCAGGCCGGCTCGTGATGAGACCTCTTGTTCCAAGGTTTGTTTATTTGATATACCTTTGGACCATATCCCTGGTGTGGTGGCCATAGTGGGAATTCCACTTCACTTCCATCCTCATGATCATGGTAGGTTGGCTCTTGATGAGACCCCCTATCTTCCATTTGACAATTTATAATTCATCTTTTTACTTTTCTCTTTTTCATAAAGCACTTTTCCTTATTTATACACAAAGGGTGGTTCAACACTCCTTAAGAGTAGGAATGGTGGAAGAAGTCTTATCATCTCAATAGGAAGATATAAACCCTTTGCTCTTATTCCTAAACAATAATCAAAGAGGAATAAAGGAAATGTCATGATAAAGATAACCAATCAAACCAAAATTAGTAAGTCAATGACAACAAAAGATGATGAATAAATGTGTCCTTCCCTTTGTCCTCTTACCAATACAAAGCCTTATAAAGATAGTGATTTATAATTTGTAGATTTTAGTATGTTGTGATTTTGTTTTCATTGCATAAGGGCATAGCTCTCTCTTAAAGACTTTGAAAGAACAGGAGCAAGAAGCATCCTCAATTTAGATCAGCAAAAGGAATAAGCTATTTCACAAGGAGATAAAAAGTAGGCTAGAAGTGTTCCTTTTGGAAAGAGGAACATCAAAGGAGTATAAATCTCAAAAAGTGTAAATATCGTTGCTTTTGAAAAAGGAACAGCGGCCATAAAATTTTTGTTTCTTTGAAAAAGGAACAACAAAAGATGCAAAAATGTCGTTCCTTTGAAAAAAGAACAACAAAAATCAAAAAAATATGTTGCGCCTTTAGAAAAGGAACAACAAACACACTGTAGTGCCGTTCATTTTGAAAAAGGAACAACAAAAATCAAAATGTTGTTCCATTTGCAAAAGGAACAACAAAAATCAAAATGTTGTTCCTTTTTTAAAAGGAACAGCAGAACAAGCAAATGTCGTTCCTTTTGAGAAAGGAACAACAGAACAAGCAAATGTCGTTCCTTTTGAAAAAGGAACAACAGAACAAGAAAATGTCGTTCCTTTGAAAAAGGAACAACAGAACAAGCAAATGTCGTTCCTTTAAAAAAGGAACAGCAGAAAATCAAGAATGATGTTCCTTTTGAAAAGGAACAACAGAAAATCAAGAATGTTGTTCCTTTTGAAAAGGAGCAACAGAAAATCAAGAAAGTTGTTCCTTTTGAAACGGAACAGCAGAAAATCAAGAACGTTGTTCCTTTTGAAAAGGAACAACAGAAACACACAAATGGCATACTTTTGGAAAAGGAACGGAAAAAAACGAAATGTTGTTCTTTTTGAAAAAAAAAGAACAGCAAAAATGACAAGAAAATATTTAGTTCAAACATATGTACAAGAGCGACTCAAAGAAAAGAACTTATGTACAAATTGTAAAAAGAAATGAATTCCTTAATGAATTGCCGGTGAGGAAAACTTCTCTTCCTCTCCTATGATCTCCATATCAGTGTCTCGGCTTAGCTGCTGGCAGAAGGATTCCCGAGTGAGTGGTTTACGATAGAGATGAACTCGGTGGCCATTGACCTTGAAGGCATATCCAGAACCGTCAATGGTGATTAGAGTAACGGTCCCATTGTCATGTACCTTTTGGATTTCATATGGTCCCAAGCAACGAGTCTGGAGTTTCCCAGGGAAGTTCTGAAACCGAGAGTCGTACAATAGAGCCCAGTCTCCCTCGTGGAAGACTTTGTTTTTGATGAGCGCATCATACCATTTAGCTCGCTGCTATTGAATCAGTGCTATATTTTGTAGTGCAGAGAGCCTAATTTCATCTAATTCATTGATCTACTGTAGTCGATTGATTTGTGCCTCGCTTAGATCTAAGCTAACTTCCTATGTTGTTCGTAATGTTTGGATTTCAAATTCTATGGGAAAAATGGGTTGTTTTCCAAACACTAATTGATAAGGTGAGTAACCAGTGGTGCTCCTCCATGTTGTTCTATAGGCCCAGAGTGCTTCAAGTAGTCTGGCAGCCCAATCACGCCTATGTGACGCAATGGTTTTTGTTAGGATTGATTCTATCACCTTATTGCTGCTTTCTACTTATCCATTCGCCTGTGGGTGGTATGGAGTAGTGATTTTATGTTGGACGTGATAATTATTGAGTGTTGCAGCTAATCTATTCCCAGTAAATTTGTGGTCCTTCATCTGTAATTATTTCCCTTGTAAGGCCATAACGTACAAATAGATGGAACAAGAACTGAATGACAGAGTCCTCTGTGGCTCTTAGCAATGCTTCTGTCTCAACCCATTTGGTGACATATTCTGTTGCCACCAGGATATATGTTTTCTGATTTGATGATGGGTTGATGGTTCCAACGAAATCAAGAGCCCATCACTCGAATGGTTCAATGACTAACTGTGGCTTTAAGGCATCTTGTTAGCTTGACTAGGACGTCCTGCTCGCTGGCAGCTGTCACAGGCTTGGACAAATTTCTTTGCATCTTTGAAAATCATAGGCCAATAATATCTTTCTGCAATACTTTATGTCCAGTTCTATGCTCACCAAAGTGTCCACCACATGGTCCATCGTGGTAGGCTTTAGGGATATCAAAGATTTCATCTTCTTGAACACATCTCCTGATATGCATGTCTGCCCCTGTGTGAAAAAAATAGCCCGCAATCCACCAGAATTGAGTACTCTTCTGAACAATCTGTTTGCATTCATTAGGGGTTAGGTGTTTTGGTAGTTTTCCTACTGCGAGGTAATTGGCAACATCTGCATACCAGGGTGTTTGAACGGAAACAACAAATAGATGTTCATCTGGAAACTGATCTTCCACTACTACTGCATCGATTGGCTTTGGCATTCTTGAGAGAAAATGAACCACAGGGTTTTCTTTTCCAAGCCGATCCTTGATTGTGATATCGAATTCCTGCAATAAAATCAACCATCTAGTTATTCTGGCATTTGTAACAGGCTTATTTGCTAAATATTTTATGGCAAAATGATCTATATACAAGTTAACGAGATAGCCTGTAATATAATGTCTAAACTTATTGACAACATGTATTACAGCTAGGAATTCTTTTTCAGTAACAATGTAATTTAATTCGGCAGAAGATAAATTTTTGCTAATGTAATAGATAACATATGGCTTTTTATCCTATTCCTGCCCAAGGACTGTGCCAATGGCTATATCTGAGGCATCAGATCATATCTGGAATGGCAAATCCCAGTTCGGTCCTTGAGGGACTGGGGCTGTGGATACGAGCTTCTTTAAATCCTTGAAAGCACGCTCACATTTTTCTATCCAAAGAAAATCAATGTTACCAGTTAGTGCATATAATGGTGCAGCAATATGCGAATAATGTTCTATAAATCGTCTATAATAACAAGAAAATCCAAGAAAGCTGCGTACCTCTGTTTGAGTAGTAGGAGTGGGAATAAGCAAAAGTATTTGGATTTTGGCCGGGTCTACCTGAATGTCGGCTGCTGAAACATAGTGTCCTAGGATAAGTCCTTTAGTCATCATCATGTAACATTTTTCATGACTTAAGCAGAGCCTGGTAGTTATGCAGCGTTGCAAGACTTTTTCTAGGGTGTCTAGTGCTGGATCAAAACCATCTCCATATGGTGTAAAGTCATACATGTATACTTCAAGTCCATCATTTATTAAATTTGCAAAAATGCTAAGGATAGCCCTTTGGAAGGTAGGACTCGATAGGCAAATGTTCCCTAAGGACAAGTAAAAGTAGTTTTGTCTTGGTCTTCAGGGGCAATTTGAATCTGATTGTATCCATTGAAGCCATCCAGGAAAGAAAAGAATTTCTTTCCTACTAAAGTATCTAATACTTGATCTATGAACGGGAGAGGGAAGTGATCCTTTTGAGTGGCTTTATTGAGTTCTCTGTAATCCACAAAAATTCTCCATTTCCCATTCTTTTTTGGGACCACCACAAGAGGATAGACCCATTTACTATCAGAAATAGGATAGATAAAATTAACATCTAAAAGTTTCTGAAGTTCAGCTTTTACTACATCCTTTAGATGAGGATTAAGTCTCCTTTGCAGTTGACGAACAGGTCTGGCATCTTTTTCTATATAAATGTGGTGTGTAGATAATTGGGGATCGATTCCTTTCATATCACGATAATCCCATGCGAATGCCTCTTGATATTTTCTTAACAAATGGACGAGTTTTACTATTTGCAACAGAGGTAATAGGTATTGTTTGGTCATGCGTATCTTTCAGAGGATCTTCTTCTAATTCATTATCAAATGTTGCTTCTATCATGTGACACTGTGTGCAGGATCCAGATTCAGTTTGACTAATGAAGTTGTTAATGGCATCATCTTTCGTTTGGTCTTTAAAATCAAGTGCCTCTTGTATAGTCAATGGAGATCTAATGTTATCACTAAGGTATGATACAGGGTGTTTGTTAGTTTTAATTATTGTGACACTTGGCTGTGCTGGAGGGTATAGAACTAAATTTTTGATATTTGGTCATTTGGTTATGGTCATATTTCCTTGCCAACAACCAATGTAAGCATCAGTAGTGGCAAGCCAAGGTCTACTTAGGATTAACGGGTGTCCATCAAGTCGGGTTTTTGGATTAATTATCAGGAAATCGGTTGGATATTCCCAGGAATCTACAGAGACCATGACATCATGTACAGTGCCTTCTGGTCTAACCATAGATCGTTCAGCCAATTCTAACAAAGTAGAGGTGGGTTCTACAGATGTAATGCCGAGCTTTTGGCAAGTAGTGGTTGTTAAAATATTAATTACAGCTCCTAAATCAACCAAGGCATTAGACAGGGTCTGACCATAAATTTGAACAGTTACAATTGGATTTCCTGGGTCCTCATATTTAATGGGTATTTCTTTCCAGGATAGTAAATTAGATAAGATACCGACTACTTGGACTCTTGGATTAGTTGTTATATTCCTCCGTGGTTTCTTTATGCACAATTCTTTGATAGTTTTTGCGTATATAGGAATGTCTTGAATGGCTTGGAGGAATGGGATTTTTATGTATAGATTTTGTAATTCTCCCAGAATGTCAAAGTCAGGATACTGTAGGGGTCAAGGTATGACTAATCGTTCTAGGAACGGAGGAGAGGATGTGGTTGTTTGATTATGAGTTTGCTGCTTATTTACATCCTCTTGTTGCAACTGTTGTTCTCTTGGTAACTGATCTTCAATATGAACTGTTTTATCTCCCTCAGTTTCAATAATACGTCCAGATCGTAACTGAAGATCATTACACTCCCTCAGATCGGGTCCTATTTCTGGTGATTCTATAATTTGAAGAGATTGGACCGGTCTGTTATTTGGATTGGGTTTGGGTTGGGATGGGAGTTGTGGTCTCAGATTGGACTGGGGATTTTGTTGTAAAGCTGGCAGAGTAGGTTGAGGGAGTGGAATAGTTCCTATTGGCTGGTGCATCGGTCTTTTCCAGTTTGTCTGCCAGGGTGAACTTTGTGAAGTAGGGGGAGTCCATTGTGGAGGATATGGGCCATTTTTCCAATATGCTGGAGTGTAAGGGAAATTCGGTCACCCAGATTGGCTTGCCTGATTCAGCCACAGGTTGGAAGAAGGAAACGACTGTGGTGACCAGTTTGAAAATGGGGGTTGAGATTGATTTTGCCACATACTATATTGTTGAGCATTATACTGTGGAGGCTAAAAAGAAGAAGTTGGGTCTGGAAAGATACCAGATTGTCTCGGCTGCCACTGGCGGCGCTGATTGATCAAGTATGCCAATTCTGGTTCTTCTTATGCTTCCTTATATACTACTTTCAATCCAGGAAGTGAGAGACAACTTTCCGTAAGGTGATCTTTTGTACAAATGGTGCATGTTTGGACTGTATCCAGTGGAAATTCCTTGTGACTATGCTTTTTCCTGCATCAGGGACAGAAGATTGCCAAATTTTGTTTTGCCTCCATCTGCTTCTGTTTAGCCTGCATAATATCAAGTTGTGTAGTCAGTGTCCCCAGAATATCAGTTTTAAAATTTTCCAATAAATTTCCAATCCCTACACGTGTTACTCCTTCTATTGGTATTTTATTATTTCTTACAAACCGATCATATTCTGTCGGTTTTACTCTTGTGCTGCCTCTCGAACTCATGATACATAAATCAATGATGTCAGCAAAATTCTCTTGATAAATATCCCCTTTTCCCATAATGTTTAATGTTTTAATCCATTGTTCCTTCATGCCCCTTATCAAGGCAGTTTTTAACACATTATCAGGTAAAGGTAGTGATGCATAAGGAGATCTTTGTAGATTGTACTGAAAACATTCCACATACTCCTCTAATGTTTCATTCGGTTTGGCTGTCATTTGGAATATTTCGACTTTCAATTATCTAGACCTACAATAATCCTGATATTTTTTTAAAAAGGATTCTTTCATTTGATCCCAATTGTTTATAACCCCAACACCTAGTCCCATAAACCATCTTAGAGCAGCCCCTTTTAAGAGGGAAATAATTTCAATTCCTGAGGATCAGTGGTGTAATCATATCCCCTACATAACACATCGAATTCGAATAAAAATGCATCCGGATCTTCTGATGTGAGACCATGAAATGTAGTTGAAGAGGGATAGCTTTCATGGGCGCATTTGCTGTAGAATCCACTATAGGATATTGTAATGTAGAGGTTTGAGTATTTGGCTGGTTCTGAGTCATAGGATCGAATATATGCCAATATCCTTCTGGGATATCTAGGAGGCTATTCCTAGGTTGAGAGGGAACGGTTTTGACAGGGATAGTTTTAATAGCACTTCCTTATCTCGGATAATGAGAATACCTGATGCCTGAGGAGATTTGGTTCCTTCAACAATGATTTTTGCAGCACTCCCCTTATTTGGGCTATTTAATAACTGATTTGTTCCAATAGGAGATTTTGGTTCCTCGGTCTCCCCTGTTTCTCCTTCTCCTTCACAGAAGTTGCTAAAATTCCCTTCCTGCAATAGTTCTGGAGTAGAATTTTCAATTTATTGAAAGTCCAGCTCTTTAGCTTGACTATACACCTCAGCAAAGGCTACTGATGGTGATCCTGTGGCCTGAAGTGAACTAGTAGGCTGTTTAGAAATGGTTTTCCTAGGGCCTATTGATGGTTGAGATTCTGCTTTCTTATAGATTTCGTCTATGAAGGTCTTTTGGCCAAGCGTCACCAGCCCCTTAGCTTTTTTAGGTTTGGGTGGAGGTTTGATATTCTTTTCTGGTTTTTTCTTCTTAGTCATGCACTCGATTGAACTACTAAATTCTATTCAAACAAAGCAACAACAAATCTATTAGGAAAGCGGACAGTGGAGCATGGCTTTTACATGCTCTGCACGCAGGTTCTTACCTTTTGTTTTTAAGATCCAACTCTTCCCTAGCAAGTTCATACACTACCCTGAAAAAGACAAATCGCTACACTCTTTCCCCGACAACGGCGCCAAAATGTAGAGCTATAAAAAGGCTCTCTTTCACCTCTAATTACCCCACATTAATATGTCAATCCGGGAGCGTTTTTTTATTTCAAAGAGTGTCTCAGTCTGAGGCTATCATTTGTTAGAGTAATGCTAGTAGTATAGCGTTCAAAAATGCAAGAGTAAACGGATGCTTGTCTATAACTAAGTTACTTCAAAGGAATAAATCACACACTCAGAAAGCTAGGAAACTTATCAGTCAAGGGTTCGGCAGTGATAACCCATCCCTTTGGAAACTGATGGAAAGGAAATTAGAGCATGGACCATGGGTTTGGGAGCTAGACAGTAAATGCCGAGGTTCATTATAGCCTTAGATCGTCTCTCACACCAAAACAACAAATGCGAGTAAATGGAACAACATATAGAAAAATGGAACAACAAATAAGGAATGGAACAACAATCAAGTAACCAAGTCTTGTGAGCAGTAATCAAACTTAATCTACTAAATCAAATGCATTCGTTGTAATTAAATAGCAATCTTTCATTCTTAAAGAAAATCAAGCAACACACATTAATGGAACAACACTAACTATAGATGAGTTATGGAACAACACCTATAAATTATATACGCACGCAACACACTGGAAGAGTAATCTGATCAATCTTAATTAACAGGAATGTGACTGTGTTTCCAAATGGAACAACATTACTTATGAATCCAACAATTGTAAATAACACAACTTTAAAAAGAATTCGATAACAAGAACTCTGTGACAGAACAATAATAATGATTGGTCAACACTAATAACATTCAATCAACTCTGAAAAGATCAATAATATAATGCAGAGTCAATACACAGTTCTGTCTGTAAAAAAACCTTAATGAACTAATCTTTAACAGAGCATGTGATGGCAACTTATAAAGCATATCAGATTACCAAATAACAACGATAAGAAAACCACACAAAAATTGAATCGTAGTGATACACAAGCAAGTGTCCTCCGGGGCCGGGCCCTTAGCCTCCAAGGGTACACTGCTTTAAGTTAATCTAGACGCAGAGATAAGATAATCACCAAGTTTATATTAATGCATAAAAGAAAAGTACAATGAACCAGTTCTTAACGAGACTCGATGATCAAAGTTTGATCTTAAACATAAAATTACATAAAAGCATCCCCCCAAAACTAACAGTGTCGTTCCTTTATATAAGGGTGATGGCGGAGATGTCTAAGTAACAAGATAGATAAAGCAGCGATCCCTCAGGATCGAAGATCCTGAGGGATTCGCCAAACTGTTAATCCTTAATCACTTCTTTTCTCCTCTGCCGCGCTGGTATCTTCTCCTCTTTCTCCGGGCCAGTTTGCTTTGATCTGCTTAGCCTTGTTTGCACACGGTCCCCCGTCAAAGGGACGGCAGTTACCCTATTCTTGTCTTTTTCTTTGGAACAGCAGCTCCTCGTTTTCACCCTTTCTTGCACAGGAGAATTACAACTATCAACAATTAAGTCTTGCATATTAATCCCACATGTTTTGTCATAATTCTTTATTGTTTTCCAAGTTCATGATACAAAAAGGTTTACAAATTCCACTGAAAAGCCACTGAAATGACCATCAAAAACATTCCTTTTTAGTACTCCACATAGTGACCATTTCCCAAAAATACCTCCAATTTTTCTGTTTTGTGATAGCACATGTTACCATGGGCCAACGGTCTACGCACTTGACCAAGGGTCCTTGTTGCTCAACGCTGCTCACAAATTACAATTGTTCCAAGGGTATTATTGATAAGCTCAACCATTGTAAATCTTTGAAACTTTGGCATGAATTTTATAGAGTTATGAAAAGTTAGAGAGTGTTTTAGGATCCAATTCAGATCAACTAAATTCAAACACTACATCAACTTATTGAATCAACTGAAAGCCATGAACAATAAAATGTCAGAATATTTACGCTACTTTTCTTTAGCAAACCCGTGTGTATACAGAACTTCCTTGAAGCATACCCACATATATATCTCAAAAGATTGAACCTTGAAATTGAACCACTATAACTTTGAACTAAACACTGAGCCATACATAGATCCACCACATCATTATGAAATAATCATAGAATCATCACTGATCTTCAATCATATATAATTAGTAGCATCATCACTCTTCAACATATCTATCATCAATCAATTCATCTTCAAAGATCACTATTAAGCCCAGATCATTAAATAAGACTTCACTGATAGACAATAAAACATAGCGAGACTGATTAGATCAATCAAACATCTTTTTCAACAAAACCCTAGCTTATATACACTCTTTTCTCAAAACATCCCCACACATATGCATACTTTCAAGCAATGAAACCAGCATACAGATCTGAATAGATACACAACTTACCAGTGCTAAACCTACATGTGTACGCACCTTTGAGGTTATCAAACCTGTGTACATATCTGCAATTACTGGCACAAACCTTCGCTGCCTAAAAAAAAATCCAGAAATACCAAGATATGGACGTATATAGAAAAATCACACGTCAAGAAACTATCATTAGTGATCAAATCAAACCTATAATCAATATTGTCATCTAAAATCTATTGTATTTGATCCTTCACCAAATTCCCAAGTGCGTACTTCATTTTGGATAAGGAAAATCGATAATAGCCCATTACATGCACACTTTCTTTAGATCTAACTATTCATGAAATAATCATCACTTTCACAGACAAACACTTTGATCTTAATCTCCTTATATAGCTTATCCCTTAGATAATAGCACATGTCAAAACCATAGTAGTGCCAATGGTATTCTTGGATAGGATCAAATATTTGTTGCTAGGCTCTATACCGTACGTGAATAATATGGTAAAGACCCTTGTTATTTGGAATAACATGGCGCAGAATATGTATGTGCCTTTTCATCTTCATACACGCGTGTGCACATGCCTTTCCTTTACAAAACTCGAGTATACTCTACTTTGCTTCACCAAACCTGAATGTGTACACGAATTTGTTTCATAGAACCTGCATATACTCGACTTTTATTCATCAAATGTGCATATGTACATTACTTCACTTCATAGAATGAGTGTATAATTCTCCAAACTTCATCTTTATCATTCCTTTAACTCTGAATTTCAATTCTTTTGACCAACATCTCTGTCACATATGTACTGGCTGGAATACTCATCCTAATACCATCATGTTAACATGTTCATCCAATAGATTTCCATCAAAAGGTAACTCATTAAGTATGTTTCCATCAAGGAAAACACATTAGTCATAATTCCAATATATGCCTCTCGGTATGCGCCATGAGTGAAGGGATGCATTTGAATAAGAGCCCCCAAAGTTATAATATTTTTTCTGGGTGGCCTTGAAAGAATGTAGGAAAACTTGTTTATTTTTTCCTTCTTATACTTGATAACAAAATGAAGCTTCTATAAAAACCCCATCCACTTGTAATTACTGGTCTATTGTAGCTCACTTTGGGCCTGCAAATGCTATAATGGATGGAAATATATGTGGGTTATTGTTCCCTTTCCCATCAAATAGTGTTTGCACTTCTTCACATCTTGCACCATAGCATAGATCTCCTTTTCATAGGTAGGGTTGTTAAGAATCGCCACATCAAAATCTTTAGAATGGTAGCATATAGGCCTTCCTCCATGTATCAAGATAACTCCTATAGCATACCCACTTGCATCAATCTCCACTTCAAGGGTTCATTGCAAGATTGGCAATGCCAAAACTGGTTCTTGAGAGATATTCTTCTTTAGCTCCTTAAAAGCCTCATGTTAACCTTTTCCTCATTCGAAACTCTTTCGAATCGTTGTTATGGCATGGAGCAGTGTTGATACCACTGAAAATGAGGCTATGGATTTCCTCAGATACTGTTCTAATATGAAATTAAATGGAAATCCAAAAAAATATAGATATAACCATAAATATAGAGATGCAATAGAAATAACACTTCATTTCCTTGATATCAAACAACTACTATATTCTTACATACATAATGGAAATAAAGTAGCTTAGGTGATGGTAGCTTATCTCTAAGAAGAGATGTGGTAGCTATGTGCTTCTAAAGTGTGTTACAGTGAGTATTAAGGGCCTTTTTATTATTGAAAAATAAGGGAAATCCCTAAACAACCAAAACGCTAACCCCAAGAGATGGAATGTGAAGAATTCTAGGCCTCATTGGGGTTAGTTGGGGAGGCCACTTCCAAGGGTCATAACTTGGTCATATTACCTTCACTTGGCACACAAAATACCTCATTGGAAAGATCTCTCCAAGTACTATAAGATTTGTGACAGGCACTTCCCAAAGTTTTTGGGCTTGATGTAGACCTTAAAAAAGGTTGTTTAGGGGGTCAAATCTCCTCTGGAAGTTTAGGACCCAAAAAGCTGCTAAAAATAGTAAATGGTGCTATAAACAAGGAAAACGATGAAACAAAGTGGAGGTCTAAGTGGAATAGTCATGTGACCACCAATATCCACCTAGATGAGTCCTCCCTCCGTAGGAGGTAATGGTCCCTATTGTGTGTAGAGCCTCCATGAGGTTAGGAAATTTATGTTGAACCTAGTCCTTGGTAAACCACTTTCCCTTGTGAAGGAGTTGGCCTGCTTTGATAACTTGATATAGTTAGATCTTCTCTTCGCAAGTGTTCATGATTTTCATGTCTGTGATCAAATCAATTGTGTCTTTTTCCATGAAATCTGGGTTAAACTCTGTTGCTATGCGTTGTTATGAAATGTAGAATGTGTCTAGTAATGGTGGAAAGTATGACCGAAGGAAATCCACATTGAACATTGGGTGAAGGCCAAAGAACGGTGGAATTTTTAGCTCGAAGGCATTGTTCCATACAACTTTGGTGATGGTGTATGACCCATATCAGAGCAGGTAGATGTTGTGGTGGGGCCTATTGCGGTGCTCCTTTTGTAAATGTAGCCAAATTTTTTCACCGACTTGGAACTTGTGTGGTACTTGATGTTGATCATGTCACTATTTTTACTTAACATTTCCTTTTCGCAATTTATCATGGACCTATTGGTGGATGTGCATGATGCATTAAATGAAACTATGAGCCCTGTTAGCTTTAGACTGGACATGAGCTAAATCTACCGGAGTAGTTGCAAATGGTTCGACGACATCAACGGGATATTGTGGGTGGAATCCCAACCCCACCTAAAATGGGTTATCTCGAGTTGAGCTATGGAGAATTTATTTGGTGTAGTTGTGTTGGACATAAGGGAGGCTTTCATCCTATGTGCATGGATTCTTCAAGTTGTACATACACAAAATGCATATGATAGTCCTGTTGATATCCTCTATTTTTCCATCAATTTGGGGGTGGAAAGTCAAGGGCTTAGTGGGTTTGGTATCCAACATTGACTAGAGACTTGACCAAAATATACATAGGAACATGATGTCTTGATCCCAGATATTATACTATGGGATCACAAAGTGTACCCACACTTATTCAAAGAATAGATTTGGAGTGGCTTCTTCTATGATACTCTTCTTGTAAGTTGCCAAAATGGCCATTGTAGAAAATTTGTCGACAAGCACAAAAACATAGTCATTTCCATGCTTAGTGGAAGGAAGTCCTAACATTTAATCCATGGAGATGGATTCCCAAGGTTGACTAGGAGTCGGAAGTCAAGTATATATGCCTTGCTTCTTCTTGGTCAGTTTGGAAATGGCATAGGAAGTGCATGATCTCATGTATTTCAGAAGATCCTATTGACAATTTAGCTAATAAAAATACTTCTACAACACTCCCACTTTTTTCTCTACTCTAAAATGTCTAGCAACATGACTATGGTGTGCCTCCCAAATCATATAAGAATTCTCACTTGAAGGAACACAAAGGTGTCCTAGGTCACATAACAACATCTTGGAAGTAAAATTTTAGAACTTGCTTTGTTTCAAGTAGCATCTTGTATGCATTGCTGAATTCTGGTTCACCCTTGTACTGGTATGACCACCCCAAAGTGTCATGCCTAGTAGAGTCAAGAATATTGGTAAGTGCCATGAACAATGGTTGGTTGAGGCAATATGAAACATTATTAGTGCTACCCTTCTTGTACGTAATGTTTGAATAGAATTGTTGCAGGTATGTGGACCATTTCTGATGGCGATCATTTTACAACTTCCCCTGTGTCTGTATGAACAACATGGGTCGGTGGTCTATGTGGATGGGTGTTTCCTTCCCTAGAATTTAATTCTTCCATTGTCAGTAGGAATGCACAATGGAATACATATATTTTTCATAGGTGGGATAGTTTAGTACTATGTCTCATTATGATATGGGACTAGATACCCCTCCTGAGTAAGGACTGCACCAATAACATAGTCAGAGGCATCTATCTCAATCTCAAATGGTTGTTGTAGGTTTGGTAATGTGGGAACTAGTGTAGAGAGAAGGTGATGCTTCAACTCAACAAACACCTTATATTCACATTAATACCAGAATAACTTTACTTTCGCTCTGTCCTTGGTGAATTTACTTAAAGGCAAAGTGATATGAGAGAACCCCAACATGAACCTACATTAGAAATTGGCAACACCCAGAAAGACATGGAGCCCTATTACAGTGGTTGTAGAGGGATAATCCTAAATGAATCCTATCTTGGCTACTTCCACAAGCACACAACTCTCATCAATGACGTACCCATATATATTAACCCCGGGTCATACCGAATGGGTATTTCTCTATATTGGCACACAAATTCTATTGTCACAGGGTTTGGAGGACCTTTTGAATATAGTGGAAGTACTCTTTCCAACAATATATGAATATCATGCTTTCATCCAAATACACCACCATAAATGAGTTGGTGAAGAGTTGCAAGATGTATTCCATTAGCCTCATGAAGGTTGAGGGCACATTTTTCAACCTAAAAGGCATGACCAACCATTCAAAAATGCCTTCCTTAGACTTGAAAGAATTCTTCCATAGATCAGAGGGTTCGATTGGTACTTGGTGATAACTAGACTTCGAGTTAATCCTGCTTAAATATTTGGCCTCCTTGAGTTGGCTTAGAAGGTCATCAATCAATGGGATTAGATAACTATTCAATAACGTGATCTTTTTCAACACTTGATAGTCAATACAGAGTCTCTAGGTATTGTCCTTCTTCTATACCAACATGATCATGATCCCATAAGGTGATGAATTTATCCTGATGTTCCCTTTCTACAACAACTCTTTAGTCTACCTCTTGATTTCATCATTCTCCATAATAGAGCATCGATAGATTGGTCCAATGGGTAGCGGTGCACCCAATGTCAGATCGATGGAGTGCTTGAGTTGATAGTGTAGACGTACTCTTGTGGGTGAGGTGAAGATGTCCATTTGCTACTGCCATGGGGAGGAGTCATGTTTGGAGTCTATGGCCATAATATTTTTCTTTCCTTGAGTGAAAATCATGAGGGAATTTTTTTTCTTGATTTCATAAATGATCTTACTGCATTGCTTCATAGTGATAATAGGGATCGTGGATGGTGGTGCTACCTCCAGTATCTTGTATAACTTATTACTGAAATTAATAATAACAGTGTGAGGACTAGAATCATAGATATCATGCCTCTTCGACAAGTATGGTTGGCCTAATAATACATCACAAACTTCAAGAGGATCAACATCACACAATACCTCATATATGAAGGGCTTGATGTTGTAAAAAGGGTGGTAGTGTTGGCTTATGTGGAGATCTTGTCCTTGGTGAAGCTAAAATGACCTTTGCTAAAACGATTTTCTTTTGGTTATCACTCTCGACAATGAATTACAACAAATAAACTTTCACCCGCATATGTGAGTGGAAGGGATGCTCCCATGTATTCTATCTCTGTAGTTGATGGTGCCACTACACATTGTCTCTTACTCATGGAACTAATTGCACCTCCAAATTGGTTAAACACATACCCATTTGTAGATCTTCTCTGATCCGAATCTCCAGCCCAGTATACATCAACAAAGCCACGAATGTCCAAAAATCTGTCCAATCCTAGTCTTCCTTGGTAGCACAAACCATAATCACTAGTGCCACAAAAATACCCGAAAACCTGCTTGACTGTTGTCAAATTCTCCTTCCCTGGTTTTGGCATAAACCTGCTCAATACTCCCACTACATGTGCAATGTCTTGTCTAATACAGACCATCACATACATCAGGCTATCGACTTCACTTGCATATCAAACACAGGACATGTACTCTTCCTCTTCTAATGTCTTGGGACACTTTTCAATAGATAACTTTACACCTACAGGGATAGGAACCTTCACCAGTTTACTATCCTACATATTAAACCTCTCTAGTATTGTCTCAACCTACTTCCTCCATTTTAACCTGTTAGAGTCCTATAAATTATAGGATCTCAAGGTGATTGAGTATTTTTTATTTTTTATTTCATATTGTACATAAATTTCAATATTCAAATGATTTCCAAAAATTATGAAAAATAAAATAAAATTAAAAGAGGGTATGTTAAAAAAAATAAAATGAAAAAGGAAATATGAAGCCCATAAAAGAAAAAACATAAAATAAAACTAAAAGTGTTGCAAGTCCAAGTGCTACTACTAAAAAGTTAGATCTTTTATTCCATTTTCAAATAAGGTTGTGTGAAAATTGTTCTTGAATGCCACAATGACTAAATTTTTGTTCAGGTCATACAGTTAAATCATGATTGAACACATTTAAATTTTTGTTAAATAGGTTAGTGAATGAAGATTTACCAAATAGTTTGATCTTGGTAAATCAATATCTAGGTAGAAATAAAATTGACTCAAGAGTTTAATTTGAGTCAATGGCGAAATAAGTGATAGGATAAGGTACATTTTCATAAAATAAGAATTATTTGAGTCTACTAGTTTAAGTGCACCCTGAAAAGCAAGAAGAAAAAATGTTAGGTTAGTAAAAGAATTGAAATTATAAAGGTTAGGTAGAAGCACTATGGTGGTAAGGGGAAAAGCATGAAATTTATATTCTAAGATGAATTTCAAATATTATTTTCATGTGCACAAGTAAAAGGAAAAGGATTAAAGTTTTACTCTAAAGTTTAATATGTGAATTAATTATGGTGTATTAATCCCCTATTCCTAAGTTTTAATGCCCCAAAGTCACCCCTCCGCTCATTTTTCGCCCACTTCCCTAACCCACCATACATTCTCGTGACTCCCCCGCTATGCATTAAATTAATTTTCCCGACCCCATTGAGTGACCCATGACCTCACTTTGATACCCTACCCTTTCTCCCCTCATCGGTGCCCACCTCCCAAGATCTGATGGCCCACAGTGTGTTTCGGATCCCCCCTCACCATCTGAACTTTACCATTGGGGGGGGGGATGAAATGGGAAATATTCGAAACTACACTTGCTACTGCATGTTAGCACTACATCATTTTTTCACCCCCAGAAGGAAAAAACACTAACCGCCTGCCCCCAATCTCCAAAAAGTTGTTTCTGCACCTCTCAGTACCACTCCTCTATCTGTTGCGCTCCTGCTGCTCACCTTCTACGATGTCATCTTCCCCTTGATTCCGCCAATCACATCCGCTCCCTCCAAAATTAAGTTGTTAAATAATCAATTCGCTTAACAATTATTTCAATGGACCACGCCACCATCAACGGAAAAGTCGAATGTCTTATAAAATCCCTCCCTTTGCTCATTAACGAGTTACTGAGTTTTTACATTGCCACTACTATCACTCTGTTACAGATGTACCATTCCGAATAACAAACACTTCACCAGGCTGGGAACATCACCCACTCACTCAATTTCAAGTTATTACCTCTTTTTTTGTCCAGAAATCCTAAGTCCTCTCTATTACTCAAGCATGTCATCCAGTTTTCACCATTGTCCTTAGCCTTATCTGAAGATGCCTCCAAAGACAAGGGACCATATGAGCCTGTCAGTCCTCTGATCCACCCTGCCATGGATTTCCACCACATCCCTCTAGCAGAAAGACACTATAAGATACATGAAACTCTCTATGAATTTGACCTTTATGAGATGTATTGTTGGCTAGAGGACAAATATATAGATAAATACGATGAAATTCAACTGTGGGAATCCAATTTTCCCCACCATATTTTTCCCCATACCCACAACACCCCAAAATTTGTTAGAAAGTGTCATGCATGCTATTTTCCAATCCAATGAGCCATGATTGTCCCAACTAGGGAAATTGTGTTCACTATCACTCCTCAAGCTATAGACCAGATGATGAAAGCCCCTACAGTGGAGAATGCCACCCTCTTTTCCTATGAAGAACTTGTTGAATTGTAATGGAAATTGGACTTTAATAAGAGGGCCAAAACCCTTGAGCTTTTCTTGACAGAAGATGCCCCATTGCCAAAGAAAAATCCTCTCTATTGATCCTCTATTTTCCCTAAGAGAGCCAAGGAAATTATCATAGTAATCTCCTACCTCCTTCACTATTACTTCTATTAGTGGGTAGATGAGGCCATCATAGGATTTCTTTCCATTTTCTTTGCTCATTCCAAGCCCTGCATCATGTTTAACTTTAGCCAATTTCCTGAAGATTGTATTCATTAGTAGTTTATCAAATTCCAGACTGAGGAGGTTTTCAAGTATGCTTTTGTGTTATTTTATATGTTCTTATATTTTCAGGGGGACAACATCACGCTTGCCTTACAAAAGCTTGATGAAGAATGAAATCAATAGCCAAACATCTTCTGAAGTATGCTAGTGATGAAGGAACAAAAGGAATACTCTTACAAATAGTTCATAGATATGTTTGTACATCCAACACTCAGTCTCCTAGGCATCAGGTGTTACATAGCATCTTTTCACTATCCTTGTACTCTTCATTTGTGATCCTAGAGGACCTTTATAGTGAACCCCACATGCTTTTCCTTCATGAAAAAACTCCAATTGTGTCCCTCTTCATGAGAAAATTAATTCCCTTCTGTACCATTTCCCTTGAAACTCTTGTTTTTCCTAGTTTACAAGAGTGACGCTAATGACCTTTGTCTCCCCCATGCCAATGTGCAGAGATTACCACTATCCCTAGCGCCGACCGGAGTGACTGAAGTGTGTTCCCTTCATGTTGGTCTTGTTATGGAATGTTTTTTAAATTAAGAGTTGAAGCTTCCACCTCTAGAAGCTTCATAACAAAAGTTTGGTAAAAGGTTTGGCCAGATAGGGTCAAGGATGTCAGTTTTGGGCTCCTTTCGCTATAATGATGGAACTACCTCGAGAGATAAGTCCTTGTGCCATGAGAAGAGGATCCATCTCCCATGCATCCATCCTATATAAACCTTCATTTTTCCCAAGCACAAGCTAGTGCTAGTGTTGAAGTGTTAATGTTAGTGTGCTACTGCTATTTTGGTTTCGAGTAAACAACAAGGTATTCATAATTGTAGCTATATAGTTGTGTGAGGGAGAAGATTGATTTGGTTTGGAGTGAAGCCTAAAGGGAAGAGTCTTAAAACATTATGGATTGAGGCCATCATGGAATGCTAGTAGAAGTGTGTGGGAACCTGGTCTTGTGAATGGAGAACCACAATGTCAAGACAATGATTGTAATATCTCTTTGATATCAATATATGAAACTATCGATTGATTTCCTACATGTTTTGTCATCTTACATATTCATGGCTTAATGTTTCTTGACTTGTTAAGTAGGTTGAATTACAATTTATCTATTATCACGGTTGTTGTTTTCTATTGTTTATTTGTTTTAGGTGCTTGAAGAAGGAAGCGAGAGATAGTTGGAGCAAGCAAGGACATCATCAAACAGGATAAGCATACCAAGGGGTAGGCCCTCATAATTAGTTCCAACCTAAGGAAATCGTCCCTATAATGTATCTGTTGTGGCTAGACCCATCATCGGGCTAGAGGAATTTATTTATGTCCGCACTTAAAATTTTACTTCACCACAAATTCACGACTCCGTTGGAAATCCAATCCTTTTGTTTATCTTAGATTTCATGATTTTGTGTGAAATTTTCTAGTTCCACATTTTCCCTTTGATTATGTTTCTTTTCTCCTGCTTACTAGCCTTAGTTTGAAATTGATAGTAGCAAATTTGGTTCGTGTTTCAAATTAATTTTTTTTCTTGGCTCCCTTTATCAGTGTGCTTAATTTGCCCATAGTCACACCGATCAATGCGATATGTTGAGATACAGTTGTGTCAACCTCCCTCTGGTGCTTTTTGTCAATTAGGCAGTCACGTCGATGTATGTAAGTGAAGATTAGGGTTTTTCCCCAATCTTGTCCACTGTGTTTTTCTCTCATGATTTTGACCCTGTAAGCCTTTTGAACCATTTTCTCCTTGACTACAGAGCTTCATTTAGCTTGGTGTGTGTTTGATTGGTTTTGCCCACCCTATGATGTGTTAGGTCTAGCCCTGTGTGAAGTTCTTTTTTATTCTTCCTTTGAATCCCTTGATCAACACTATTTTTGGTCCAACGGTCACACCGATCAGGCCTATTAGTGCTAGTTTTAGCTTGAAAGTCATGCCAGCCATGCCAATTGGCGCTACTTTTGGCACAAAAGTTACTCTGGTCCCTGAGTTAAGAAAAAAATATAGTTTCTCCCATTCTAATGCCAGTTTGTCTTGACCCCCAGGCTCTCTTCTCCTACCAAAAGTGACTAGGATGCTTTGTTTGCTTCATTTTCAATTGAATGAGTGAAAGAGTCTCGTTTTTCTCTTATTTTGAATTTCACTTTTCTCTTTCCAAGCGTAGATTACATTGCTTGGTTTGTTGATTGACGAATTTATGTGTTTGGTTTGTTCAATTCAAGGAAGAAGTTTATTTGAGTTTCATAGAAGCGGTCCGTTGTAACTAATTGTCTTTAAAAATAATAATTGACCTTTAATTTTTAATATTTAATAATAATTGACCTAATTTTTTTTTAATATTTATTAATAAACTATTTTTACCCTGGTCCATTAGTCAATATTAATGGTTGGTCAAACTAGCCGTTGGAGGCTCTGCTCGGTCTATATAACATGCTAAGCTGGATCTGGTTCTTCAACTTGTCCTGACGATGAACCACACTGGTTGGTTCGAAACGCGTCGGCAAATGACATTCCATGTGATTTTCGCCGAAATCTTTCTCTAACTTGATATGGATCACAGAAGCCTAAACTCTATTATTGAGTTTCATTTATCATGATTCATGTTTGATCGATGCTTGTTTTTTCAGAATTGGGAAAATTTTCATTAAAGTGCTTTATGTGAAAGATTTTTGCATTTTATGAAAGGAAGAACATCATTCTAGTTTACTTAAGCAAAAATATTGCATTAGTAGCATCATTGAGAGGGTATAGTTGCATCATCATAATCATATGAAATCAAACGAAACTTCTTTTGTTGTTAAGGGAACGTTAAGTGCATTTAGAACGTGTATTAGAGAAAGATTTCATTCTTTGATTGTTGCATTGATTTTGTATTCCATATCTCAATTATTGAAGAAAAATATCTCTTTTCTCATATAGCTACATGTAGGAGTTTTTTTTAGATGACAACTGTAGGGACTTGTAATTGAAACCCAATTCAAGATCAACCGTTAAATTTATCGAATTAACCTAATGAAGCATTGAAACTTAATGATGACATTTAGAGGTCTAGGCTAGAGATGTGTTCTGGCGTCTTTAAACCTAGCAACTGCCATTAACTTTGTCACTAAACAACACTAGTACAAACTTGTTCTCCTTATACAGGTGTGTATATAAAGGGAAACCCCACTAGGTTTGCAATCCTTTATCTATTAGAAGTCAAGTTTGTTGTCTTGTAAACGTGATATATCGAACACAACATTCAACGAGATTGCCTTCCTATACTCCTCGGTTCACTGGGAGGCATTCTGCAATTCACATTGACCTGGTAATCCTTTTACGTAGATCATCCTGAGTAGTCATTTGATCTTTTTGACTCTTTAAACTTAAAATATCATCCGAACACTTGCCCTTTTGAGCTCTCTTCAAATGAAAAGTGATAGAGTCACCTTTCGTCCTTTTCTGGACTATTAAAATATGAAAAGGAAAAGTTTTGTTTCAGTGTCTTAAAATTAACTTCCCACAAAATATTCCTGGTAAAATTTATCCTCCTTAGTGTTTCTTTAGGGTCGATTAGAATAGAAACATTTCTAGAGTCTACGAGTCAAGGATTCTCCTCAGATGGGAATTTTGTTCTTTTTCCTTCTTTTGGAAACGTTGGTGCTCCCTATATTTCCTGGGTTAACCATTGGTCTACCTGCCTAGTTTTTTTTTACCTCTGTGGTCATGAGCGTCTCGAAATCTGTCCACACATCCCCTTCATTCAAATCATGTCACAATGATTCTAAGGTTGATGTCTCCCCTTCTTCCCCTGTTTCTTCCTATTCCACTTCTACTTTGCCTAGTTAAACTTGGAAATTGAATAACGAGGAGGCTAAGAAGAAGAAGAAGAAGAAGAAGATGGAGAAGAAGAAGTCAGATAAGAGAGAGGCCAACTGTGCAGTTGTTACAGCAAATGCACCTCCCATCAAAAAAACTTCTGATCCTTCGCAGAAGGTAAAGTTTCCTTGTAGGCTATGTAAGGGTGACCATCTCCTTCAAGACTATCTTGGCATTCCCAAAGACTTAGAGGTATGGTCTCAAGACCTTAACCGACCATCCCTGTCAACCTCTGGATATCATGTCAATGCTATGCCTTCAACTAGCGATGGTAATAAGAGAGGCAAGATTAGATTCCCCTGTAAGTTATGTGAAGGAGAGCATCTTCTTCACCTTTGTCCTCTTATGGATAAAGTGTTGGGTCCCTATAATACTAGTGATGACCCCATTAATATTGTAGTTACATCCCTTATTAATATTGTTGTGCCCCTATTATCCCCATATTGTTATTACTGTACCCCATAGAATCCCTCTATTGTTATTTTTGTGGCTTTATATTATTATTGTTAGGTCGGCTGGGTTATATTGTGACTCCTTAGACTCCTATATATAGAAAGGAGGTTTTGTCATTTTAATCATCCAAGAATTGTTCATTTATGTCATGTAAAGGAGGTTTCCCCCTCGAAGAGGCCAAATTCTAAGGCGTTGATCTATCTTTTCTATCTTTTCTTGAGCTCGTTTCATAACATTTGGTATCAGAGCTTTGGATTCTACGGTTTCGCTGCTGCAGACAGGTCATCGTGGAATTTTCACTATAAATTTTTCTGCAACGTTTCAGAAGCTAAAAAAAAACCATTTGAGAAGAAATCGCACTGAATCTCGGGTCTGAATTCTAGAGTTGTTCACGCTATATTTGCGGAGATATGATCTGAGGAAGTTGGTCTTCTTGCAGACTCCTGAATTTCATTCCAAACAGGTGACCTGGGGAAAATCATCATAACTTTCTCTCTGAGCATTCGATTGAAATTTCGTAAGAAGGTACACAAAGAGGATGGAGATTAGTTTCTTCTATATATTTTTCATAGCCAAAGGTCAAAACAGTGACTCGTGGCATGTCGTACAAGTTCGCTCTACTAAACTAGTCTATAATCAGGTCACTGAGGGAGATTTTGCATAACTCTCCCTGGGAGAATCCAATTTGGATAATATTGCCAACATTGGAAAGAGGAGACAAAGGGCTATTGTAGGTCATAATTTCAGAACTGGATGATCTGAAAGTATAGAGATACATCAGAGGAAATATCAAGCTCCTACAAAGTGAAAAAAGGTGTGTAGATTCTTTTCAATTTTTGCTTAAGATTGGTTTGAAAAATTATTTTGAAGGAATTCAAAGGGCATATTAGAGCATTATTATCGGTAATGGATGCCTTGAGGAAAGAAAATGCAAACACCTAGTAAGGAACCTGAAAGCCGTAGCATGACTCATGAAGAAGGAGAAGAAATGCTACATGATATATCAAAATTACAAGAACAAGTGCAACAAATGAAACGCTCACAAAAGCTAACAGAAGCTAAGATAAATGGTGTGGAATCTAAGATAAAGGGAATGCAAGCTAAGATAGATGATTTTAAGATAGATTTGAATACATATTTGAAGAGAGACATGGCAGATTTGACAAATTTTCTACAAGAAATACTTACTAATGGTGAAAAGGTTGTAAAGGAAACTCGTGATGCGAACAAAAGAAATGTTAATCATGATTTCATAGACTCTAATGTGGGATCGAAGACCCACCATTTTCCAAAAATCGATCTAAGGAGGTTTGATGGCCAGGATCCCGCAACATGGATATTACAGATGGAGCAATTTTTCGATCTCAATAATGTGCAAAACACATAAAAGGTACGTATTGCAACTTTATATTGGAACCAAATCAGTTTTTATGGTATCAATGGCTTTGCTATCGTAAACAAATTATCACTTGGGAAATTTTTTATGGAAGAATTGAGAGCACATTATGAGGATACAAAAAGCAACACTTTTTTTAGCCAATTGATAAGTCTCAAACAAAAGGGTTCAATAATGGAGCACATTGAGGAGTTCAAAAAATTGAACACAAGGGTAAGAAATATTCCAGAGGAGCATATGATTGATGTGTTCATAGGGTCTCTAAAGGATAATATCCAACATGATGTTCGCCTTTGGTAACCTGATTCATTAGAGACGACATTCAGGTTAGCAAGAAAAACGGAAAGAAAAATTATGGCAACCAGGAAGCATACCACTCACAACTATAAAGATGGAAGTGTTGTTTCCCCTAGCCTTCCACATCCTATAAGGTTGACACCACAAAAATTGGAAGAAAAAAGGGCAAAAGGGCTTTGTTACAGTTGTGATAGCAAATACACTAAAGGTCATAAGTGTGTTGAGAAGAAATTATTCTACATAGATTGCGAAGAGGAAGAAGAAAAGGAGCAAGAAAGGTCAAAAGAAGAGGATATACTCCAGGAACAAAGCCTAGATAAAGAAGAAATGAATCCGACCATATCTTGTAATGCATTGGTTGGAATTACCACTCCTCAAACCATAAATATAGAAGGACAAATCAAGAAGAAAAAGGTAATAGTGTTGATTGATTCTACCCACACTTTTATTGATTGTAAGGTAGCAAAAGAATTGAATTGCTTCTTATATCTAGCACCAGTGTCAAGTGATGGTTGTAAATGAAGGAAGAATAAATTGCTCTGGAAAGTGCCATAATATCAAGCTATCGATGGGAGAATATGTATTGAATAGCCCAATGCTTTCTATTCCAATGGAAGGTGCTGATGTTGTACAGGAGTCCAATTGCTACAATCCTTGGGTACAATGGCCTTTAATTTTCAAGAATTTTTCATGAAATTTTCTATGGAAGGAAAGGAAGTTGAATTAAGGGGTATTGCAGGGAAAACAAGAAAGATAATCAGCTCTAATGGTATGACAAAGCTTCTAAAAAATGAACAAAGGGGTGTAATTGCAAAATTATGTTCGCTAGATGTTCCCACATTGGAATCATCTATTTCTACAGATCTCCAAAATGTCTTGAAAAATCATTCCAAGGTATTTGAGACTCTGAGAGGCTCCCACCTATTCGTGATCATGATCATGCTATTCATATGATTCCAGGAAGTGTTCCTCCAAACATCAGGCCGTACAAATATCCCTATGCCCAAAAGAGTGAAATTGAACGTATGGTTGTAGAAATGCTAGAGGCTGGTATAATTCAACCGAGTCAAAGTTCCTTCTCTGCTCGAGTAGTATTAGTGCACAAGAAGGATGGATCATGGCGCATGTGTCTGGATTATAGGGAGCTCAACAAGCTCACTATTAAATATAAGTTTCCCATTCTTGTCATTGATGAATTACTAGATGAATTGCGTGGATCAATTTACTTCACCAAGTTGGATTTTCATTTAGGATATCATCAAATCAAAATGAAGATTGAAGACATTCCGCAAACAACATTTAGAACTTATGAGAGTCGCTATGAATTTTTGGTCATGCCTTTTGGCCTTACCAATGCACCTTCAACATTTCAAGGCTTGATGAATTCCATTTTCAAACCATTCCTTAGAAAATTTGTGTTAGTATTTTTTGATGATATACTAATTTACAACAAGTCTTGGAAGGATGATGTTGAACATGTTGACAAAGTGCTACAACTATTGGAGGAGAAACAATTATATGCAAAAGATCTAAATGTTTCTTTGCAGTACAAGAGATGGAATATCTGGGTCATATTGTATCTCATGAAGGAGTTAAGGTAGACCCTAGCAAAATTAAAGCCATTAAGGAATTGAAAATCCCCACATCTATAAAGCATCTGTGAGGATTTCTCAGGTGATAGGGTATTATCGCAAGTTTGTTAAGAATTATGATAGAATAGCAGCACCTCTAACAACATTATTGAAGAAAGATGCATTTTCATGGACTCCAAAAGCAACAAAGGCCTTTGAACATCTTAAAGAGGCAATGTGCCAAGCATCGCTCTTAGCTACACCAGACTTCACAAAAACCTTTATTTTGTAATGTGATGCTTCATGAAATGGAATTGGTGTTGTTTTAATGCAAGATGAAAGACCCATTGCTTTTGAAAGTCGTCCAATCAAGGGAAAGTTTTTACACAAAGCTATCTATGAGAAGGAAATGTTGACAATAGCCCATGCACTTAAGAAATGGCAACCCTACCTAATGGGAAGACACTTCAAGGTAAAAGCAGATCATGATAGCCTTAAAAACTTTTTAGAACAAAGATTATCCTATGAAGAGAAACAAAAGTGGGTCACAAACAAGTTGGGTTATGACTTTGAAATTATCTACAAAAAAGGGAAGCAAAATGTGGTGTGAGATGCACTCTCAAGAAAGGATGAGGATGTGGAAGCATTGTTGTGCCCCATTTATATTATCCAACCAGATTGGATAAACGAAGCAAGGGAGGAATGGAAGAATGACGAAGAGGTGTGGACACTTATTTGAAAGTTACAACAAGATTCCAATACGTCTAATACATTTAGCTGGCAAAATGATTCTTTATGGTACAAAGATCACTTATACCTCTGTAAGAATTCCCAACTAAAACAAAAGATTCTTATGGAATTGCACACTTCTCCCTTAGGATGGCACTCAGGATTTTTAAAAACTTACCACAGGGTTAAGAAGGAATTTTTTTGGGATGGCCTTAAATCAGATATTCAAAAAATTGTGGTGGAATGTTTGGTTTGCCAACAAAATAAAGTTGAAACAATTAAGACCCTGGGTCTATTACAACCTTTATCCATTCCAAGCCAACGTTGGGAGGAGGTTTCAATGGATTTTTTCACAAGTTTACCCAAGTCTGAGGGAAAGAGTTTCATCATGGTGGTAGTTGACAGACTTACCAAGTATGCACACTTTTGTGCATTATCACATCCATTTAAAGCCAGTACAATATCTATTGCATTTATGGAAAGAATTCAAAAGCTACACGGAAACCCAAAGATTATTGTAAGTGATAGAGGTCCCATTTTCACTGGAAATTTTTGGACAAAATTATTTTCTTGTATTGGTACTCACTTAGCTCATAGCCAATCTTATCATCCTCAATATGATGGGAAAACTAAGATAGTAAACAAATGTTTGGAAGGATATCTTCGTTGCTTTGTATCTGATAAATAGACACAATGAGTCAAATGGTTGCCTGTGGCTAAATGGTGGTATAACACTTCCTTCCATGCAGCAACAAAAATGAACCCATTTATGGCACTTTATGGATATTAGCCACCATCCATCACATCATATTTAAGAGAAAATTCTAAGGCTCAAGTAGTGGAAAATCACATTGAACATCAACAACAAGTCCTCAAACTCTTAAAGGATAACCTTGTGTTGGCACAGAATAGAATGAAACAACATGCAGATCAACATCGCAGCAAAAGAAGTTTTGATGTAGGTGATTGGGTATTCCTACGACTACAACCATATAAGCAAATGTCCCTCAAGCAAGCTAAGAAGGATAATAAATTATCACCAAAGTATTATGGTCCGTACACGGTGTTGCAAAAGATTGGTACTATGGCATACAAATTGGAGCTTTCTGCAGCTTTTCGATTGCACCCAGTTTTCCATATTTCATGTTTAAAGAAGGTTATAGGCAACAAGCTCCCAGTTCAAACAATATTGCTAGAACTTGACAGGGAAGGAAAAATTATATTGGAACTGGAAGCAGTCACAGAAACAAGAACTTGACAACTACAAAATCAATCAATTTCAAAGTATCTTATCAAGTGGAAGAACTTATCCGCTGAAGATTCCACATGGGAGGATGAGAATTTTATACAGAAGCATCCAGAACTACTTAAGCATTGAGGACAACACTTTTTTGAAGGAGAGGGGATTTTTGGGTCCTTATAATACTAGTGATTACCCCATTAATATTGTAGTTGCATCCCTTATTAATATTTTTGTGCCCCTATTATCCCCATATTGTTATTATTGTTCCCCATAGAATCCCTCTATTGTTATTTTTGTGGCTTTATATTATTATTGTTAGGTCGTCTGGGTTATATTGTGACTCCTTAGAATCCTATATATAGAAAGGAGGTTTTGTCATTTGAATCATCCAATATTTGTTCATTTATGTAATGTAATGGAGGTTTCCCCCTCGAAGAGGCTAAATTATAAGGCATTTGATCTATCTTTCCTATATTTTCTTGAGCTGGTTTCATAACATAAAGCTTCCAAAGTTTTGGAAAACTTTATTCTATAGGATAAAAATGAATGGTGTATGGATAATGAAGATACCCTCAAGGGTCTTCTTGGGACCCTTGGAAGACTATAAGATTATCTGCAGCTGTCACAAAGCTACATGCATGTCCATAAACAATAACTAACTATCAAGGCAAGACAAATTCATTACCTCAAGCCTCCGTGTAGGTTTACTGGAGAGAACAATACAGCTAGGTGGAAGTCCCTTGAGCTAGCTCCATATCAAGTCCTGCACATAGAAGAGATAAGCATAATCACATCATACAACCCTGATAATTAATACATGAATATACAAAAGACATATAGTTACACATAACTAAGCTACGCATGCTAAAAGGCATTGGACAAACAAATAAATGAATCATAGTACCAACAACACGAAGTAGATAGTACAACCGCAGTTCTATAATAATGTCACAAGAGTGATTACAACCATTCATTGCATCAACCTTCCCTTACCCCTTTGGCTCCTCTCTCTCTCCCCTTTCTTACCAACTTCTTTTGCTTAGATTTGAGAATATGTTCAATAATCAAGTAAGCTATCCTTTCAAATGATCTGACCTCCGTCATAATAGCCTTAGCTTTGCTTATGTATTAATCGAGTTAGGGTTGCCAAGTTCCTCCATGGGTGTCTTAAGGTAAAAGAAATGATGTTGCCATGCTTTTGAGCTCTTTCCCATTTGCCTCCTTCATTAGGATTAGAAATCCCACAAATAGGTCGAACTCTAGATGTTTCCTTGCTTTTTTGAGTAGATTTAGGGGGGAATATAGAGATATTTATGAGTCAATTTGCTCGTATGACCTCTAGATTCTCATTAGGATCCACTAACGGTTTCTTTGAACCAACAAGTAGATTTAGTAGGGTCACTAATGCTCCCTTAGGCTTACAGAGAAGCTTTATAGATCATGTTGTCATTGTATAGCTAGTGTTAGTGTGGAAACAAGGTTTTTGATCTTGGTCTTTGCTTCAATTATCATTTCTTGCCCCTTTGGGTTAATGAGGGGTTGATTTTTCTATATAACAGATGCCCCCTAAAGTGTGAGATTATAGGTTGTGACGATGGTCAAAACACTTTACTTGACTTTAATTTTCCTTCTTTCACAAATAGAGAGAGAGAGAGGATTGAAGCTTCGGGTGGTACGTGAAACCTGATGCAACACATATATATAAAAAACTGAAATCATGTCCTAATTTGGTCATTCCCATGCTCAGTAGCCATGTCAGAGTGATTTATTCATAAAAGAGATGTAGGAATTTCATTGTAGATTAAACTGATTATGCAATGTACCAAGGAAAAATACTTAATCTAATGCTACAATAAAACTTGCGAAAGCTTAATCGATTTTTGAGCAGGATCAAATAAAACACACATAACAAAGAAGAAGATTCAATCACACATGAAACACAGAAGAATACTCTGGGGAAAGCCTCAACTAAAAATCCCGCTATTTGTATTATTATACAAGTGGAAATATCTCAGGATTACACAAAGCTTTAGCTCACCAGCTATCCGGCCTTTAGTATGATCTCTCACTGCTGCTCATAGAGAGAATAAACAACACATGTCCCTACCTTCAGTCCTCCAAGCCTCCTATCTCCTTGAACAATTTATCCTGGATCCTCAAGCTTCCACCTGTGTGTAATTACCTCACACACTGCTCATTAACCTCTGAAATAACTGCACAATCCTCAAGGAAAGAATTCCTTCTACATGCAAGAGATATCCTGATGGGAATATTCCTACAACTAATAGTACACTGTCCCATCCTTTGATCTCAACTGGGTCTCTATCTGAACTGACATGCATAAGCTATTTATGAGAGAATATTTAGTTATTTGAAGTACAGTAGTTGCATGGATGAATGCATCGACTAACTCAATTGACAATCAGTTCCACAAACTTTTGGAACTAATCTAACTGGACTTAACTATGTTAAATGAGCTAACTAATTACAAATAAAAGTACAACTCATCTTGATCTCTTTAATTAAGGGATAAATTCCTCAATAAAAGGGATAATTGTTGCCTGTCTTCACATAGACTTCATGATGTTTTCTTTTCTCCAACTAATTAACTGAAGATGAATTAATTAATTAATTTACAAATAACTTCTAAGATCAAATTCGAATTTTAATTCTCAATTTTAGTTTAGGGAGTCATTAAAATTGGAATGTATCCCGAAATGATACCTATAGCAATGCTACTTTTAGCATTTCTTGTTGCTATTTTCAACACTCCCTCTCAACACGAAAGTGATTATCTGTCACCCCAATCCTATCTCTGTGGAGCTCGAATTTGTATTTTGACAATGCCTTAGTCAAAATGTCTTCATCCTAATCCTCTGTAGAAAAATACTACAACAACATGATCCTCTTCACCACACAGTCTCAAAGATGATGATATCAGATATCGATGTGTTTGGAACTGTCATGAAATACTGGATTCTAAGAGAGTTTGATACAACTCTGATTATCGCAATAGATCATAGTTGGATCCATCCTCTGACCAAACAACCCAACTAGAATTTTCCGAATCCAAATGGCCTCACATGCTGCTTGGCTTGCAGCCATGTGTTCAGCCTTTACTGAGCTAGTGCAACTAACCTCTATTTCCTACTATACTAAGAATCTGTAGCTAAACTAAGGTTTAAAATTCCTCCTAAAGTGCTCTTATGATATGATGAACTCCCTTCCAATTTACATCTGTGAAGCCCTGAAGCTTCACTCCCTATGTTCATCTGTACCATAATCCATACTGAGATGTGCCTATGAGGTATCTCAAAACATGCTTCGTTGCCTTTCAAGACAACTTGGTAGGCTGAGCCATAGCTTGACTCAGTTGGTTCACCGCAAAGCAAAAATTTGTTTGTGTGTTGACGAAATACATCAATAAACCCACAAGTTGCCGATACATAGTAACCTCTACTACCTCACCTGAATTAGAATCCTCCTTCCTCCAATTACCTGCTAGAGGAGTCTTTATTGGCTTGCACTTCTCCATGTGGAATCTCCTAAGTGTTTCATTGACATACTTGCCTTGAGAAACAAACACTTCCCCATATTTTTGCCACACTTCCATGCCTAGAAAGTAGTGCATGAGACCCATGTCTTTCATCTTGAACTCTCTTGCAAGACATGATCAACTGATCACCACCTGTCAATATCAGATCATCAACATAAAGAGAAACGATCAATTTCTTACCTTCCACCATGATGTGGTATAATTTCGCATCCGCTTCACTCTTTGTGAAGCCCAATCGAGTGAAGTAGTTGTTGATCCTGGTGTACCAAGCATGAGGTGCTTGCTTTAGCCCGTAAAAATCTCTCTTCAGTCGGCACACATATGACTCATGATCGAAGCTCTCAAATCCTTCTGGTTTCTTTGTGTACACCTCTTCCTCAATATTTCCATTGAGGAATGCATTCTTCACATCCATTTGATGGATCTTCCAATGCATCTGTGCTGATAGTTCCAACATCGATCTGATAGATGAGTACCTTGCTATAGGAGCAAAAGTCTCATCATAGTTGATCATCCCCTCGGTCTGTGAGAAACCACAGGAAACAAACCTTGCCTTATGTTTCTCCACACTACCATCAACAGTTTGATTTACCTTGTAAAGCCAACGGGAACTCACCACTGACTTGTTCTCTAGTCTTGGAACAACATCCCAAACTATGTTCTGAACTATGAAGTGATACTCCTCCACCATAGCATACACACAAACTGGCTACTGCACTGCTTCATCGAAGGAAGATGGTCCAGTCTCTATACATTCCCCAACAAGGACCATGTAACCAATGTACTGCTCAGGTGACTTCCTTTATCTGGATTGAGGGGATGGCTCTCTCACATTCTCTCTCTTATCCATCAACAATCTGTCAGCTTCCCTTGAGCATTTCCACCCATCTCTGGAAGAATATACATGATTAGATGTTTGCGCTCCTAGATCCTCTGCATGCAGCTGCTCCGCATCAGTCTGAGGCTCCTCGTCCTTAGGAAATAAAAGTTTCTCCTCTGCATGCAACTTGAGCTCCCTCTCAAGGGAAACTCACATTGCCTTCAACTCATCAAACATAATATCTCTGCAAACAAATGTCCTCTACCTGGTAGGAAAATACACCCGATAGTTGTGGGGAGTATCAGTGTACCCCACAAGTATCCCCAACTCTGTTATTGGCTCTAGTTTCTTCTGGGCATCCTTGGTCACATGGAAATAAACCGATGATCCAATGATCCTGAAGTGACCCACATGTGGTCTCTTCTAGGAGAAACCATCCTCTGGTGTCTTCATCCCAAGTATGTGATGTGGGCTTCTATTATACAAGTAAACCATTATGTTGCATGCCTCAACGCACAACTGAAGTGGTAGGCCTTGGTCATGCAACATCACATTTGTTTCTCCCACAATATTTCTTTTCTTTCTCTCAGCCACCCCATTCTATTGTGGGTTATGAGGTGCTATCAACTTCCATTTAATTCATTCTGCTGCAAAGAAGTCCTTAAACTCTTGAGAGACATACTCTCCACCATTATCGCTTTGTAAGGCCCTGATCCTCTTTCTAGATTCTTTCTCAACCAAGGCTTTGAACTCACAAAACCTTGAGAAGGTTTGATCCTTGTTCTGCATGAAATAGATCCAGCATCTATGAGAAAAGTCACCAATAAAAATCACATAGTACCTTTGTTTAGTGGTGGAGGCTATCAAGAATGGTCCACACACATCTATATGAACTCACTCCATGATTTCTTCAACTTGACTGTCACGATCATGAAAGGAAGATTTTCCATAATTACCCAAGGTAAAACCTTTGCATGTGTCCACTTGCTCAAGTTTACACTTTGGAACTCTGGTAGAAATCTACTGCATGATCTTCAAGGCCCCATGGTGAAAGTGGCCCAATCTTCTATGCCATAACTCTCCAATATCTTAGCTTTGCACCAACTCTACTTTGGAACTCAATGCAACACAGTCATCTACCTCTCGCTTGTATATATTCTTTACTCGATTCTAAATCCTCATGTTCTGACCTGTGGAGATGTGTCTCAGGAATGCCTTTTCTTTATTGAAGACTACATCATAGCCTTTGTCTTCCAACATTGTGATGGATGGCAGGTTCTTCTTTAGTCCACCCACATACTTTACATTAGTGAGGGTGAGAGGAGCTCCATGCTTCCTCTGAAACAGAACCGTGCCTTCACTTGAAACACAATACTTTGCATCATCACCCATCTCTATGCACATCTGGAGGTCCTTCTCCTCCAAGCTAATGAATAAATTCTTGTCGTGAGTCATGTGGAATGTGGCTCCACTGTCTAGGTACCAAACACAACCCACCATCGATGAAACCATGCATGCAATGAGGGCCAGTGCCTCACCATCTGATCCTTTCGAGCATCCCTTCTTGGATTTCTTCTGTGGACAATTTTTTAATAATGGTCCACGTCATGACAATTAAAGCATCGCATTTTAGATTTATCAATCTTCTTCCCACCATGGGAAGAACTTGATTTGGAATGGGAAGCCTGCCCTTTCCCTTCGCTTGCCTTACTTTCTAAGGCTAGATTTTCTTCATCCTCATGCTTTAATGAAGAACCATTTCTGGTGCTTCTCCTGATATCCTCCTGTATCAGATCTGACCATAGTTGTTCCCAATCTTGCAGTTTCTCTCTTCCATTCACTAAGTCTTGGTAACTATGCCAGCTCTTAGGAAGACCGAGGAGATCAAGACTCACCATGTCATCATCAACTGCCATGATTCCTACACTTCCAATCTCATCTCTGTAGGTGGTGAGCTTGTTCAGATATGTAGAGATCGTGTCATCCTTTTCGCACTTGATTTTCTAAATTTTTTCTTTCAGTGCTAGCTTCCTCTGATTGCTACTATTCTAATATAGATCCTTCAATGTCTTCCACATTGAAAATGCTATCTCCTTCCCATGGAGACTCGAGACAATATGATCTCGAATAGCCTCCAAAAGAATCCTCCTCACTCTCTGTTGGGCAATTTATTGGACTTAAATTGCTACATAAATTATCGACCAGGGAAACTCGTAAGCTTGTGATGGTGCCAGCAATATATATGCAAGAGTAGGCAACTAATTCTATGTCTAATGAAATTATTTAGGATTCAATACAATATGTAAGGGAAGAGGCTCCTAACTAAGGAGGTCCTGGTTGTCCTTCCCTACAGTATCATAAAGAAATCATTGATTACATAAAACTAAAAAAACTTGAAATGAAGACATGAGAATGAACTTAATTATTGTTTAGATTCAAGTAGAGAGAGAGACTAACTTAGTCTCTTGATTGTCCTCTCATGTACTAATCCAAACTAAACTAAGATTCATTCACAAGCATAAGAAATGAATTAACTTGAAACATGAAATCAAAATGATGAATTTCAATTATCATATAAATAATTGGAGAGAGAGCCTAACTTAGACTCTTGGTATCTCCTCATATGATACTTGAAACATAAAAGCAAAAGAATGAATTTTAATTATCATGCAAATCAAATAGAGAGAGAGTCTAACTTAGACCCTTGGTTGTTCTCTCACATGCTGATAAGATTTTAATTCAAAACTCATTCACCAATCAAATCCTTAAACATCTAAACAATGAAATGAAACAAGATCTAATATGAAATAACATGTTTCTCTCATCCTTTTAGAGTGAGCTCAATTCTCTTAAGAACAAGACAAATTATTCCATATACTACATTAAGAAAACTTATATCTAAAACTACATAAATTCATATCTACATAATGGAAATATATGAAAAATGAAGCCTTATTCTATTCCATCATCAATTGGATACAATGCTCTAAGAGTCCTCTCTTTGGAATGGAGGAGGTACTCCTATTTATACAATGAGAGGAGATAACAAACTCATAATGATGATCCATTAATCTCTCTTTTAGTTCCATACATTTCTCAACCATCTAGACACATAACCCTATCCTCCATGATCTTCTCCATGAGGTCCATGATCTTCTCCATGAAGCTTATCTTATCAAATTCGAATTTGATCATTCAAGGCCATATAAAGATGCCCTGGAAGCTTCCTTTGTGCCTACACATGTCAACAAACTCATGCTAATTGTTAGGTATAAGTATAAGCATTTTATTTTCTAAAGTTTAGCCATAAATTCACTTAAAAATGTTAAGAATGAATAAACTTTGGAAAAGCATAGTTATAATCCAATAATGAGGTAAATGGAATGATGTGGAGGTGGAATGGAGGTGACATGAAGGTAAGATGTGAAGATATTGGTGAATAATGGAGTGAAAATAGGGACCATTTTGAGGCCCAACATCTCCCCCAAACTCAAGATATTGCATGTCCTCATGCAATCTATGGTATTGCATGTCCTCATGCAATCTATTACATTACTTTTTGAGCTTTGGCTTAAACTTTGCATGATATCATTTACATAACTTTTGCAAAGCATTATTTTGATGAATTACAACTTGGTTGGTTCTTGTGTTTCAACCATATTTTGTTTGTTTCATTCAATGTATGATCTTTGCATATTGATAATGTGATTTTTGTTGCAGAGTATTTGTGTTGGAATGCGTCATGGTTGGTTCTTGTGTAACAACCATGATTGTTTTGGCATCCAATTAACTTCTAAATACTTTCGACAAAGCCATTTGTATGCTCATGTAATAGTGAATATACTTTGAAGGTAAGTGGGGTTAAGTGGGGTTGTGATATATGATTGTGGATATGAATGTAACAAAGCATGTATGTAAGTGTATCCTTCCCCTTAAACGAATGGTTTGGGTAGTTATGTGAAATGAGGAATTAAGTGTATGTAAGTGTATGTAAGTGTATCCTTCTCTCTATTTGATTTGCATGATAATTAAAATTCATTCTTTTGCTTTTATGTTTCAAGTATCATATGAGGAGATACCAAGAGTCTAAGTTAGGATCTCTCTCCAATGATTTATATGATAATTGAAATTCATCATTTTGATTTCATGTTTCAAGTTAATTCATTTCTTATGCTTGTGAATGAATCTTAGTTTAGTTTGGATTAGTACATGAGAGGACAATCAAGAGACTAAGTTAGTCTCTCTCTCTACTTGAATCTAAACAATAATTAAGTTCATTCTCATGTCTTCATTTCAAGTTTTTTTAGTTTTATGTAATCAATGATTTCTTTATGATACTGTAGGGAAGGACAACCAGGACCTCCTTAGTTAGGAGCCTCTTCCCTTACATATTGTATTGAATCCTAAATAATTTCATTAGACATAGAATTAGTTGCCTACTCTTGCATATATATTGCTGGCACCATCACAAGCTTACGAGTTTCCCTGGTCGATAATTTATGTAGCAATTTAAGTCCAATAAATTGCCCAACATTTTGGCGCCGTTGCCGGGGATGTTCTGATAATAAATACCAAATGATAGTCCTGCTTCTTCAAGAGAATCAAAAATCCTTTCATCAACGCCTTCTTGACATTGCTGCACGCACCATGAGAAGTTGCAGAATGGACATAAAATCTATTGGGCTGTGTTGAAGTGGGCACAGAAGTAAACCACCTATCAAATAACGCAAATTCGGTGGCAAGGGTGGAATAGACAGGCAGATCCTCCGGCCTAAACCCCCTCATCGCATGCGTTGACATGCCCTCACTCATGTTTTCCGCTTGTTGGGAAAATCCATTCGTGGGGGCTGGCCTTGCTGAGGTATCCTCTGACCCAAGAATCTGCTCCCTTATGGCCTAAAAGCTGTGGCCTGGATCACAATGAATGTAAAACAAAAACCGTTTTTTATTCACGCAGTTACTAAAATAGGGTCTCGAAGAACCACGATTTACTCTTAGACAGTTAGGAATTTAAGCAAACGATTTCTGGGTTATATAATTCATTCTATTATGGAAAAAACCCATGTCTTCGTTTGTCCAGATTTGCCCTGGTTGGATCAAAAGCTGCCTTTCAAAACTGATGTTTTTAAGGGGTTGCGTTTTGAAGATGATCTTTTTCTCATTCACAAAATTCTTTATTTCTTTTTGCAAATTAATTCTTCAGCAAGAGTTTTTTTATTTAAACCAAATCAATGGACTTTCTGATCTTCCTGATCGCACGAAGCGCAGGAAGAGAGCATACTCATCGCTCGATTTGTGTTTATTTATGCAGGGGGGTGTTTTGGAAAAGACGAAATTTAAAACTAGCTAAACACTAAACCATAAAAAACTCAAACTTAAACTTCTTTGTGAAGATCCTGCTGTCACCAGGTCTCACAAGTTATTTTGTCTAAAGAAAAATACTAGTGCTAAATTAAATTTCTAATGCCTAATCCCTTAGCACCATTCCCCGACAATGATGCCAAAATGTTGGGCAATTTATTGGACTTAAATTGCTGCATAAATTATCGACCAGGGAAACTCGTAAGCTTGCGATGATGCCAGCACAATATATGCAGGATTAGGCAACTAACCTATATCTAACTAAATTATTTATGATTCAATACAATATGCAAGGGAAGAGGCTCCTAACTAAGGAGGTCCTGGTTGTCCTTCCCTACAGTATGATAAAGAAATCATTCATAAAACCAGAAACTTGAAATGAAGACATGAGAATGAACTTAATTATTGTTTAGATTCAAGTAGAGAGAGAGAGACTAACTTAGTCTCTTGATTGTCCTCTCATGTACTAATCCAAACTAAACTAAGATTCATTCACAAGCATAAGAAATGAATTAACTTGAAACATGAAATCAAAATGATGAATTTCAATTATCATATAAATCATTGGAGAGAGAGCCTAACTTAGACTCTTGGTATCTCCTCATATGATACTTGAAACATAAAAGCAAAAGAATGAATTTTAATTATCATGAAAATCAAATAGAGAGAGTGTCTAACTTAGACCCTTGGTTGTTCTCTCACATGGTGATAAGATTTTAATTCAAAACTCATTCACCAATCAAATCCTTAAACATCTAAACAATGAAATGAAACAAGATCTAATATGAAATAACATGTTTCTCTCATCCTTTTAGAGTGAGCTCAATTCTCTTAAGAACAAGACAAATTATTCCATATACTACATTAAGAAAACTTATATCTAAAACTACATAAATTCATATCTACATAATGGAAATATATGAAAAATGAAGCCTTATTCTATTCCATCATCAATTGGATACAATGCTCTAAGAGTCCTCTCTTTGGAATGGAGGAGGTACTCCTATTTATACAATGAGAGGAGATAACAAACTCATAATGATGATCCATTAATCTCTCTTTTAGTTCCATACATTTCTCAACCATCTAGACACATAACCCTATCCTCCATGATCTTCTCCATGAGGTCCATGATCTTCTCCATGAAGCTTATCTTATCAAATTCGAATTTGATCATTCAAGGCCACATAAAGATGCCCTGGAAGCTTCCTTTGTGCCTACACATGTCAACAAACTCATGCTAATTGTTAGGTATAAGTATAAGCATTTTATTTTCTAAAGTTTAGCCATAAATTCACTTAAAAATGTTAAGAATGAATAAACTTTGGAAAAGCATAGTTATAATCCAATAATGTGGTAAATGGAATGATGTGGAGGTGGAATGGAGGTGACATGAAGGTAAGATGTGAAGATATTGGTGAATAATGGAGTGAAAATAGGGACCATTTTGAGGCCCAACACTCTCACCACAAATTTCTTCCATTCCACCAATTCTTGGGCATTTGCTACTGTTGGCTTGGGGACTTCTTGATCAATGAATTCCTTCAACCCATTGTCCTCTAATACCACTTCCATGTGATCCTTCCAGGCTATGTAATTTGACCTACCATCCAGGGCATACTCGAGTCTCGAGCCATTGAACACCATTGGTGAATTTTGAGATGTGATAAGAAATCAATTGTGTACCTACAATGAAGAACTTCAAAACTTCAAACTCCTCCCTTCTTTGTATACTACTCTCTACTTTGATTACCTTTGCTCTGATACCAGGTAGAAATTTCATCATAGATTCAATTGATTATGCAATGTACTAAAGAAAAATACTTAATCTACTTCTACAATCAAACTTTTGGAAGCTTAATTGATTTTTGAGCAAGATCAAATAGAACACATATAGAAACATAGGATAGTACTCTTGGGAAAGCCTCATCTAAAAACCCATCTATCTGTATTATCATACAAGTGGAAATACCTCATGATTACACAAAGTTTTAGCTCACAACCTATCCAGCTCTCAGTACAATCACTCACTGCTGCTCATAGACAGAATAGACAACACATATGCTTGCTTTTAGTCCTCCAAGCATCCTATTTCCTTTCGCAGTTTCTCCGAGGTCCTCAAGCTACCACCTGTGTGTAATTACCTCACACACTGCTCACTAGCCTATGAAATAATTGCACAATCCTGAAGGAAAGAATTCCTTCTGCATGCAAGAGATATCCTTATGGGAATATTCATGAAACTGATAGTACACTATCCCATCGTTTGATCTCAACTGGGTCTTCGTTTGAACTTAAATGCATGAGTTATTTATGAGAGAATATTAAGTTATCTGAAGTACACTAGTTGCATGCATGCATGCATTGACTAACTAAACTCACAATCAGTTCCACAAACTGTTGGAACTAATCTAACTGGACTTAACTCAGTTAATTGAGCTAACTAATTACAACTCAAAGTACAACTCATCATGATCTCCTTAATTAAGGGATAACTACCTTAATCAAAGGGATAACTATTGCATGTGTTCACCTAGACTTCAGGTTTGATTTTCTACAACTAATTAACTCAAGATGAATTAATTAAATATTTTACAAATCGCTGATGAGATAAAATTCAAATTTTAATTCTCAATTTTAATTTAGGGACTAATTAAAATTGGAATGTGTCTCGAAATTCTATCTATAACAATTCTATTTTTATCATTTCTTGTTGCTATTTTGAGCAAGAGATATGACAATGCTAGCCGCCAATAAGCACAATGCTGATCCAGTGTCATAATAGGATCATTTTGATGGGCTATCTCCAAAAAACAATATACACAACTTAGGAGAGGAAACAAGGCTGAGTGATGGATGCAAGCCTCTATCAAAGGTCTTCATTTCCACTTCACTAAATAACATATATTGATACATGTGAATATATGCATTGATGTCGAACAAGCATGAAATTGTGTGATTACTAGTCAATAATGGAAACCATTAACAGATGTGAGGAAGGCCACCAATAATGGTAATGGTCTCCTATATGCACAATACAATATATCGAGTGTGAAAAAAGCTTTTTTTCATTGAACACCCGTAGAATCGCTTAACCAGGAGCCAATAATGAGAACTCTTGATCAAACAGAAGGTAACCTGCCATAAATGTTTGCAAGTACTAAGGCACTGAATGTGTTTCTATGTTGTCTTCCTAGATATAGTGTTGAAGTGAATAGGAATATTCTTGTAAAAAGGTACACAATAATGCATCCTACATCAATCGACATGAAACAGGACAAGAATGATTTTTTTTTTAGGAATCTTTGAGCATTGGGTCTAAACAATAGAGGGCATGATGAAAGGTTATGCATGATGGGTTGATGGAGGAAACAAAAGGTTAACCCTTGAATAATAGAAGGCACAAAATTTTTTTTAACCATGCAGCACTAGACTCATGAACACCAAAGAGTGTTAGGATACAAAGATGCAAGAACATTGGGGTTTTTAGGCTAAACTCATAGGATAGTAGGATTCATATTGAGAGGCTGTAACAAGGAAGGTTTATCTGGGGGAGTACCATGTTTAGGGGAATGACTGCTAACAAACCATGCTTTCTAATACTGAATATAATTGTACTAACTACTTTCCCAATCTGATTAGTTTAATGAGTTCAGACGAGTAAACTTGTCAATATTTTCAAATTTTAAGAGTCTGAAACGGACCGCAAAAAGAGTGACTCTATGGCCTATCTTATTAGTTTAATGAGTAAAGATAGGTAAACTCATCGATTTGTTCATGTTTTAAGAGTTTGAAAAGGATCATAAAAAGAGCCACTTTATAGCTCATCTATTTAATTTAATGAATCCAGAATAGATGACTCGGTGGCCTTTTCATATTTAGAGAGTCTCAAAATATCATAAAGAGCAACTCCCGGGTGGTCCCTTCGTCGTAGTTGTTAACCGGTTGCGACAAAATTTTAATAGTATACCTGGATAGGATACTTTTGAGTGAGTTAATCTATTGAGTCAGGATAAAGAGAAGCATATGCTCAATATATGTTGACTTCATTTTGTTATGCGTACGAGGAGGCAGACTAAACTCGTTTTTCATCGTGAATTTCTAATGAGTCATGCGATGACAAACTCAATACCTTCATCAAATTTTAACAAGCCAAATGAAGAAAACTCAAGGTATCTTTTTAGTTTATTGAGAAAGGAGAAAGAGGTAAAATGACTGCTCATTATTTCTTCATATATTTAACGAGCTCGAAGAAGGGGAAAAACTCGCTGATTCTTTCGATTTAAGAGCGAGAAATGGTCCCAAAAAAACAAGTGCTCTTGCTGCTACCATAGATTTTTAACGAGCCCGGTGACAAAAACTTGGGATTTTTCAGTTTAATGAGTGAGAAAAGTATGTAAAAGAATTATCAATTCATGTTTATAAATTTTTAATGAACCTAAAGAAAAAACTCAAGTTTCTTCAGTTTTATGAGCGAGAAAAAAATGCCTAAAAAGAATGCTCTAATGATCTTTTTCAGTTTAATGAGATAGAAAAAGAGCCAAAAAAAGTTTCTCAGACCGTCATCGTATGTGTTTAACGAGTCCAACGATGACAAAATCGAGGATTTTTCAATTTTTGAGTGTGAGAAAATATCCCATAAATGAAGGCGCTCATTGAGAATTGCAAGCAATGCTTTATTGCTTTTCATTCCTGAGGGTACTTTCATTAAAAGTGGAAAAAAGTATAAAAGAGAAACAATTCATATCCATATGGGTTCATCCATGATAAAAAATCATGGGGAATGGACTACTTCCTCTTGAATGATTTCAAAAAATCATGTCTCCAAAAGGAAGTTCTTTGAGCTTTCACATTCACCATTTTCACTATTTGAGAATTGTGAAAGTGTTTTGGAGCCAAAGAGGAGCAAATTTTCCATGGACCATTGTAGGAGATCCGGAAAACCATTCAACATGCCATCAGCCCCAGGTAGAGGGAAAACCTTGCTCTATGCATTTATTAACCTTTCTTATCAATTTCTAGGGTGGATTCTTGTAGATCTGAGGAGTCCTAAAGTAGTGTTTGCACAATAACACCCTCTGGCTCGCTTCTAGGGAGTGTTAAACACCCTATATGACCTACTAGTGGGTGTTAATCCTCCCTGTGTACCATTGGGGCAAGTGCTGGAGCTTGAGGGTGTAGTTTAAAACCCCATGTAGTGATTCCTGAAGTTGTATTGCCCCATATTGATTGATTTTTGGGGGCTTTCTGCACAAGTTTCAGGCCATAATGACTAGCCTATGGAGAGAACAAGCCCATCATACCCAAGAATTGTTGATGTCGAATGATACAACATGCTTACATGCTTTGCACCACTGTGGTTTATTGAAGTATGCAAAGTTGGAGCTGATGAAAGGTTAAGAGGATTCCTTGAGATGGATCATCCAACACTAGGATGAACACGAGAAAGTGTTTAGGATTGTAGATCATGAGCTGGCTATTTACCGTCATGACATATACTTTTTAGCTAGTTTGTCGTGTCGTGGGGCATAGGAAAACATCACTGGGGATTGGCCTGATCCACAATCTACCCTAGAGTTGGTGCAATCCTACTGCATCCCCGAGAGTGGACTTGTCGGCAACAAAGTCCCCACATAGAGGATTAGGTGAAGATCTATGAGGGCCATTTTATGGTTGATTATGTAGTTGGCAAGGTCAAATAGTCCCCACATTATGACAAAGGCCCAAATATTGCTTGCAGTTGACTATGTCCAGCCACATATATTCAACTGGTGTGAAGCAGTGCTTTGCCAGTTAAAGGTAGAGTTAACTGCATGCAAGACTCAAACCCAACAATGTTTTGGGTATGGTACTCTCATAGTCTCATTCATTCTTGAGAGGGTACCTGTTATGCACCCAAGGATGAGCTTAGGTCTCTTTGATCCGAGGGATCCAAGACAAGGGTGATGGTCATCAGTCGATCCTCGCGCAAGAGGAGGAATGATACCACATTTCTTCGAGGAAGATTTATTCCAGTGGTTTCATGGCTAGATCATGATGATTAAAGACTATGCTTATGAGGGCATGGACTTCACTGGTGACCCTGAATTGATGCTACCACCCGAGACCAACTAGGGTCCTCAAGGTGAGAATGCTTTTTGAAAGTACTTCAAGTATATTTTAGCTTTTGGATGTTTATGTGATGTTTTTACGGGTGAACAAGCACTGACATGAAACTTTATGCTTAACACATATGTGTTTCCATTACTACCTATAGGAAAGCCCCACAATATAAGATGAGGAGGCCAACTACCTGCTATGGGGGGTGATGCCGACAGTCTTCACGAGGTTCTGAGGAACCTAGAGGGCTTGAGCATGGGTGTGGCCCCCCTTCCTATGAGGGAGATTCTCGCTCATATGTAGCGTAACACAGTCGATGTACCTGAGCGTTTTTTGGTTCCTCTTCGGAGTACAGCTAGAGCGGTTTTAGCATTTTAGAAGTAGTAGGCTCTTTTTAGCAGGTGTTTTGGCATAGTCGATGGGTGTTTGTAGCTAGGATTAGTAGCCATTTTGTACTTAAAACATCCAAGTTTTGAAATATTTCGATGTAAAACAATGGATTCTATCTATCTATCTATCTATCTATATATATCTATATATCTATATATATATATATATATATATACAAACATTTTGGTATTTATATGGTGTAAATGTTTCTTAATTTTTTTGTAAAATTTTTAACTCTATAAATTTTTACCTTTCATGCATGCTTCTATAGTGAATGAGACAGATGCCAATCTAGCACATAGTTTGCTAATGAATCAACAACTTTATTAAATTCTCTAGGAATGTGTTCATATGTGATAACTTCAAATTGACATTCCAAGAGTCATACTCTTCAATAATGATGTAACAAGGTTGGATTACAAATGTGATAACGATTTGTCAATTACATAACAACTACCTGAGAGTCTAACCAGACTACCAGATTTGAGATCTCGCTTGATGACGCTTTAGTGAGAAGTGAAATTACGGACATGTACTTAGCAATATTGTTGTTGGCGGTACCAAGAAAGACTCCTCTGGAACAAAACAAGTACGACTCAGGTGTGTAGATGACCCAAGAAGCTGATGCAATGTTCCATGTGTGATGACTGGGACCATCCGTGTATCCTATGTATGCTAAGGGTAAAAAAGACATCTACATTGCGAGAAGGATGTATAAGAAAAATACTCCAATAAATACCAAAACAATCTAATCACACCAAAAAGGGAAACAAAACTTATAAATACATAAAATTACAAAGCACATGCGCAGCGCAATACTATGCATCATACTTTTTTGGATAGAGCCCATACCTAGGCTCAGCATTCAGGACTCCTTCCCAAACCTCAAGTTCATATGCCCCTTTTGAGAGGGCTTTCTTCATGACATAGGGACCTAGCCATCAAGGTTGAAGTATTCCTGCCCTAGAGAGGTCATGTTTTTTATCATAGAGCAAAACAGGCTCTCCCTCTTGGTAAGACTGAGGTTTGACCTTTTTGTCATACTGGGCTTTTACCCAGCTCTTGTGGGCCTCGAGTGCTAATTCGACATCTCAATGGGTTTTGTTGAGTTGACTGAGGCATACAAAGCGCTCTTCTCCGACAGTAGTTGCAGGAAGGAGTTCAACGACTATTTGTAGGGAATGGATCTGACACTCTATTGGTAAAACTACTTCTAGGAGGTAAGCTAGTTGAAAAGGTGTAAAGTCCATGGCAGTTTCTACTGAAGTTCGGTATGCCGATAGCACTGAATATAACATTTGATGCCAGCTAGTTTTATGATTTCCTACCAACATACGAATCATGGTCTTTAAGACGCCATTAACAACATCTACTTGGCCATTATCTTAGGGATAGTAGGAGGATGATTGATCCTCATGAAAACCTACAAGCGATGTCAAGTCAAACATCATGTGATTTTGGAAATGAAATCCAGGGTTTGTAACGATCGTGTGGGGTAAACTGAAGTGATAAATAACCTAATTAAACAGGAATAGCGGTACGGTTTCCCCAATGACCAGGCAGGTGGGAAGTGATTCTTCCCATTTTGTGAAATAGTGCACATCTACAATGATATTGTTGTGTCCAGCAGAGGAAATGCGATTGCAAGTTACGAAGTCTATCCCCCATTTGGAAAAGGGGTCGATCGAGATAACTAGGTGTAGTAGGGCTGGAGGAGTGCACATTTTCTTTGTGAACACTTGACAAGGATGGAATTACCAGATGGCCTTAACACAATATTTGACCAAGGTTAGCTAGTAATAGCGTGCGCACAAGATTTTCTCTATAGTAGATATGCCAAAAAGATGACTGCCACATGCCCCAGCATGGCAATCATTTAAAACATGTTCCACCTCTTTATGAGTGACGCAATGTCAAACAACTGTATCCACGCCATGATGATATAACATATCATTAATCACTAGATAGTGTTGTGCTTGGTGGCAGATGTGATGACAATCACCTAATGATAGTTTGGGGTGAAACCATTGTGCTTGGAGGTAGACAAGAATGTCACTGTACCTAGCGTCAGTAGTGTGGATAAGATAAACATCTTCATCCAGAAGATGATCATGGGCTATCTCATTAGGATCAATAATGGGAAGGTCTGAAAAAAGTTCAGTGAAGATTAAGGAATTATTTTCCTTTGCAGCAGTGAAAACCATGTCAAATTGTTGGACGATCACGATGCATTTTGAATATTTTTTTCCAATTACATGACGAGACAAAATGTGTCTCATGGGAGTCTATCACAAGAGTATGTTGTGTCAGAATCAGTTGACAGCAAAGACGACTGCTAGTGACAACTTTTCCACATGTGAATATTTGAGTTCGAGCCCAGCTAGGCTTTGTGACAGATAATAGATCAGTTTTCACTCTGGTCATCATGAGTTTGAACCAAGACCATTCCAAGGGAGGATGACGAGGCTGCCAGGTATAGTAGAAAGTCGTATTCATAGCTGGGAGCGTTAAGGAGTGGGGCTAATATAAGTGGATTTTTCAAGGCATCAAATGATCATTGAGCTTGATCATCCCACATATACAACACTCCCTTCTTAAGTAGGTGAATAAAGCCTTTTGTCAACTCAACATGGTTTACCATGAACCTTCGAAAAAAGTTTGCTTTCCCTTGCAAATGTTGGAGCTGCAGAATGGATTGTGGTTTGGGCAATTCAGTAATTTCCTTTACCTTATCAAGATCAACCCTAATCCTATACTTGGAGAAAATGAATTCAAGTAAGCATCCATACTCGACAAAGAAAATTAATTTATGCGGATTCAGACGTATGTTGTAAAACTGGAACCTAAGAAATATGGCTCTTAAATGGTTTAGTTGTTGCATTCATTGCATGGAATGTGCTAGAAGGTCATCCAAGTAGGCTTGAATGATATGCTTGATATCGTGAAATGCATAGTCCATGGCTCTTTGAAAATTTGCTCCAACATTCTTTAAACCAAATGGGATTTTTCGATAGGCAAAGATACCCCATGGGAAAATGAAGGCAATTTTGTGTTGGTCTTTTGGTTTTATAGAAATCTAGTTGTAACCTGAGAATCCATCCATGAATGAAAATGATTCACAACTAGCATAGTCATCAATGATTTGATTGATGAATGGCGTCGGATAATTATCCTTAGGACACACAACGTTCAAGTCTTGATAGTCGACACATATGTGGATGGTTCCTTGTTTCTTATTGATAGGAACCTGATTGGAAACCCATTCTGTTAAAGGAATAGGATAGATGAAACCAACACGTAACAACATTTCCACCTCGTTTTTGATGGTTGTCATTTTTCGGGGATGGACCAGTTGAAGCCTTTGACATATAGGTTTAGCGTTGTCATAAAGCTTGATCTCATGCTGGAAAATAGATGGATCTATTATGGGAATTTCCTTGTAATACTAGGTGAATACATCGCAGAATTCCTTAAAAAGGGAGGCGAAGCTTCCAATTTCCTCAGGATTGTAATCTTCTCCAATCTGGATGTTTTCCACAATGCCTATCATGACAAAAATATCGATGTGCAATGTCTTTGAAATATTGGCCATGTTTCCTTCAACGTCCAATGTTTAGATAGTCATAGAGGGTGAGGAAACGGTTTCTAGTATGTCAGGTGATAAGATTTGAAGAGGTAGCATGTCCAAATCAGATATCGAAACGCGATGGTGCAAGTCCTCCCATGATCACTCTTCTAAACTCATGATTTCTTTAATAGATTCGTCTGTAGGTAGGACTTGATTGAGTGGATTGAAAGGAGTAGTTATGGGAGGGGTAGTGGTACCATTGGTTGTAACCAAAGTGACCAAAGATTCGGATGCAGATTGAATGGCTTGGTAGGCCAATTCAGTTGGTGACAGCAGCATTTATTCTCCATAAGTGTCAATGTCTGAAGGAGCCAATAGGATCTATGGATCGATTTGTTAATGACGAATGGATGAAAGCATATTGACTGTCTATGAAACCTTGGGCAACTGAAGAGGGAGGCAAACCATCAGGGAAGAGGCCTTCAGTAGACGAGTACCGATACTCACATATGAGTCAGGTACACCACCTACTAGGTGTAAAAAGACACTTCGTAATGGGGAATAATCAAGGGTGAAAAAGGACAACTGGTCCTCTATGACTACCTTTCCATCCAATGGAAATAGGATGATGCGAAAGACAATAGACACAATGGTTGTAATGGCATATGTCCAACTATGACCCAACAAGAGATTATAGTCGAGTTTTTTATCTACAACTTCCATGTCCACCGTTAACATTTTCCCATACAAGCTAACGGGGTAGCTAGATAGGTAACCTTTTGGGATGAAAGTGTGGCCATATAAAGCTTTAGGGGAATTCAATGGTGGGGATAGGGTTGGAGAAGCCAAAGAGATCCAACATGAAGCTTATATGACGCAGGTAGAATCACCTTTGTTGATGACAGTTCTATGTATACCTTTACCTTTTGAAAAGATTTGCAACTGAAATGCAAGCTATTGGGAAAGGGGAGATTTACATTTTTCCATGTTAAAAATTACAAGCATGGAATCCTATGCGTCGATACCACCAATAGCCAAAAGCAGATCTTTCCTTCGTGTTCGACATGTTTGTAATACTTTGAGCGTCGACATAGCTGACGTTCTTGTGCCAAGTCCTTTGTGACTACCTTTCCATCCAATTGAAATAGGATGATGCGAAGGACAATAGACACAATGGCTGTAATGGCATATGTCCAACTGTGACCCAACAAGAGATTATAGTCGAGTTTTTTGTCTATGATTTCTATGTCCGCCATTACCATTTTCCCATACAAGGTGATGGGGTAGCTAGATAGGTAACCTTTTGGGATGAAATTGTGGCCATTGAAAACTTTAATGTAATTCAATGGTGGGGATAGGGTTGGAGAACCCAAAGAGATCCAACATGAAGCTTATATGACGTAGGTAGAAGCACCTTTGTTGATGACAGTTCTATGTATACCTTTACCTTTTGAAAAGATTTGCAATTGAAATGCAAGCAACCGGGAAAGGGGAGATTTACATTTTTCCATGTCGAAAATTACAAGCATGGAATCCTATGGGTCGATACCACCAATAGCCAAAAGTAGATCTTTCCTTTGTGCTCGACATGTTTGTAATACTTCAAGCACTAACATAGCTGACGTCCTTGTGCCATGTCTTCTACAATGATGTAGTTTGGGTGACACATGAAGATGTATTGTGTGTTGTGGGTCGAAGTGCCCCTTTAGGGGGGTGAATCACAAGGTTAGCAACTGGCCTTTCGATATGAAAATCTTTGGGCGGCTGTGGGTTTTGACTTGAGGAAGGTTCTTCTACATTAGCAACAAGAGCTCCATAGGATTTGTCTCTTGTTTGTAGACCTACAATTTCAAAGGTGTAAATAGTAGAGTGTCCTTCACTAGATGAAGGATGTTGTGAACCACCATTGCCCCCTTGCGAGGGTTGGGGTTGGTTTGTGATGAGGTGTTGCTACTACTGAATGGAGAAAGGATTATTAAGGACAACTGGGTTCTTACCAATATCTTTTTTGGAAATGAAAAGCATCCCTGAAGATGCGGGAAGTGCTAGGTCATGTGGTTTTCAACACAAATTTTGCAAGGGAATATGGAAGGTTTATCCTTTCGATAGTCAGGAGGCACAAAAAGCTTATGCTTTGGGTTCTACTACTTTGTTAACTACTCCTCAGAAGGAGCAGTCTTTTTCTTATTCTTCTTGTTCTTACCACTGGGTTTTTGCGTGGGTTGCATAGAGTTTATCGCAATGGTAGGAAGACCAGTCGATTTCGTATTGGAGTCCACTAAAATCTAGGTGATGTGACTGTCGAGTTGTTTTACAATAACCTTGGAGGTTGCGACGATAATCCCATCAGCGTGCGCTCTAGGGTGTTGAGTAGCGGAAGCATTGGAGTTGTGAGGGGCATTGTGGATTATGTTGTAAGGAGTGGTAGAATGTGAATATATTAGATCTATGTGCTGAGAACAACGTATGGATTGGTCTTCTATGACTGCACCACCTAAGGCAACATCCTTAGAGATTTGGGAGAGTAGGAACTTGGAGCACCAGTCCACTAAGAGATAGTCTGGGAGGGGAGCTTTGACTAACCTCTGCTCCCGTCTCCATTCATGCATATGATCAGAGATGTGGGTGGTGGTATCTGGTGAGCACCAGTATTGCAACAATAATGCTACAACTCTTCGGGCTTCCTACTTTACGTTTATCAACCCGGTAGTTCGTAACATACTTGGAAGCGATGGTGCTGTATGCACAAGTACTAGCTCTTACTACAGGCTGTCACTTGGTCAGCTAGTGCAAGATCGCTAGGAGATTAAGACAACTTCTATGAATTCTCAGAAGAAGGTTTTAACTGTGATGAAAGAAATCTAAGTCTACAGAGGCTATTCTATTTGTAGAAAGAGAAGAAAAACTGAAATGTAATGCAATCCCTAGAAAACCCTAGCAAACCCTAATTCACCCACTAACCCTAATTTTCAGGAAAAGAGACGAAAACTAATGAAATGAGTTCCATTGACTACTGAAAAGGTAAATTTAATTTATTCAAGCTACTTCTTAAAATAAATTAGAAGAAAACATCTTTTTGTGCTTTTGAGTGTGTTTATGTGAAATATTATGCTTGTGATTTATTTGGTTGTGATTATGTAGAGGTTTGGTGATGAAGGAAGGTGGGGTTGGTTTTTATCGAGGCGGAGGAAGGTGCAGAGAGGTCCTCAACAGCCCCTAGTACTCTTCTGAAGACATTCATGGTGATCGGACTTCGAAAAATCACTCACAGGAAATTCTATAGGAGGTTGCAAGGGATATACAGGAGGATCTACATGAGGATCTATAGGAGGAGGCCGAGAGCTATTTATGAAGTTTTGAAGGTGCAAAAATGATGGGAAAGGGTAACTGAAGGCTAGATGAAGGTGTTGATGTTTTTGGAGCTTGTCAAGGAAGATCAAGAGGGGACATGATGGTTGGATTTGTTCAAATGGCAAGAGGGAAGCTCATGGAGAAAAGTGCAGAAATTAGGGTAGATTGGTGAAATGTTGCGAATGACTTGGGAAATATGTGAGAAGTGAGATGATGTTATCTGGTTTATGGATGCATGGTCAGCTGAGGTGCCTTGTAAGAGATCTGCACATCTTCTTATGAAAACTAATCAAAGAAAGGACTAACTATACCATGAAAACAAAAATTTCTCTAGCTTGACCTAATTTCTGACCTACAAACAGAAAATGTTGAACAATAATATTTGAACAGAAAAGCATGCAGAGAGATATATTCTAAAGGAACAAGAAATGATCTAGGCAACTGAATCTAAAGCAATACATTAATCTTTCCAAATCAAGTCATCACACTAGAAATTGCATGGGAGAGCAAAAGTATGCTTTTGTTGGCAGTAGTAGAACGTTGACCTCGAATCATAGTCCCAGAAAGGGAGAAAGTAGACCAGAGCCTGTTGTTAGCCTTTTTGAATCTTAACCTATCATTGCGTTAACCTACTTGAGGAACTAAAACAAAATTAGCTATGCGAACCATCAAGAGAAACCTATTCTACCAATGAAAAATGAATCTATCTAATAGAAATTTAATTCATGAACTGAAGAAAAAACATATAAGTTCAAAGCAAGAGGTGCTAGGAAGCTTGGGTTGGGCCCTAAACTAAGAGCTTTAGACCTCTGAAAGAGATCAGTGTTGGATCAAAACCTGTTTCATCTTCATTATAAAAAATAATAGTCACATTACATGAACTATTCTCAAAAAGGAACTCGAAAATAACTTGAACAAGTGCTGCACAAAAGTGTGAAAATTATACTAATGACTGGCTAACCTATTGAAACCCTAAGCCCCCTTATTTATACAAATTGAGTCCTCCAACAGTCCTCCTAAAATCAAGGAGCTCGGCTTTCCAAAACTTGAGATAAACAACAATCCTTCTTTACTTGCTCGGCTGCCCCTTGAATTCATCAATGTGGATCTTTCTGCTCAAAGTTGCTGATGGAGGATTCAAAGAAAGGGGTCATAAATGAAGGGGAAACCCCCCTACAAATATTATTCCCTATTTCCCTTGAGTATTTGCTGCCATTTACTTATAAATCCTTGACTTTCTCCAAAATTGACGAAACAAATATGCATAAAGCACACATTAGACTACATGGCAAAATGACTAACCCAATTCACTCTATTAGCATAAATATATTCAAAAACATGTAATAAACTAAGGAGAATGGTGGATTAATTCAAATTAAGAGGTAAAATGAGCCCATATTATTACCCATTTCTGGCGCTCATCATCACCCCCCTACTGAATGGCTTTCTCATCCCTTGAGCAACTAGTCTAACTCTTCGTCCTTGATGGCTCTGACAAATTCCATGACATCCCATGCTTCTGATGTGATATCTTCCTCTTTATCATGGAATCCTGCCTTTCTATCCACCTCTTCCCACTATTTATGTTCTTCCTCCACTTTTACTCCTTCCAGTAGTCCTAGCAGCAGTGGAGGACTGAATTTGAGGCCAATCCAATTGGCCTTTAAACTTTGCATAGAGTGCTTATATAATGGCACTCTCCTCATGGCTTCCCTCATCTATTTTGGGGAGTGATACTCCTTGATCCGTAGGTTGTGTGGCAATGTGTTCCACCTTCTCATGTAGGCATGAGTGTAATCATCTCCAAACAATATCCTCATGTCCTCGAAATGAGCAATAGCCTGGGCCTGCTTATCAACATAGTTAGGGACAACTTGAGGATTTGCTACAAGGTGTTGGTGGGCATAGATGAGAGCTTGGGTTCTACTGGTTCTGCTCTAATCATTAGGGGTTCATTCAACTCTTTTTCCATCATTTTCTGGATCTTCGTTGCCCTTTTCTCTTCATGGCTCATCCAAGATGCCATGGCCATTAGCTGCAAGTCTCTAAACGTAGCATTGGGATCCCATAGGTTCATATCAATAAGGGCCATGTTGTGCAAGTAAAACTCTGTTAGCTTCGCTTTGTCCTCAGTTGAACTGTGATCACATAGATGCATGAATTGGCCATAATCTTGAAAAGGTATTGTGCCCCTCTGGGCTAGTGTCTTGATTTGAAATTGGAGCCACTAATCCTTGAGGTACACTACATATAATTTGGCTGGTTTCCTGCAATATAATGCCTCCATAGCCCAGCTAGCCATGCAGGTTAATTGGGCTTCCTTTTCCTGTAGCTGCCTTCTCAAAATCAACACTTCATTTTCTATCGGGGATTCCCTTTCCTGTTGTTTCCTTATTGATGTCTCACTGTTTTCCTGGGGTTCCTCTTCCTGTTGATGTCTTTTTAATATTGATATCTCATTCAATCCTTAAGGTTCTCTTTCTTGTAGCTGCTTCTTTAACATTTAATTTTCTGCCTCTAATTGAGCTCTTCTGATGCTTTCTGTATGGCTGACCATGCTGAATTCTTTGCCCATCTCCCTCAATTTGTTTACCATGTACCCAATGTCTTCCACACCTTTTTATTTTGCAATCGGCATCCATGTATGGGTCCTTAATCTTTCCTTTTCCAGCTCAAAGAAAAGAGGGACTGCAAACTTTTGTGGGATGATCTTCCCCCCTTCCATAAGGTTGTAGTAAGAGCCTAAGTTAGGCTGAGGTCCAAGCTCTGGTATCTCTTTTGCCTTGTCTTCCTCCTTGGCCTATTCTTCTGCCTTCTTTTCAAGTTTTTTAGTCTCTTGGAGCTTTGCCAATGTATCCTGTAGAGAGGTTTACGCCTCCTATAGGATTGTTTTAGAATCCATTAGTTTGATCTTTTCTTTCCAAGTAGAGGTCTTAGGACTTCCTCTTTCGTAATTGATGGGAGTTTTGGATGGTGATTCCTCCTTTGTTGTAGTAGGGACATCCTCAATGATGATGGGTTCCTTTGAAGGTGGTTGAGGCTTTCCTGTCTTTATTTGGTGCTCTTTTGAGCCTTGAAGTACATAGTTGGTTGTCCCTTTCTTTTTCCCTTGGGCTTGGCTAGAGTACTAAGTGCAACAAGAACAGTTGCTGCCTCTCTTGCTAGTGTATCAGGAGACACTTCTTCTTGCTTTGCTTCTTCTTCTTCATTTTCTATTTTTCCTATTTCTATTGGTTTTGTTCCTATTGTCTCTAATTTTGTTTTCTCCTTTGCTTGCTTAGTTTCTTCTTTTCCTATAGCAACCTTTTTCTGCACTGCCTTATGCTTCTTCTTTTTAGTTCTTGGTCTCTTCTTTTTCGCTATTGTGGTTTTACCCTCTTTTGATTTTGATTCTCTATTCTTCTCTCCTTTAGGCTCATCTATGGTGGTGTCATGTTTCTCCTCTCCTCTCCGTTTTTCTTCTTTTTCTTTGTGGGGTTCTGTTCTTCCAATTGAATGTTTTGTTATTCTTTATGGATTTCCTTCTCAGCTTCCCTTTTTTGTTCCTTCTCTTCACTTCCAGATGGACTAAGGTCATCAGTGCGAGTTTTTATATCATCCTCTTTAGTCATGTTCATGAAAATCTCTCAAGCTATGGGGATTGTGTAAGTGTGGAGGGCATTGTCCACCAGCAATTTAATTAGCCCATGGTGAGCCAATTAATCTGGAACCCCTACGTTTAATTTGTTGCTAGATTCTATTAAGGATTAGAGGAGAAAATATGGAATACTAAGTTTTTTGGATGCAGGAAGGTCCATGCCATATCTTAGTTCGTGTAACAGTCTGAAATGATACCCATAGACTATGTTGTATCTTCCTCACATGAGATATATTTCATTATTTGATAACTAACCTCATCCCATGGATAAGGTATACTTGTCCTCCTGATGTCATTCTTATCCTCCGCAGGACGTTCATCAGGCTGGAAAAAGGTCTTCTTAGTCACTTGACCCAGTGGTTTTGCTTCTTTGCTCTAGGGTAGCCCAAGTGAGAGACCGATGACCCTACTGATGAATTCTGGTGTGAGTTCTATGGTTAGACCCCTGAAATTGACAGTGGCATGGATTTTTGAATGAGGTTTTAAAGACAATAAAAACCCCTCCATGACTTCCTCATCCTACCCATGAAATTCTTCAATGAAAGGCATCCAATTTGCCCTGCTAAAGAGGGCTACCAATTCTGGATGTTCATGCAACTTAGTTTAATTTAGAGGCTCCTTCCTCATAAAACCCACTATCATGATGTTTAGAGACTGTTAGAATGTTTTAGGTGAGGACGAGGGAAGCAAATTTCAAACCTGAAAATAGAGGAACAGTTGAGGTTTTCTTTTCTGGAACTAGGGAGAGAGTTTTTCGTGTTCCTCCTTTTTAACAAAAACAAATTTCAACTTTCCCTCCCTTCAAAATCTATTCTTAAACTTAATTTACTTCTCGGTCAATTTGAGGGAAACAATATCTTAAAAAACAAAGAGTACACAGGATAATGTTTTTTTCCCTTTCACAAAATAAGCAAACTACCCAATGCAAGTTCACTTTTTTATAGGCTTAATTTTCTAGAGTTGCATCATATATTTACACAAGATAATACCACGGAGGAGAATATAGTATTTCAGTGCAAAGAGAAAATGGAGAAACTGTATATATTTCTTTTAAAAACATAGGCAAACTCTGTTCTCACTTTCCTCCCCTTTTTCAACTCAATACGCCTCTTGAAATCACACCACCCTTTGTAGAGATGGAAATGCAAAGAGGGTCTACACAAAGCCTACCTCTTCAAGCTCAAATTTTCCATAAAATCCCGAATTTTCCTTTGCGATGCTGCTCACTGGCCCTCTTGTAGAAAGGCTCTTGTAAGACTGTGTTTCCGCTCCTGTAGAGCCCGATAAGTAGGAGGGTTTTGAAACTGACAGAGAGAAACTGTTTTGAGGCTCTAGAGGTGGTAGGTAGATTACTACAACTGAGAGCTCGTCGATACAATAAAAACAAAGGTGGTGGAGGTGGTCGACCGCAACGTAATTAAGCTTACGAGAGTGTTCTGCGATGACGAGGTGAGGTGGCAGGAATAGTACATTACCCTCATCTGGACTATTGGTCCCTAGTTCAGTGCCATCATAAAACTTCATGCCACCTATCCACAATCACTTCCATCATTCCCGTTATACGCTGCCACTTTGACTGAACACACGTGCCAATTGCACCCACTAAGAGTTGTTTGAACTGGATGAGGCACTTTTTGAACTGGACGAGAGTGGCCAATTAGCTAGCCACTGATATCATTTAATTGCAATCATCTCACTTGTCCATGTAGTTCTTAAATTATACTCATGCAATAGACGAATGGGTTTAGTGACTTACCTGTTAGTTACTATCATGCTGTTGCATGCTTAAACTTTAGCATTATATTCATGGATTGTTGCTGCTAGCACCCGTGGCTTATAAATTGGTGGCTTGGCTACCTCATGCTAGTGATATTTAATCAAGATCGGTTCCTTGCTCGTTTTATCATCTATGGATGCACTAAAACTGCCTCTGGAGCTCGATTTTTAAGGGGATTGGTTGTTACAGGAATCTTGCGGGACTTCTTGTAACTGCTTCTCCGTCTAAAACTTTTTGTTGAGGTTTAAGTAGGGACTAGAGAGGTAATTGAGGAAGGTTCTATCGGTCAAGGAAAAGTAGCTGGTATGCACTAGGTAAGAGATAAGTTAAGAGTGCTGCTTGTTTATTCTTCATTTATTTTTTTAAAACAAAAGAAACAGGATTTATGTGTTTTCTGTGCAAGGAAGAAAGAAGCAAGTGGAAATGCAGTGGTGCAGGTGTGGAATGGAGAGTTAGGAGGATGAATGGTGGTATGGGTCTCCACAGGTCTTCTAGACAATTTTATAGCCCTCTGATCCTTTTCTGGACTCGATTTCGAGCTCTCTATGATTTCTACAGGAGCCTCATGTAGAATGCATAGAGCCTCCTGTAGGATGCATAACTTCCAGAACAGGTGAGACTAGGAACTGGGAAAAGACAATAGTTATGGAGAAATGGTCTATCAGACGTGTATTTAGCTCAGCCATGTCCCTTTTTATTCTGTGCCCCTCTTGCAATTTGCAATGCATTCAAAAGAAGTTAATTTTATGTTCCTATTTTTTTTTTTTTTAAAGGGACAGTTGGGGCACCTCCAGGAGGTTTTCACCCTCACTGCCTACCCTGGGTGCCTCCAAGGGGAGATTTTCACCCAGGGATCTTTCATTTTCCTCATTTTTCTTTTATGTTTTTTTTTTTTTAGGGTGTGGGTGGAGTGGAGGCAGATACTTGCTCCACTACCAACATTGTTTTACTCAGATTCTCAATGAATTCTTTCTTGGAGAGGGTCTTCCTATAGATTTTAAACTGTTGGAAATAATACTGAGAGGGGGGGTGAATCAGTATTATCAGATTAATCAAACTTTTCAAATGCCCAAAACATATACGCTACTTCAGTTAAGTGAACCAGCGTGTACACGCTACTGTGACGAAGTAAAACAGCGTATAAGCAGAAAACTCACAATTTAGTTGGCTTATTCTTCAATTAAGTGCATCAGGACATTATTCATCATATTAACAGTAAACATGTGCAGTATAACAGAACAGATAAAAAGCCACACACATGAACACCAAGATATAAGGTGGAAACCCAATGTGGGTGAAAACCACCTGCTGCAAGTTGTCTCTATCTTTATTAATATGAAACTTCAGTTTACAATCTTTTGTACTGGTGTAGCCTTATACCAGTACGCAGGCTACAACCTGCAGAAGGCTTCAACCTTCTCTCGTTCTCCAAACTTCCTTGGAAGGGAGCTCCAACCCCCTTTTGCTTTTGTACTAGCCAAGATACTAGTACGTAGGTGCTGTCCTACAATCTTCCTTCTTCCAGGTATCACTTTTCATACATTTTCAGACTTGGATATTCCTGAAGCACAACATTACAATCTGAAGACCACAATTCATTCAATTTTCACAACAGATCATTGAAGCATAAAACAACCAACTTTGAATCACTGAACCACTGAACCCTGTCAATCACCAGTTACCAGAACACAGAGCAGACTACAGAACTCTGTAATAACAGTCAGATCCCACTGTAAACCCAAATCAAGCTTCAAAAGATATACGCTACTTTAATGAGCAGAAACCGCGTATACACGCGCTTTTACCGAAGCCAACCTGCGTACAGATCTAAAAATAAACTTTCTCAACTTGCAGCTGTACCAGATATTAGTTAGACTCAGAACGTAACATTGCGACAATATGCAGATCTAGAAATACGCATAATCAACCATAACATGATAGTGCATTTCAAACCATTTGATCCCGATCTCTCCTTAGATCTAGTTCTCCATCAACCGATGAGATCTCTCCTTAGCTCAGATCAACCAACTCAGAACCTGCATATCAGATCTCTTTCTCTCTTAGATATTCATGCCTTGTCGAAAGATGATCTTTGCCTAATGATCTTCTTCTCCTTATATAGCCTTAGGCCTTTCTCAATACCAAGAGCCAAAACCATAGTAACACAATACCATCAACTTTAAAACTAGGGATCGACACGCCCGTCGAGACATAATGGTCCGAAATCATAGGCACAACTTCCAAGGTCTAACCACCATGAACCAAAGGAACCTTTCCACATACACGCGCTTTTTCTGAATCTAACTTGCGTGTACACGCGACTTGGGCTTAACGAAAGAGCGTGTATGAGCTTTCTTGCCATGCTGTACTGAGATCTGTCTTCTGATTGAGTTGCCATCACCTGTACTAACCTTTGAGCACCTGTACCATCCACTGAGTGAGTTGCCATCAAGGACAACACTTGAACCATAATGCCAACAATCTCCCCCTTTGGACTTGATGGCAACCACCACACCAAGTCACTCTCCCCCTTTGACATCAAGGGCAAAGGGAGGACCAAGATATTCTCTTCCTTGGTAATCCTTCTGCTGTCCATACTGCTGTCCATACTCCCCCTGAGTACATGCTGAAATCTCCAAGTGTGCTCCCCCTTTGTGAATGCCAAAGAGTACCAATCTATCCATCCTGCTCACCAAGTGCTGTTCATGCTCCCCTTGACTGTAGGCAAGATCTGCAAAAGATGTTCTTCAAGAAGAACATGACTCTATACATCATAAAAGACCTTCCTATCACCAAAGACTCATACATACATCCATTTCTCAACTAAGTGAGGATATACAAAAAAAATGACTCATCCACCCAACCAAGTGGGGATACATCAATATTGACTCATCCACCTAACCATGATAATACATGAACATTTCATCATTCATCCCAGGCATAGTGGGGAAACCAACAAAGGCCGTTACATGACCTTGACACCATAAAAGAGACAAGAGAGATACATGACATAGAGACAACAGATCTAGACCAAGACTTAGGAAAGACATCAGCAGCATCTGATAAACATCTTGTTAGATCAGCAACTAGAATTTCTTTCTGAGCTCCTTCTCCTGAAACCAACAACCAAAACATCTGAATGCCAACAATGCTTTATGAGACTTTTGAGCTGCTCCCCCTGAACCTGTGCCTGTTGCACTCCCTGAAACTGTGCCTGAATAATTTTGACATTCCTATTGCTGTTCAGAACTTCAGAGTTTTCCCTTGCTGTTCAGAACTTCATATACGCGTTTTCTCCTGTATAAAACAGCGTATGTACGCGGATATTCTTTCTGCAACAAGCGTCCAGCATACACGCGACTTTCCCACCATGAATCCGCGTGTATACGCTAATATTACTTCCGTAACCTGCGTATACCAACTTTTCTGTAGAACAAACAAATTTCAACAACAGGATGAAGCATTAACTACTCCCAGCTTTTGTCTGAGATATTCAAAAGTTTCCCTGGGCAGTGGTTTTGTGAGAATATCAACAACTTGCTCCTTAGAAGGAACATACTCCAACTTGACCTTCTGTTCAAGCACTTGTTCCCGAAGAAAATGGTACTTGATTGGTATGTGCTTGGTCTTTGAGTGCATGACTGGATTCTTTGAAATGCTGATTGCACTTGTATTATCACATAAGATAGAGACAGGTGGAGTGCAAGTGATTTGAAAGTCCTGCAAGGTCTGCATCATCCAAAGAAGTTGTGTACAACAAGATGCTGCAGCTACATATTCTGCTTCAGCTGTAGATAAGGCAATCGAACTTTGTTTCTTGCTGAACCAAGATACTAATCTGGAACCCATGAAGAAAGCACCTCCACTTGTGCTTTTCCTATCATCCACACTTCCAGCCCAATCTGCATCTGTGTAAGCATGAAGAGTGAGATCAGTATTTCTAGGATACCATAAGCCATAGTTTTGGGTCCCTTGAAGATATTTGAAGATTCTTTTGACTGCCTGAAGATGAGTTTCCTTTGGGTTGGCTTGAAATCTTCCAACCATTCCTACTGCATGTGTAATATCTGGTCGAGTACCTGTCAAATAAAGCAAACTCCCAATCATGGATCTATAAGTGGGTTGGTGGACTGCTGCTGATTCATCATTTGCACTGAGGCTGCATCCTGTAACCATGGGTGTACATACTGGTTTTGACTCTTCCATGCCATACTTCTTCAAGATCTGCTTGAGGTATTTGGTTTGAGACAAGAAGATACCTCCTTCATTTTGTTGGATTTGCAATCCAAGAAAATATGTCAATTCTCCAAGAAGTGACATTTCGAATTCTTTCTGCATAACCAAGGCAAAGTTTTGACTCATAGTCTCTTCATTGCTGCCAAAAATAATATCATCTACATAAACAACAAGAATTAGCAATTTGTTATTTTCAACTTTTATATAGAGATTGCTATCTGCTGATCCTTTTGAAAAGCCTTGTTGGTGAAGATATTTGTCCAACCGATAGTACCAAGCCCTTGGAGCTTGTTTGAGCCCATAGAGAGCCTTTTTCAATCTGCATACAAGGTTTGGATCATTCCCAAGAATGAACCCATCTGGCTGCTCAATATATACTTCTTCTTCTAAGTCTCCATTCAGGAAGGCTGATTTCACGTCCATTTGAAATACCTTGAAGTTTTGAAAGCTTGAGAGAGCAAGGAACATTCGGATGGCCTCTAGTCTTGCCACAGGAGCAAAGGTCTCTTCAAAATCTATTCCTTCTTGCTGTGCATACCCTTTACAAACAAGTCTGGCCTTGTTTCTAATTACTTCTCCATTTTCATTTAACTTATTCTTGAAGACCCATTTTGTTCCTATTACATTCTTATCTTTTGGTCTAGGAACCAATTCCCAAGTGTTGTTCCTTTCGATTTGCTCAAGTTCTTCATCCATTGCTTTGACCCAACATTCATCTTTGCATGCTTCTTTCACATTTTGTGGTTCAATGGAGGAGAGTAGAGCCAAGTAGCTTGAAGCTTCTGCAAGTGTCCTTCTTGTTTGTACTCCTGCTTCTTTCTGCCCCACAATCTAAGTTTCTAGATGATTCTTTTGGACATATCTGGATGGAGTCTTTTCTCTTCTATTCTTGTCTGCTCCTCTGGTTCTTCTTGAGATTCTTCTTCTTCTTGAGGTTCTTCTTCTTCATCATTTCGCCTTTGAGAGTAACCTTCATCTTCTTCATGATGAACTTGCCTAGGAATATATCCCTTCTCATCAACCACTATATCAATACTGTCAACAATTCTGCCAAGTCTTTTATTGTAGCACTTGTATGCTTTGCTATGTGGAGAATAACCAAGAAGAATGCCCTCATCTGCTCTAGGTTCAAGTTTGCCAAGTTGCTCATCAGTGTTCTTAATATAACATTTGCTCCCAAAGATTTTGAAATGCTTTACGGAAGGAGTTTTACCACTCCAAAGCTCATGAGGTGTTTGAGTGCTGTTTACTCGGACATTTGTTTTGTTAAGAATGATAACAGCAGCATGTGCGGCTTCTCCCCAGAAGGTTGCAGGAGTACCTGATTCATCGAGCATAGCACGAGCCATTTGTTGGATAGTTCTGTTCATTCTTTCCACAACCCCATTTTGCTGAGGAGTTCTAGCTGTAGAGAATTCTCTTCTTATCCCATGTTCATCGCAGAAATCAAAAAATTCATTTGATGTGAACTCCCCACCTCTGTCAGATCTGAGGCACTTGATTTTGTGTCCTGATTCATTTTCGCCAATGCTTTGAAGGATTTGAATTTTTCGAATGCTTCATCTTTGTGCTTCATAAGCCCTAACCAAACAAACCTTGAGAAATCATCAATGAATAATATCAGATATTCTTCTCCTCGAGGTGACCTTTTCTAAATGGACCACATACATCTGTATGGACTAGCTCAAGAGGCAAGCTAGCTGATCCTTCCTTCTCTGGAAAGTTAGTTCTGGTCTGCTTTCCAAACTGACAAGATTTGCATATGGTGTTGTCTGGAATTTTGATATCTGGAAGATCGCGAACTGCCTGATATTTGCATGCTTTCCTTATTTGTGAGAAGCTTAGATGTCCCAACCTTCGATGCCATAACCAGTGCTCTTCATCCTTGCTAAGATAGCATTGTTGTTGTTCTTCTTCAAATATGTACAGATTATTTGGAGTTCTTTTGCCTTTGAGAACTGTTTTACCTGTATCAAGATCACGAACAAGACATCCATTCGATCTGAAAATAACCTCTGTTTTTTGATCACACATCTGGCTGACACTTAGAAGATTATGTTTCAATCCATCAACATACAAAACATTTCCAGCCTTGACCTTTTCTTTTAAAGGAGCAATACCTTTTCCTTTTATAGTAGCAGGAGTATCATTTCCAAAAGAGACTTTCTTTCCCTTTTCTAAAGTAGAATAAGATTCAAGTTTTTCTTTATCACCTGTCATATGTTTCGAACATCCACTGTCAATGTACCATAGATTTTCCTGTCCTTCTGCATAAAATGCTATCCCACATCTTTCTGTTTGAGGTTCCTTTATTCTCCATGTTTTGGTGCTTGTGGCTTGTTCCTTTTTCTCCTGAAACCTGCTCCTGCATTCAGAGTCTTTATGACCAAAATTATTGCAAATAGAACATTCAACTTCATTTTCAAGCACCAAAAAGTTGTTATAGGTCCTTTTTGTAATCCCTGTCATACTTCTTTGTTTTTGAGCTTCCCTAGTCATGATTGTTTTATATGCAACACATTGAGCTGCTCTGTGACCAAAGTTGTGGCAAGAAAAGCATTGTCCATTGAAGAAGCTTCTGCGGTTATTGAATCTACCAGCCAACTGATTGTAATTTCTATTTTCATCTATTCTTGAGCCAAACTGAGAAGATTTTACCTGTGGTTGGTTGTAGCTTTTGTTCATCCTTAAGGAGGATTGTCCCTGATAGTTTCTGTTTGTAACTCGTCCTTGCTTTACCTGATTATCTTCATTGTTCTTCCGCTCATTTCCTCTTGCTGCATCAAGATAACTTTTTGAGGTGGATGCTTGAGAGGTTTCTCCATTATAGCCCAAACCTGTTTTGTTTAGAGGAGACCGCTGCACACTAATAATCTCATCCAAGGTTTCAGATCCTTTGACAAATTTAAGATTAATAGTTTTTGTTTTCTCAATTTCTTTTCTGAGACCAACAATTTCACCTTCTAGTTTTTCAAGATGTTTTTCCTTTTCATCAATTTGAAATTGCAAAGTATCAATAATCACATTCCTTTCTTCTATGCTTCTCTTGAGTCTAGTGATTTCATTATAGAGATTATCCACATCTATAGCATCCTCATAATCATCATCTTCAAATGCCATTAACAGCTTATATTTATTACCTTGTTCATCTTCATCACTGTTTGATAAGCCATCACTATCTTCATGGGTGTAGTAGCTTTTCCTATTTGCACTTTGTTTCTTGTTCCATCTAGCAGGTTCTTTTCCTTTATCCTTATAAGGACATTTTGCAGCATAATGACCTACTTTCCCACAAGCAAAACATTTGAAAGGTAGCTTACCTCTGAACCTTCCAGAACCCCTTTGAAGATTTCTGACAAAATTTGATTCTTCTTCCTCTTCTTCTGGAACATGGCTTGCTTCATAGTAATCTTCTTTTCCTGATGCCTTAAAAGCAGCTTCCCTTCTGTCAGATGGACCTCCCTTTCTCATTTCATAAGCGGTTAGAATTCCATGTAGCTGAGACATAGTGAGAACACGGAGATTTTCTTTTTCTTCTATTGCAGATACTTTAGATTCAAACTTGGGGGATAAAGATCTTAGAACCTTTTGAACTACTATAGTTTCTCTTATTTCTTCACCCAAGTTTTTCATACAATTAACAATCTCATCTACCCGGAGAAAATAATTAGCCACACTTTCATCATTATACATCCTGAGAGTCTCATATTGAATCCTGAGTGTTTGAAGTTTAGCTTCCTTTACCTGTTCATCTCCTTCATAGCTAGTGATCATTTTGTCCCATATTTCTTTTGCTGATTTGAAGTGCATGACCTTCATGAATTCTGTTTGAGATATACTTCCTAATAGGGTACGACTGCTTTTGCATTTGTTTCATATGCCTTTTTCTCATCTGGATCTGTAGGAGTAGCTGAAGGAAAAGCATAGCCTTTTTCTACAATGTCCCAAACTTCTGTACCAAGAGATTGAAGATATGCAGTAACTCTTACCTTCCAATAATTGAAATTTGTTCCATCAAAAACCGGTGGCCTGATTGATGCTTCTTTCTCGTAGTTGCTCATGATGAATGATCTTCCTTCAAGCGATCAAGCTTCTCTGAAGGACCTGCTCTGATACCAATTGTTGGAAATAATACTGAGAGGGGGGTGAATCAGTATTATCAGATTAATCAAACTTTTCAAATGCCCAAAACATATACGCTACTTCAGTTAAGTGAACCAGCGTGTACACGCTACTGTGACGAAGTAAAACAGCGTATAAGCAGAAAACTCACAATTTAGTTAGCTTATTCTTCAATTAAGTGCATCAGGACATTATTCATCATATTAACAGTAAACATGTGCAGTATAACAGAACAGATAAAAAGCCACACACATGAACACCAAGATATAAGGTGGAAACCCAATGTGGGTGAAAACCACCTGCTGCAAGTTGTCTCTATCTTTCTTTAATATGAAACTTCAGTTTACAATCTTTTGTACTGGTGCAGCCTTATACCAGTACGCAGGCTACAACCTGCAGAAGGCTTCAACCTTCTCTCGTTCTCCAAACTTCCTTGGAAGGGAGCTCCAACCCCCTTTTGCTTTTGTACTAGCCAAGATACTAGTACGTAGGTGCTGACCTACAATCTTCCTTCTTCCAGGTATCACTTTTCATACATTTTCAGACTTGGATATTCCTGAAGCACAACATTACAATCTGAAGACCACAATTCATTCAATTTCCACAACAGATCATTGAAGCATAAAACAACCAACTTTGAATCACTGAACCACTGAACCCTGTCAATCACCAGTTACCAGAACACAGAGCAGACTACAGAACTCTGTAATAACAGTCAGATCCCACTGTAAACCCAAATCAAGCTTCAAAAGATATACGCTACTTTAATGAGCAGAACCCGCGTATACACGCTCTTTTACCGAAGCCAACCTGCGTACAGATCTAAAAATAAACTTTCTCAACTTGCAGCTGTACCAGATATTAGTTAGACTCAGAACGTAACATTGCGACAATATGCAGATCTAGAAATACGCATAATCAACCATAACATGATAGTGCATTTCAAACCATTTGATCCCGATCTCTCCTTAGATCTAGTTCTCCATCAACCGATGAGATCTCTCCTTAGCTCAGATCAACCAACTCAGAACCTGCATATCAGATCTCTTTCTCTCTTAGATATTCATGCCTTGTCGAAAGATGATCTTTGCCTAATGATCTTCTTCTCCTTATATAGCCTTAGGCCTTTTCTCAATACCAAGAGCCAAAACCATAGTAACACAATACCATCAACTTTAAAACTAGGGATCGACACGCCCCGTCGAGACATAATGGTCCGAAATCATAGGCACAACTTCCAAGGTCTAACCACCATGAACCAAAGGAACCTTTCCACATACACGCGCTTTTCTGAATCTAACTTGCATGTACACACGCGACTTGGGCTTAACGAAAGAGCGTGTATGAGCTTTCCTTGCCATGCTGTACTGAGATCTGTCTTCTGATTGAGTTGCCATCACCTGTACTAACCTTTGAGCACCTGTACCATCCACTGAGTGAGTTGCCATCAAGGACCAACACTTGAACCATAATGCCAACAATAAACCTATGGACCCATTGACAAACATGGGGATGGCATCTTCATTGATGGTCCTCATTAGAGCTAAACCATTTCCATTGCACCTTTCAACTATCTGCGGTCCCGACCTTGTTAGTGATGGGACATAGTACTTTCTTTCTGTGGTTATGAAGATCAACTAGTAGACATTTTCACAAAGCCATTGGGCGAGAATGTATTTGAATTTCAAAGAAAGCAACTTGGCATTGTAAGAGTCACTACATGCAACAATTGAGATTAGGAGGGTATCTTGACATATTAATCTCACTGTTAGTTAGTTGTTGATTAGGTGTCATCTTAATTAATTTCTTTTCTGTTAGGTGTCTTAAGAAGCTTAGTATTACTTGATTTCTACTCCATAGGTTTCGAGTTTTACTTCAGTTATTTATTATTGATGTTTACAATGTAACCTATTTAGTCATTCAAAATATTGAGAAGAGCAATCTCTGCTCCACTTTTCAATTTCATTCTTTGTCATCCCCTGCTAGGTTCACAGGTTAAAAAACCATGATTTTCTATGCGGTAAGTTACAACTTTTCATTCATATTAAAAATATTTTCACGCCTTGAGGCTTGAGGACTTTAGGTACCTTTCTATTGTTTACACATTTTGAGAGGGAAACGTAGTTGGTGGGTGAGTGATTTATCTAAACCCACTAACCGTTGACAATCACTGTGTTTATATACATAATATATTTATATTATATGTGTATATATATAATATAGCGTTTGAGGCTCTCTGTAATACATTCATGTAGCAAAGGACTAGGACAAATAGCAAGTGATGGAAATCAGTCACACAAGTTACATGTGTTGTGAAAGTGCCACTTAAAGAGGTTTGCAAGTGAGACCGTACTTTTTAGTAGTTCTTGGCCATTTCGCTATTACCTAATACCAACTTAGAAGTATCTTGAAAACAAGTATAAGACAAATCCTTATGTAAAAGGTGGATGGTTCTAAGGGTGAAATAAAGTTCATTGGTAGCCAATTATGGAAAATGAAACTGGAATAAGGTTCAGTTATAAAAACATGCAAAGGAGTGTCTCTTTCACCATCCATTCTTTGTATGTACGAGTTTGTTTTTTCTTAATTATTTAAAAAAATCACTGTCGAACACATTAATTTATACATTTTAATTTAAATATAATATGATATGGTTATGTGAACAAGCCTGAAGAATGAAGTAGGAATTGTGAATATATAATATGATATGGTTTGCAAAGGAACACTGTTAACGAGCCTGAAGAATTAAGTAGGAGTTGTGAATTTTATTGGGACCACTTGAGATGATTCTTTTAGTGAACAATTGGTACCAGGTTGCTACTACTTTAACTTGAGTCATGACAGTGAGTGAAAAATTGTGAACAATCAGCTTATTCAAATACTTGTTCTTATAAATTGACACCAAAGCCATGAATAAATGTATCACTGATTACATCAGCCTGCATAAAGCTTAAAATGTTAAATTTCTAACCGAATACATTCATCATGTGGCTATAAATCTCTATTCTTCTTATTAGAGTGTACCATTGTGTAAGGTAGTGTACACTATTCATGGTGTCTGACCAAATGTACTACAAGAATTGTGTGTCACAGATAGTGTGTCCCTACTTTATTTGATGGTTTCCACCCTTTTCAGGTTTGGAAATGACAATCGAATTTTACAATTTAAAAGCTTGATATTAACAATTAGAAAAAGATTGATATTAACAAGTATTATATGAAAATTATTATTTTTATTTTGGTCACTTGGTATTGATAAGAAATTGTAACTATGCATGGTAATGTAACAAAAATTATTTATGGATTAAAAATCTCAAGTCAATAGTATTTACATTTTTTGTGCCTTTAAATTAACTTGATTAATTAAAAAAATATCATATGAAATAAGTCATGGTTTTCTAGGCATGTGGTGTTGATAAGCTTTGGTATTGGTCCATAGTATCCTAATAAATTTATTTACATATTAAGAATCTCCATAGTATAGTAAGATGAATCTCCATGTTTAACAATCTTGTTTCATATATTTTTAAACTTAAACACATTTAAATTATAAATAAATCTTTTATGTAACTAAAAATAACATTAATAATAATATTTTTATACTTTTTATAAATTTAATATGGTATTGTCTCAAAATTTCAAAATACATCTACCATCTAGACATTGTTTTTCTTGAGTTCACAATAAGCGGCCTCAATCTACGACAAGGGAAACCAGATACATTGATCGCTTAGGGAGGAGAAAGTTTGACCAAAATTCTACCAGGTGTTGGTTACAAACAAGCCTATCATCTATTGAACTACATATAAAAGAAAGAAAGCTACTGCAAGCCATAACATAAGATCTTGAGTTTGAGGAAGTCACTAAAGCTAGGTCATAGGCACCAGTCCCTTGTGGAGTTGAAGGCTTAAGTTCATACTAGAGTTGGCTCTCCACGTGGGCTAGCTATGCATTGAGGATTTCCAAGCATGAATGCTAATAACACTAGACTCGCACGATTTCATTTAAGGAAAAGATTATGTCATTTTGGTTCTCATTGTTTTGTTTTTGAAGCCATCCTAGAAGGGTTTTTATCTACCAATGAAGGGTGATGGAGTTCAACTGTTGGATTCATCTCCCCTTGGTGTGGCTATGGTTGAGAGCCCAATGGGCTATCTCCTGCAAGATTTCATAATTTGAGAAATATTGAAAATTATGGGGAGTGAGGGTCTCCAGAGGGAAAATCTCTTCATGAATTTCCAAAGGGGTAGTTGAATGGAAGATAGTTTCAACCTCCTATTCCTAGGCTTGGGCTTGGGGTATTCCTTTCGGGAGAGGACCATGTCCCCCCACAGCTAATGCACGTGCATTGCTAGCGAATAATGCATTGGCAAGGGTAGAAATAATCACAAAAGCTAAGGATCAACAGTCTATGAGAGAAGGTACACAGACTGAAAGTGCCAAAAGGAGAACTAAGTGAGAGTTTCTAAGTGGCTAGGTCAGACTAAGATGGACGGAGATGATAGTATAGAGAAACATGGCTACAAATAAATAACTTTTAGTAGGATCACACTTCAACTAGTGGCCAACACAAAGCAGGATATCATGCCAACCACCAAAAGGCATTGTGAAAGAAACTAAATTGTACAAGATAAATGTTGAACCTAGAGAAATATGAACGAATGCAAGAATAATAAATAGTACCCACATGGTAGGAGTCCACATTGTCCAAGTTGTCATTGGAAATTGCACTAAAGAGGGGGTCATGATTGCTATAACAATAACTACCATCTTCAGAGAATGACAAATAATAGAATGTGTAATTCCTTCAACATAGTAGCAGGAGACCACTAAACTTCCATTCAAATTTCATTGTGTACACAAGATGGTTTTGAATACATGAACTAGTTTGAGGCACATGTAGACCAAAGTTACCTCATCTCAACTGTTCAAGCGCTACCTAAGAAAGTGGCGAAGATGTAGCACATGTGTTTACAAATAAATCACCATACTTAGATCCCTCCATGGAAAATTTTAGGGGCGAATGTTCACCCTTTGGGGAAATTAAGGGGTTTTAAATTTTTAGTGGGCGAGTATTTTGTATCATAGTACATTTTTACAAATCACCTCAAATAGCCCACCTTATTTTAAGGGAGAGGGTAAAAAAGGTAAATTTAGCCCTTGAAATTAGGAGTTACAACCTTCCATTCACCCTAATTTTCAAGAATAAGTTTTATTTAAGTGAATCCTATGGGCCAAATACCATATTTATAAAAGAGGTATGGTAAATTAATAAAAATTTAAATAAATGAGAGGTATGGTAAATAAATAAAACACTTTTTTTATTTACTCCATAAGTCACCTTATATGCATGCAAGGGTGCGAAAAAATAAAAATATAAGTAAAGTGGAGGCATGGTAAATAAATAAAATTATAAATAAACTAGACTTATGGTAAATAAATAAATATTCTTTTTATATTTAGTCCATAACCATCATTCTATTTATGAAGGCTCAAAAAAGAGCTTTTATTTAAGTGAATCCTATGGGCCAAATACCATATCTGTAAAAGAGGTATGGTAAATTAATAAAAATATAAATAAACGAGAGGTCTGGTAAACAAATAAAACATTTTTTTATATCTAGTCTGTAAGTCACCTTATATTTATGAACACTCAAAAAATGCATTATATTTAGGTGGAACCTATGGGAAAAATACTATGGGACAAATAACATGGGCTAGATTATTATTAATACCAGGAAAAAAAACATTATTAACCAAATAAAAAAGGCACATTGTATTGGCCCATGGTATTCACCAAAATGGCACATGGTATTGACCCATGTTATTCGTCTAGAATGTAGCCTATTTAAATGGGGAAATTAAACCAGCATAGATCCATCTTTACTCTGGATCTACTAACCCCCCAGAGGAGAAATATTTGATCCCTCTTGGGGCTTGGTGGATCAATAGTAAAAATGGATGTTGTAATTTAATGTATGTTAAACATTTTACCTTGGTTAAAATAAAAAATAAAATAAAAATCAGCTATTAATTTTATTAATTTTTATGAATTACTAATAGTAATTTTTAAGCTCTAGGCTTATGATAACCCATGATATTGACCCATGGTATTATCCATGATATTGACCCATGGTAATACCATGGTATTACCCATGATATTCACCCATGGTAATACCATGGTATTCATGTGAGAATAGACTATTTAAAGGGGAAATTTTATCATCTTAGATCCATATTAATTCTGGGTCTACCAACTGCTCAGAGGGATAAATAGATTTCATCCCCATAAGAGTGGTATAACCCCCTAAGAGTGGAGTTAAGATGGATATAGGTTGGTTTTTATGATAATGAAGATATTAAATATACATGGGAAATTATATTGTAAAAACAACTTAATGTGAATGGTTAAAGCATAGACACTGGGCAAGTTTATTTGTATACTTCTGTTTTAAACTGAGACAAATCCAGGGATAAAAGGAATGGATTGATTGCACTAGTCATCCTTCTACAACTTTCCAACATAGGCTGGAGTAAGCAGATTGTAATTTGGGTAATTTTTCTAACTGCAAATAGGAACATACTTGTGTATTGGCAGGATGGTTACGAGGTCCCTAGAAGTGATGAATTTGAATTCTTCTTGGTTTTATATATAGTATTAGGTTTTTTCTCATGCTTTTTGTGAACAACACGGGTGAATTTTATCCTACACCGACTAGGTTATCGATATGTAATTTTGGTAATCTTGATTTCAAAAGATATTTTAAAGAAATGTGATGATTTCATTTGTGTATTCAATAAATAGAATATTATAATGGAATTCTGCATTTGTGGTTTACCTATACATATTAAATGGAGAAGTATTAGTGGTGTGACATCAATTGTCCTCAAGCAGAGGCTTTAGTTTTACTCTTTTCTAGAAGCAAATACTTTCTTCCAACATTTTTGAGTTCCATAAAAAATTTCAAAGTCCTAATAGTATTCAATTATGGGTGCAAGAGAGACATAATATTCAATTATGGGTTAAAGATATCCACACCGAATGATCTATCGGCCTTATCTTCACTTATTTTAAGACTATTCACTTGTAGAGGTTGCATGTGCCCCAACTTCAAGAGCATAGTAAAGTCAGGTAGAACTTAGAGAAGATATCTTTAAGCGTTTAGTGAAGATTGGCAAAATATCTGGGTTCAATAACACCTAGTCAAGCATTAAGCTTCCAATAATGCTAGATTTTAACCTGGAGCACTTTTGTGATATGGAGGAGATGCCCCCTCGTATTTGTGACACATCTCCAGTTGTGAATTGGATTATTACTAACTGTCATTTCCTTCGAAAGTTACCTGATGATTTGGGGAACCTCAACTCTTTAAGAATGTCAAGGAAGGAAAGAAAGTACATTATGCTAAGTTCTCTTGTGATTTTCAAGTTTTTCTTGGATATCTACAATGTTTTAGGTAGGAAAATACATTCTGTTAATGAAAACCTATCTTGATAGAAAGGCCCAATTTCAAATTCCAATGCTTTCAAAAAACATTGTATAACTGTAATGTTTCTAAAAGGAAAGCATATTTTTTTAATTTAAGTATCATGATCCCATATTCCAACTTATTTTTCAGTAACCCATTAGGCTTTGTAGCTTTGAATAAGTCCATGTATTTTGATAAGATCCTCTTCCAAATTAGAACGTAGTTTCCTTTTGGAAATAACCACATACAATGTCTTGATTTTGTTATTGATAAAATAGAGGTTGTGAAACAAGCATGTGCCATACAAGGACTTTATTCATTGATTATGTATCAATTATGGCTCTTGATGTAACAATATCTTGATTTTGTTGCTTGAAAATATAGGCTATGCTTTACTATTTCACATAATTTCTTACAATATTTCCATAAGTATTGATTTGTAATCTCAGTCACTGAGGGATAAAACTAATGACAAAGGTAATATTCCATGGTTTGAAGTTCCCCTCTTACTAAATATTTAAATATATCACCACAATTTAACTGTTAGTTAAAGGAATTGCATTTGATTTGTAAACAATTCATTGCTTGATTTATAGATTTTGATTTTTTCCCTTTTTTATTTTTTTCTCAAATTTGGTATGAGATATCTTCCAAGATTTGGGTTCCCTAGTTTCTCCACCATAGATACTAGGTTCAGATTCTATCATTAGATATTCTCAAAACATTACAACTTTTCCAGTAGGTATGCTTTGAAACATTGTTGCTTTTCCATGGTGTTAATGAAAATAAGCACTGCAACTAGTGCCATCATTTAGATTCAGTGACAAAATCTAGGTGGTCTTTTAGTGATGGAGTGATTGTTTTCTAGCTACTAAGTCCATATGAATTTTTATCTCTCATGTTGTCCTCAGATATTCAAATTCAGAATAAGAATTGAGTTCTCGTTTCCACTGTAGATTACAGTCAGTTTCTTGAACATAATATATAGTAGATTATCGTTCACTAATCAACTGTGGATGTGATCCCTCACAGGAAAGGTAATTCAAAGTGACTTTGATTTCACATTGATTTGTCAGAACATCCACACAGGAAAGGAGATTCAAAGTGATACTGATTTGACACTGATTTTTCAAAATGGAGGCAAGAGAAAATGAAACTTTGTATTCAACAATGCTCTTAATTTCATATGTACATGCACAGACATATTAGTAGAAAATATTGAAGGGTTTCCTAAGTAATATTTTCCACTCCACTAAATTCTTTACATCTTGTAACTAAATAACTCAGAACAATTCATTACACTACTTGTTATTCTTTACTAATTAATGGTTAAGATTTTGATATTGAACTGGATAAGATTTTTCTTCCTTATGTGAAAATGTGTGTTCTATAATGCTTATTTTCCATTCACTATGTATAGCATATATAGTGTGTCTAATGGAGTAGGAAGATTGGAAAGTCTTGTGATCCTTGAACTATGTTACAAGGCAGAAACCCAACGGGGCAGGGTAGGTGTAGCCCCACAAAGGGGTCACAAATACCAAAGTTGTTATTGGCTAGTGCCTTGAGCTAGAAAAATTCCTTTACCCTTGTACTAACAGTGAATCTGTAGAGGATTCTAATATTATCTTTGAAAGATTTATATCAGTTAATATTGATGAATAAAATTCATGAGACATGAGCTAGGATGTCCCTGCAAGGTGGTTGTTGATTATTGGAAGCTATGATGGCCATTACGTCAAGCCAGGTGGTCGCACTCCCTTGATCGTGACCACAATTTTGATCAAGATGGAAGACTTAATAGTCTAGATTGATTGTTTAATAGTGATAGTTAGTGGGCTCATTCACAAAAGCTTCTATTTCACTAATCCTTTTTATAGAGTTGTTAGATTCAATTTCCAAAGGTTTTAATTACACTATAGAGTTGAGTTCTGAGAGAGTTGTGATTCACAGTGTTAAGTATAGAAACTATGACACTTGAATGAAGACAACCATAGTCGAGGTATCAAACTCTGTTATAGGCTTACCTGCATATTATAAGGGATTTGGTGGGCTTTTTTATAATTTTATAAACAAATTCCATGTCGTGGAAAGGTGAAAAAGAAACATTGATATTTCCACCATGTGGCTCTTGTCGTATATGGTTTTATACTTTTTCAAAAAATTCTTTAAGAGTTCACAATGCTAAGATTCACTAGGACTTTACAAAGTTTTATTATTTAGTGAAAGACTCACCAAGATCTTACAAGATTTTATAATTGAGTAAAATATTCACCATGCCTGGTGAGAGATTCACCAAAAAAAATTATATACATATTATATTATTGATAAAATCGCCTTCCATTTTTCCTGTATACCATGGAGATTCGCCCATCTATTATACATATAAATTTGGGGGGGGTTCTTAAAATTTTCCCTGGATCCCTCATTGTTAGAAGAATAAATAAGTAGTCCCATATCTAGTAAGGAAGGCATCGTAGCATACCATAAATAGCAGAGAGGAGAGTATCTATACACAATGTTATGAAACGAATAGAGACATTCCATAGTATTGAATTTTGAAAGGATCTATTACATGCAATCTATGGGGTGGGTTGGCCTTGCTACCCCTCCCTCTTAAATGCGGTGGGTGGCATTGTGGTGGGCTAGACACACCATTCATCCCTTTTAAATGTAGTGTGAGACAGAGGGATAATAGGCTTGGCGATCCCCAACCTCATGTGTATCGTCAACAACCACGCTGATCAAGGGACTTCTATCCTCATCCCAAATGTATTGTAATGAATTTTTCCAGCTTCACGTCCCCCCCTTTAGGCCAAGTTACATAGAGATAGACGTCAATGTCATGACAATCCAAGTTAGCGAGGAAATTGGCAGTTTTGTTACTTATTCAATGAGAATGTGAGGCAATAACATAATGGGTGGAATGGATCAATTTTTGAATGTATAATATCAATTTCTCAAGTGTCCCAGTGTTAGAATATTTTCTAATGCAATAAAGGTGAGGTGGTGGATTTATTTTGTTTAATACCAAGCTCATAGAGAAAACGAACCCTAAATCAAACATAAAATTTAAAAACCTTGCAGTAGGAGATCCCCCTATGACTTTGTATCTAATTGGTATATATAATAAAAAATTAAACCCAACTATGATGAAATACCTACAAAACAATTTCTTTTTTCATTGGTCTGATCAATAGCTAGTCGGGGGTGAGGTTGAATACATTTCTCAACAAATATATCGAGAACCTGACCTCGTAGGTCCCACCTAAGGAAAAGGGTTGAGACTTCTCTAAATGCCAAGTATGCTAACTCAGGTCAACCCCAACCGACTAACTTTGAATCTGCAAGTTATTCCAACACTTAGTTAAGTTTCAAAATTGGTTGGGGTTAGGATTAAATACTCCATGCCAAAAAGATGTCAAGTGCCCAGGCACATTGACTAAGGTCATCCATGACTAATCTAACTTTGAATCTGGTCAAGATCTTCTCTGTTGTATTGCTTGTCTAGGGAAACCTTCATCAAACCCCAATAATAATTTCTCTATGTGATAAGTAGGATTTTTACCTTTTTTGGATGTGTTCCTTTGGGGTTAGACACACCATCCTATAGTTTATGAATCAAATAATTTCATTATAGCTTCCAAACCTCCAAAAAAATATATTCCCTCTAAACTAGGTGCATTTATTCAATACTCATGCTCAAATTCCTTCATTGATAATTATTCAAAATTCTTGGTCAATGATATTGACTGATTGTCATTCCAAGGCCAAAGCTCCATACATAAATATTACACCATTTAACATGCCATCAAAATTTATTCCCCTCATTTGGGAATCATTATATTACACTAGAGAATTCAATGGCATCAATGTCATTCTTCAATAAATACCTCAAGACTTGAAATATCTCGCCTAATCAATTATTCAAATGGTGTTGACACCTCAGTTAATAGGGACATGACACCATACTTTAATTATTGAATTCACCATTCACCTCACCTAGCAAGATTTAAAACTTCTTCACAAGACTCTCGTCTCCTTTCACTAGTTGAATCTTCTAGGAATTATAACATGCACAACATAGAATATCACAGAAGAGGATTATTGAGGCATTTACACAAAATATTAATATAAATGTAAAAATAGAAACATGAGGGAACTTAATTTTTCTGACTTCATGTTTACACATTTACATAGCATGCATAGTTTTTAGGAATACTCATTTTCCTTCACAAGCTCTCTCCCACTCTGGGCTTAAAAAAATTTCAAGCTACACACATAAATGCTAAAAACTACCTAGAATATATCATAACATAACGAAATCTATTTTCACATATGTCTCAATTCTAAACTAACTGATTAAATTTGCAAAGGCCTAATTTCCCAAAAAACATGAATTCATTCAACAAACCAAAATCTTACTAGTAAGAGATTCCTTTGGAATCAAGACCCTTGGCTCTACATTAAATTTTTACTAATCATAATCTATAAAAGTTTACAATTGGAGGGGAAATTGTTTCCCCTTTGAAAATTATAGGATCCCCTTTCCGACTATTAATCAAAGTGGGATATGTAGGCATGATTCTATTGCATCAAACACTCGAGGTGGAAAAATAATATCACCTCCTCATCATATGCCTCTTGTATCCCAAACTTTATATTGTTATTGAGTTCTTACTCTTATGTCCTGTTGCATGGCCTATGTCATCTACTAGTCACCAAGATCCCAATATTTACTATACATCTCTCTCCCTTCCTTGTTGATGTAGCTTTTTCCATTCGGTTGTAGTCTACTACAAACTATCCTTCTCCATCCAATATACCTCCTTTGAGGCACTTTCATCTTCAACCTCCTTACTTTTCCAATCCCTATGTCTAGCTTGTCCTTTGGTTTGTACATACTTGGTACATTGTTGCTACTCCTTCATTGAATTGTACTATTTTTGTTCCTTACTAGTTGTTGTTACCTCTCTCTTTGGTTAATCTCATACACATGAACCTTTGAAGGTCAATTTTTTGATGTCATCAATCCCTTCATTCTGGTATAGTCTTTTTGAATTAATTATGTTGTGGTCATGTTCTATTGTCTTGGTGTCCATGACTCTTCTTCTTTAGTGTTTGATTTATTCATATGTTGGACCAAGATGCTAATACTATACACTTGCATCACCTTCAAACAATCAATGAGTTCAATAGGCATTTCATCTCTTCCCTAGGTAAACACAGGCTTCCTTGACCGTCCGTCAATAATTTCTCTGTCCACTGGTTTATGGAATTCATCTTGGCCTTCTTTTTGAAATGATGTTGGCTCATCCCCTATTAGAATTAAATTCTTATTTTTAGTTCCTTAAGAAGGCATTTCTTCTCCTTCGTTCTTCTGCATAATAGCTGTAGATGATCGCCCTTCACCATTTACAAGATAACTTGCAATCATACACGAAATGTCAAGCTCAAAACCATAATAATATTTGATATCATTTAATCCATTTTTCAACATCCCATTATGTTGATCTGAAATCTCCAAGGAGCTCATGAGACTTCTAGAAAGTCCTCGATCTTCCCTATGAGACAAACTTGTCTCATCTTCCTCCATTGTTGTTAATAGTTCCTTCCTTGATAAGCAGTCCTCATATTCTACTCTTTTGCATAAAAATATTCAAAGGCTTCACTTACCCTAGTTCCTTCCTACTTGTACCCTTTCTTAATTTTTGGGTAACCAACCAATCCTATATATAGTTCAAATCCTCTTCAATCTCTAATAGCCTGACATCTGCATGCATTCCTTCATCTTTTCTGGGATTGTATTCAATGCCCTTTAAAATTTTCGTCTTATTCTCATTCTCCCTTGGAGAAATCTATTCATGGTCATGGCTTTTAAAAGTTGACGATGACTCACCCCTTCCCTCTGTAGTAGATTTTTGGATCTTCTCTTCACTCACACTCATTATGACAACTTAAAATAATTTCCCTCCTTCTTGATTTGTACATAAACAAGTTAATTAGTTTTAAAAGTGTGATATTCTTGAGCCTTCACTGTTGGTTCTAGAACCATCTCTGTATTTGGACTTAGTTGACAATACATAAGACCTTTGGCAAGTCCCATCTTTACTGCTTCATCATCGTCACTAGAAAAACATGAATCCACACACAATTTCTTAGTTTAGAAAATGCAATGTTTTCTAGCCTCATGCTTTATCACCTCCTCCTTGTTTGGACCTTTTGTGAATCCCTCCCCATTTATCTCTAAGGAGTGGTCCTTCTTTGGGTTCACAATAACTGCTCCTTCCTTAGGCTCAACTGCTCTAGGATCTTCTTCCTCCATCCATGATTTTATAAAAAGCCTCATCTTTCTTTTCCCTAGCTCTCTAGTTTTTGGGGATTTCTTCTTAAAATTCTTGTGTCATATAGGTAATTTGGAATTTTTTCTCATGTCCCACATTTGTTTCTAGACTTATTCTCTCTTTTATAGTAGCTGGATTATGATGTTGAGTCTCTCCTTTAACTCAAAAATCTCTCTGTCATATTCTTGTTTATTCCTTTTGTCTAGGTTTTATTTCGTTCCTTGTGGATTTCACTTAAATCCTTAACATGGCCAACAATGGTCATTTATTTCTCCATGAGCTTTTCCATGCTCAGCATCAGATGCAACCTAGCCCTGTGACAAGCCTCACCTCACCCTAACTATTAGTGTTTCTCTCCTTACCTCCATTGGAACCTCTTGAGTACTCCTTTCTCTTTTAATTGTTTCCCTACTACTCACCTCTTGATAAGTTTTCTTCTTCTTTCCTCGTCTCCCTTGGGACTTCATTTGTCCCCTCCTCTTTCCAACCTTAGAAAGAAACATCAAGTGCACCCCCTCTGCTATAGGCATTCCTTTCTACCATAGTCCTTTACCGCTATGCATGGAATATTAAGATTCACATCATGTTTGGCTCTATAGGCTACTACCTACAAATTTTCATTTCCTTATTAACTATGGTAAAGCTTAAAGACTAAATTTATTTCACTAATTCTTCAATTATGAGAATTCAATCCCAGTCTCCTTAGTATTGCTTCTTATAATTCTTCTTTCATTATTTTCCTTTGTGTGTGATCTCCTCAATCCTCGGTTTCTCATTTTTATTTCAATCCTGATTTCATAAAATGAATACACTATTAATTATAAGCTATAAATTTTATTACCTTTCTCTCAAATCCAAGAAAGTAACTTAGCTCTAGTTCCTCTAGCGAGTGAATCTTGCACTATGACACCACTTGATGCTCCGAAGGCAAGGAAACATATTTCTTTTGTTTAATACCAAACTCATAGAGACAACAGACCATAAATTGGATGTAAAATCTGAAATCCCTACAGATAGATATTACCCTAGCACATTTATACCTAATTGGTATATATAATAACAAATTAAACCCAACTATGACCAAATATCCATAAAAGAAATTGTTTCTTTGGTCTAACAAATAGCTAGTTAGAGTTTGGTTTGAATACAATGCTAAAAACACATGTCAAAGACCTGACCTCGTCGGTTCTGCATGAGGTCAGCCCCAATTAACTAACATAGAATCTGTTGGCTGGGCCCACACTTAGTAGGGTTTTGAAATTGGTTGGGGTGAAGATTAGATACTAACTACCAAAAACATTTGAAGGGCACAGCTACATCAACTAAGGTTGGCCTCAACTTCCCTATTCTGAATCTATTCAAGTTATTCTCTCACATAGGGATTGTCTAGTGCAACCTTTAGCAAACCCCAGCAGGAATTTCTCCATAGGTTAAGTAGGATTTTTACATTTACTGAATGAGTTCCTTTGAGATTAGATGCACCTTCCTACGGATAATGACTCGAACCCTTTTAATGTAGCTTCCAAACCTCCAAACAAATTTGGTCCCTCTCAACTGGGTGCATTTCTTCAAGATTCATGCTCAAAATACTGTATTTTTAATTACATGAAATTGTTGGTTAGTAATATATTGACTTATTATCATTCAAGGGCAAGGGAACCATCATGAACTAATACTCCATGTAGTGAGCCATCAAAATCCATTTTCATCATTTTAGAATCAACAAATTACACAAGAGAATTCACCTTTATAATTGAATTTGCCCCATTAATAAATTATTTAGATAGTTTTGATCCCTCAGCTAATAGGGACATGCCACCATAGTTTTACCATCAAATACATTGTTCATCTCACCCATCTAGCTTTAAAACTTCTTTAGAAGACTCTCATCTCCCATCAATAGTGAAATCCACTAGTAATTATAATATGGGTAACAAAATATATCACAAAAGAGGAATATTGAGGCATTTACACAGAATATTACTTAAATCTATAAATAAAAACTTGAGGGCACTTAATTATTCTGAATTTGTGTTTACAACATTTAAATAGCTTGCATACTTTGCAAGAATACTCCTTTTCCCTCAAAATATCTCTCCCACTTTGGGCTCAAAATTGTTTCAAACTACATGCATAAAGCTAAAGACAATGTAGAATATTTGATAACTGAATGAAAACTAATTGGACATCTCTCCCAATTATAAACTAACTGATTAAATTTGTAAAGTTCTAATTGGCCATAAGTCACCAACTCATTCAACAAACTAACAACCTACTAGTCCTAGATTCCTCTTGAATCATACACTTGGCTCTACACTAAATTTATGCTAATCCTAATTCATACAATTTTACAATTATAGGGAAAGTTATTTCCCCTTCAGAAATTTTAGAATCCCCTTTGGGGTTCTTAAACAAAAGGGGATACCTAGGGATGATGCTATTACTTCATTTTATATAGGGGATCGATTTATGAGTTTTTGGGTAGTTGCAATGACAAGATATGAATCCCCATCTATTTGTAATTTAGAATAACCTTCATCAAGGGAATGCCTCATACCTCATTCTAAGTCAAGGAATTACACTAGATTGTTGCTTACGATACTACTATTTGAAAGATACACCTTGAAATTATTAATTTACCAGCCATGAAAATCCCCACCAGCATTTGCTAGACTAAGGTTATTTTTGGAAGTTCCACCAAAATTAAGATTTATAAAACCTAGTGGATGATGATTGTAATAAGAAGGGGAAGGTTTTTTAGGAAGGGGGGACTTAGGGGAAGGGGATAAGATCATAGAATGAGATATTTTTAATTTAATTAATATCTTAACCCTGAGATGATTTTTTTCCAATCATGCTAGAACTAAGTTTATGAGGGTATAGTTTCACGAATATTTTTTTTATAACTTTCCATACCATATATTCTTTCTCCTTTTGCTGCTCAAAAATACTTTTTTTATGTTCCTTCCATAATTGCAACAAAACAAAATAGAAAACTAGTTTCTATGGTCAATTCACCACTAGGTTTTTAAACAAACTAAGTTGTCATCGCTCTGATGTTTTCACTAGCCTGTTAAGGGTATGATCTAGATGGCTGAAGAGGAGTAAAATCCATGATCAAATAGACACAACGAAAGGGAATACATTCAAGATATGGTCCATAGCCTCTTCTTGTTTCCAACATAGTTTGCACAGAGAGGGCCCCTGAAATCATTATTTCCATAATAGTTCTGACATGAGTATCTTCCATATCGGTATCAATAAGATTAATTGGGAGACCTTAGGAAAAAAACCATTGGACCAAATTTTTAGCCTAAGAGAATCTATGGGGAGATTTGACAACTAGCTAGCAAAGAATAAGCCTCCTTAAGCATGTACATCCCTTTCATTATCTATGTCCTAAGGAATGGGGATTTTAGAACCTTGCAACTCTTGAGTTAATTAAGTGGTCTAAGTTGTCAAGGTTGGATGCTATGGTCAATCATCCTTTGTTTCCCATTCATGCCATAGTGTAGAACCCTTAGTGGGTATCAAAAAATACTTAGCTATATGCCCTGGTGGTTCAAAGTGAATAATTTCATCTCTCCAAGATCTATCAGGTTCCCAAGACATGGTAGTTGTTGCTACAAATCTTTTTAGAAGAAATTATTTTTTCTATTCATAGTCTCCGAGAAGGGACAATTTTTAATTATACACTGGTTTTCCTAAGCTAATTTCCCAATAGAGGAACTAAAGTGGTCCATTGTAGCTCGTATCTTTTATGAATGCAAGGAGGAATGACTTAAATTATTATCCCATATCTATTTCCATTACTCCTATCCTCCCTAAGCCACCTCCACCATAATTTTCCACCTAGGGCTTCATTTAAAATGTTTGTATATCTCAAGCCTTATCCCTCAACCAACATGGAAATACACTTCATTGAAGCCATAAGCGACCATATCTTATATTTCTTTGAACCTTACTAGAGGAAGCCTTGGTGAAGGGAAATGACAATCTTGAAGATAATTTTTGGGGTTGCTAGTGCTAATAATTAGTACACAAGATGAGTTTAGAAAACTAGCTTGAGCAGGCTTATTTGTCCTTCTATGTTTAAAGATCAAAATGCCTAGCTATTGAGCTTGTTGGAAATATTTTATATGATTCCTTACTATTACATTTCTTCCAAGGAAATTTCAACCAAAGGGCCTCCCAAGTATTTAGCAGGAAGGCTACTTATTTGAAAATCGAAGAGTTGAACTAGATTTCCTTCGACTATTACATTTCTATTAAAGAAGAAGACATTATATTTTTTTCTCATTTATCATTGTACTAAAGGTCTATATAAAATATTTGAGGATGGATTTAAGGCCACATCTCCCACATTGAGGATAGGAATAAGAACATAATATCATTAGCAAATTGGTAATGGGTCATTGGAAAATCATTTCTGAATATACAAAGACCGTTAATGATGCCCTGATGACTTACATCTCTGAGATATCCACCCATCCACTTAGATAGCAAGATAAATAGAAAATGAGATATAAGATCACCCTTACTAATGCCACAAGATGGTTTGAAAGTCATGGTAGGAGAAGCATTCAAGATAATCAAGTAAAAGGGGGTACAAATTAGTTACTTGTTCAAGGAAATCCACTGATGTGAAATACCAAAGGATGAAGGACTTGGAGAAGATAATGCAAAATTTAATCTATTATCAGTTTTAGAGGGTGGAGAATAATCACAATACCAACCCCTTTTATATATCGTTAAAGAGTGTATAACCTCATGGGTATCAAAACTCCCTTTGATGATTGTGCATCCTTCCACATAGCCTTATTGCTTCAGAGAAATAATTATGTTTAATAAGGGATTAAGTTGATTCACAATAATAGAGGATTTAATTTTATAAACAATATTACAAAGGGTTATGGGGAATAATCCACTTGGTTTATAACCTTGACCGGTTTTAGTAATTAAGTTAATTAAATTAGAATTTTGTCCTAGCCATACCTATTTAAAGTATCCATATTCTTCAACACAATCATGCACCATAGTTCTAATAAATAACTACCATGATTTGAAGAAGTTTGTTGTGAAGCCATCAATACTTGAGGTATTTTTATAGGCATCGCCATAACCAACCCTTATAACCTATCAAAATATATTGCCCATAGAAATTCCTCCCTCTAATATAGATGAATGAGGTCAGGAATGTGTGCATTGATGTGATAAACAGTAGCTTGTCTGTTGGGAGTCATCTTTATAAGCATGTTGTCATAATATGATAAAGTTTCTTATTCAAAATCCTCATGTTGTAATAATCATTATACATCACAAGAGGAGAGGGAGAAAATCCTATTATGATGGCGATGTTTAATCATCTGTTTATGAAAAAAATGGAGTTATGCTCTTGTTCGTTCAACCATTGCACCCAATATTTTTTCTTCCAAAGAATCTCCTCCTATTTTCACCACTACTAAATTTTATTAATAAACTTCGATTCTTCCATGATTAAAGCCTATAAACACCATTCCAATATCATCCACTTTTTTATCTATTGCGTGCATGTTTCCGGTGCCTATTTTTCTATGGCTATCTAGCTTAAATCCTTTCAATTCCAATACTTTAGTTTAAACTTTAATTCCTTGAGTTTGATCTATATAGTGTGCATAGATTCCAACATTGGACTTCTATTTACTTCCACCAATTCTTTGCTTTACACATAAATTTGGGATATTGAATAGATTACCTCTCGAAATCGAAGGGGTGATTATGAAAGACAACTTTTAGGCCTAATTATAGATGCATTGGCCATTGATATGATCCTATGAATTTAAGTATGATAAATTATGCAACTAAATCATTACCTAGAAGAGTACCCGATATTAGAAAGTGGTCTAATTGACTATCCACTTAAGGCTTCCTTCCCTTGTAGTTGTTTCTAGTGAAAACCTAATTTATGGTGTTGAGATCAACACCTAGAGGTCATGAAGAATATCAAAAAAGTATTGCACCTCTCTAGTGGCTTTGTTTTATGGATAAATTCATTCCTTAAACAAAAGAAATCTTCCTAGACCTAGAAGCTTAATATAAAAACAACCAAGACAAAATTTCAATTCTTTCCTTACATATGTTTGAAATATGGAAGGAATTCATACTTGGAATCAAATTCAAGCTTCCTCCTTCTCCTGGTTTCTTAGCTCTAGCTCCAACTCCAATTTATATAAGTGGAACCTACAAATCATCCAAAATAAGCAAGAGAAGCAAAAAACACAAATACCATATAAAAACAACAATAAATAAAAAGCCAAGGGTTCATGTTCTACATATGAATTAATAAGACATATGTATAGGAGAAAAAATCCATTTTTGTATTAATAAAAGTAGGAAAATATTAAAAACCTTATAGGCCTTGGCCTTGTGAATCTTTCCCAGCTATCTTGTCCTTCTTTTTCCACAATAGTGAGCCTTCAATCAGACCTCAAGCACATAGATGGATTATGGATGTGTAGTCACAAATGAGAAACATAAGGGCATAATTTAGAGCCTCCAAATCCAACGCAAACCCTATGGGAGCCAATGGATTTCTACGGTAAATAAGGTGGTTTTGGATTTACCCTTCTAGGGCTTAGATCCACATTAGAGGGAGGTATGTTCTAGGAGATAAGAGATAAGACCTCAATATTAGGAGTTTGATATATAATCTAGTACTAAATGGTTAAAACAACTTCTGAATCTTATAGAGAGAGAAACTTCAAAATTATTTTTTTATGTTTTACTCATTTCCTGCTATCATCAACATTTTTAGAAACAAAACTACATTGGTCCATGCAATTTCCATGTGTTCAACCTACGTCAGCACAATCTATCTTAAAGGTAAGTGTGATGATCCAGAATAATAGGGTTTTTAGCCTATGTAATCCAGGATTCTTGGGAATTCTTGAAAGGGGATTGTTTCTTCTTTTTGGGGTATGATTTAAAACTTGTGTGAATGGATGAGGAGTTATTTGGATTCAAGTTCATTTTCTTGAATGTGAAAAAATGACCTATAAGAAATTGATCCCCAGAATACAAAGTCAAAAACTATGGCTGAGGATTGAAGTGCTTTACCATGCGAGAATTTTGGATCAAGAATCAACTGGTTAATTTCCCCAATTAAGTTTTACAATACATTATCATCATGATATCACCACTGAGGTAGGCATACCCATACTCGAGATATATCACTGCTAAGGTTGGCATACCCATACTTAACATATAGCCATATTAAATGTACGATGATCAAAATAATGTCCATTGATTACATTTAGTGGACACGTGCTCGGATGACTTTCTATAGGATCATAGCCATCATACTTTGTAGATATTAATGCATCTTGAAATTGGAGCCTGGATGGATAAAAATAGATCTAAGGTCTTCTACCTCATCACTCGATAGTACAAATATAACCATGTGAATAAATGTGTTGGATTCGAACATGGTACACACCATATGTTTACCAACAATTGATGAAAGTTGTTAATAGACGCATGTCGAACCACTGAAAATGATAATGGATCTCAAGGTACTACAATGCAATATATGAGTTGTGAATAAATGAGATGAAGTTGAACACCATATAGAATCTATCAGTCGAAGGCCAATGATAAGAAACTTATGTCGAAAGTGATGAGACTTGCCATTGAGGTATGCAATTTCTAAGGAACTAAAGGGAGTTTCTAGGTCAAATTCCGACATAATTTGTTGAGGTCAATAGGAAGTGACCCATCACAAGAGTGACTTAATGTATCCCCTATGAACGACATGAAATGGGTATCAAGATTTGAGATGGAATGTGATGAATCAGATCTAGTTCAAGGGCGATAAAACAAAATAAGGCTTAAGGTATTGTAGCATATGCCAACTTAGGGTGGAATTTATCTTGAACATATGCAAGACACTTTTATGGAGTTAGCAGAATTAACTCAAAAACCCATCATGAAGGCTTTGAATAAGGTGTGATCAAAACAGAGGAAATTGGATTCCCAAACCTAAAGTAGTTAGAAAGGTGAAATGGTGTCATGTTTAAGAGCGAATGGCTACCACAAATAGGTTTCATGTATTATTTCCCAAATTTCCCCACCATTTCTTGTAAGTACGTCTTTATTTTTCACAAGCTTGACAAGGATAAAATATGCTTGATCTATAAGTTCATCCTTTGGATCAATCATTATGAGTATTTTTAAAAAACCCTAATAAAGAGTATTTTGATGTCATCATGCTTGATGAGTCCTACACTATTTATATTTCCACGAGTATAATGAAGGTGTAACTCAACTTCTTTTTCATATTTAGAGAGCTTGAAAAAGAGGTGGAAAAAAAACTCCAAGATGTTCCTTTTCATAAATTTAGTCCCTTACGCCCAAAGAGGCATAAAAAAATACCCTAGAGAAACATTTAAACATGTTTGACTAAAGTTTTCCTTTTTCATAAATAGTCCATACATTCCGAAAAAAGGTTAAACTTATACTGGGAATATGTCCTTTCATTTACTTTAATGAGTTCGAAAGAGACAAGTGCTTGGAAATATTTTCATATTTTGGAAGTCTAGAAGGAGCTTAAAGGAAACTCCTCCTAAAGGAATGAGTGGTATAAAGGGTAGAAATTGGTCTCGGTCATCGTGGAACTGATCAAGACATGTAGATGTCAAGAGGCAAGCTAATAAGACCACTCATCACAACGATTCCTCCAAGAAAGAGTAAAACACCAAGTGAAAGGGAATAACTAGAAAAGAACATGGTGATGATGGAATGAGAAAACCAAGGCTCATATTGTAGAAAAAGGTTGACAAAAAGTGGAAATCATAAGGGATAAATTATGGAATCCTTCCAAACGGTTCTATTTTCGTAAGTTTTATCAAGCCCGAAAATGTGGAAAAAGTATACTCAGTAGCTTATTATCATGTATTTATGAGCACAATAAGGAACAAATAATAAGCTTGATAACATATTCACTTGTATTTACGAACACGATAAAGAAAAAAGACTAAGTTTAGAATGGAATAGGTTTAATTTTTTACCACAAACTTGAAACAAATAAAAACTATTCTTGATAAAAGTACATTTCCCCCAACATAATGATGGAGGCATGGTCCCCCAGCATCGTTTCAGCTACCAACTCTTCTCATAGACTCATAAAATGCTAGTTTCTGGTAGAGATATATTTACCAGGAAGGAAGGAAGAGGATCATGTGATCAGATTAAACAAAGGTGATACAAAAGTATAACTATTTTCATAGGCTTTTTTCATGTTTTTCCAAGCTTGAGACATAGAAGGAACTATGCTCATGGTGACTTGTTTCATTTCTAATTAGATTGAAGCAATAGAATAACTATGCTCCGGGGACCTGTTTCACTTTTTAATGAGCTTTTCATACTAAAAGAAACACTTCATCACCTAATGAGGGATTGGGGGAAATCTTATGGTATCTAGTTAGAAGTCGTTCTTGAAAAGAAGTAAGGTTTTCTAATACTTTCGATGCTTCATCTATATGATGGAAAAGGTGAATTGGATAATTCCCTTCACATAAACTATTTACCCTTTTTCCCATCAACCTTATGATTAGTAGTTGACGGATTGTCACAAGAATGATCTCTAAAGGTTGATGACAGGGGTTGATTTGGCCATATGGATCACACTCCTAATACCTAGGGTATTCTAGGAGAATGTCTAAGAATATGGTAACCCTTACAATACATGCAAGGGGATTTAACTTTACGGGGTTTATTGGAAGGTTCCTTTACAATAGTTGCATTCATAGAAATGGTAGCTTGATTTACCCCTTACTTATTTTCCTTCTTCTTCTTATGTTCTTGGTTATTAGCATTAGTACTTTCACCAGGAATGGAAGAAGAAAGGGTGGAAGAGACATTGGGAAGAGAAGGCAAAGGGTCAACTGGAGGATTAACTTGAGGTTGATGTTGCTTAGGAGGAGTACTTAATTGTGAAGCAGTTTGAACATTTGAAACCAGAGAGGTAAAAAAAAACCAAATTGGTAAACGTATGGTAAATATGGGAAAGGACAATGTAGCCATATAAAGAGCACCAATATTTCCAAAATAAGTATAAGGACCAAGATTCCCATTAGTTGTGTTCCATTGACTAGTGCATTTCATAATTGTTTCCATTAGATTCAACCTAAGGTCTACTAAGGATTAAAAAGTGAATTAACTACTTCATTTTGAAAATTAAAAACACAAAAAAAATAAAGAGGAGTAACTAGGCATATGAGGATTATCAAGTCACTTTGAACTACAATATATGGTTAAGTACGTGCAGACAATATCCATGAATGATATGTTTGGTGTATCACAGATGACAAGGTGGTCGACTCAATTACCTATGGTAGGTTTGCATCCTAATGGGTACTTCCAAAATATACCTGGAGGTACGTGGAAGCACAGTTTGTAGTAGTGTTGTTTAATGTGTAACCATACGATGGGGGCATTTCAATATACTCATTGAACGTGCAGCACCATCCTATATACCAAAAGGTATGTGGAAGTACATTTTCATATACTCCAATGTACGTGGAAAACCAACCATCACTGGGATGTAACACCAACAAGTAGTGAGAAATCCTACATTTAGAGATGCCAGAACACGTCCTCTTTCCTAGACCATTAAATGTGTCCTTAATCTTTATAATGCTCCTTAGGTTTATTAATAAATTTTAATGTTGATCTTAATTAAGGTTTCAGTTTCAAGGATCAAAACAAATTCACTTGAACCCCTAAAATAAAACTAGGATGAAAAAATTAACTATTTTCATTCAATGTAGATCTAACCAAAGAAGGAGTCGAGTTTCAAACAATGATGGAGAAAACAAGAACTTCCAAACAAGATCTGCAAATTCACTATTCCAATGCAAATATTCAAAACCCTAATGCATGAGAAATGAATTTTTTATTTTTCTTTACTTTTCAATTTTTAATTGCAAATAAACTTGAAATTATGACAAGATTATTAAAGAAAAAAATTCAAACAGATTTATACTGAAATATGAAAAGTTTTTATCCTTTTTCAATCGATCAATAATCAAGTCAAGCTATAAATAATTCAAACTAAAAGAGGAAAAAAGTATTCTCCTACCAAAACTACCAAACAATCAAATTGCACACAACCAAAAGTCTTTACAGAGAACTTAAACAGATTGGAGACTTAGAGAAACACTGCCACTAAAGTTAAATTCAGTGAAAACACAAGGGAATTCAAAATTTCAAAGTTACAAGAACCATCGTAGGTAGCATAGCTCCACTAGAGATATGCAACGCACTTAACACACAAGAAAACTACAATGCATTGCACTTAATACATAGAAAAATTGCAATGAATCCAACCATCACACTTAATACACAAGAAAACTATGATGAATCTTCACTGAATCACATTTCCTGAGAGGAAAAATGCAATGGGACTAATTTTGCTTAAACAATTCAAATTAAACTCTAACAAAACTCAAAATCAAGCTTTAATAAGTCCAATAAATGTCTAAATATGACAAATAAAGTCGATTTTATAGGTCCTAAAAGGTCAAGAAAAGAAAAACACTAAATAACATGTTGTTCCCTAGTATGGTTCCCAACTTGTTTCATGACATAAGAAATCTCCCTATACCTAGTGGTTGACTATAGAAAAAAACAAAGGCAAAATTGCATTGCTTTCCTTAGAGATGTTTGAAATATGGAAGGAATACCCACTTTTAATCCAATGTAATCTTGCTCCTCCTTCTCCTATATTTTTAGCTCCATCTCCAAATCCATTTTCTATAAGTGGAACCTAGAAGTCATCCAAAACAAGCAACAAAAAAAAATATACAAATTTCATATACAAACAAGTATAAATAAGAAGTCAATGACTCATATTCTAAACATGTATAAATAATACAAAATTTTTGGAGAGGCAATGCATTTTTGTATCCATAAAAGTTGGTAAGTATTACAACGGTTGTAGGCCTTGGCCTTTTGAATCTAACCCAGTTATCTTGTCCTTCCTTTTCCACAATAGAAATCCTTAAGTCACACCTCAAGCACATCGAGGGATTATGGACCTCTAGACACAAATGAGTAGCATAAAGGCATAATTCAATTTCTAAGAAAACCAACACACACTTTACGGGAGGTAGTGAATTCATAGGGTAAATGAGGTGGTTTTGGATTTACCATTATAGGGCTTGAATTCACATTAGAGGGAGGTAATTTCTAGGAGACGAGAGATAATACCTCAATATTAGGACTTTGAGATCTCATCCAATAGTAAATGGTTAAAACTACTTATGAGGCTTATAGAGAAAGAAACTTGTGCTGGTGAGTGTAGTTTCGGCGTGTGCAACCCGCGCCACACAGTCTATCTTAAAGGTAAGTGTGATGATACAAAAAAATTTGGTTTTAGTGAATATAATTTGGGATTCCTGGAACTTATGGAAAGGGTATTCTTTTGTCTTTGTAGGGGATGATTGCAAAGTGTGAATGGATGATGATTGATATAGATTCAAGATCATTTGGTTGAATGTTACAAAATGACCTGTAGCAAAACCACCTGATTCCTCCCTTTTTTCCCAAAATATTTAATGAGGATAAAATATTTGATGATGATCTAAAGTTCATCATGATTAAGGGATCAAATTGGTTCAAATTATGATAGAAATGCTACCTTTTGTATAGGAAAATGAGATATATACATGATTATCAAGCAAGCTAACTCCTTGTTACTCATATAATGAAAAGTAGCAGAGAGTATGTGTGGGAAGGAAATAAACTCCTATAAGGTCACTTCAATGGGGTTCTAAATGATAGTTAGACTCTCGATACTCACTTTAGCATCCAAAACCATTGTTCAATATCCTTTCTAACATTGGTCAACAATCTCCTCAATCTCTTTACTTGATTTTTTTTCTTCTCTGTAGGATTAAAATTGAAGGGTTTTCCTTGTTTATTTTATCTCTAAGATATCTTTACTTACCCTTGTTGGTGAGGCCGTAGATATTCTAAGAGATAATATTCATTGGGTAGAGTGTTTGGTGGATGAAAACACCTTTGATAGTGCAATCACCTGGACAATATTCCCTAGATTCTTTGCAATAGTGTAGATTTAATCTTTATTTGTTCTTCTATGTATTTCCTTTTTATATCCTTAATCATTTGTCCCTTAGCTTTTCCTTTTTGAGTTTTAACACCCAACACCATGGTTGTAGATCCAAGCTCATGTTCTCCTACCATTCCTTGGCTCCTCAACTTGAGATAACCTGGTGACATTGTACTTTATGGTTCTCTCAAATGGTACTCAAGTCATTATTTTCCCACTATTTGAGTATATGTGCTACAATTTTGTCATCTCCACTGAGGGCCTTAGTGTTCTTCTCAAATATCCATTCCAATCACCTCATTCATGGATGGCTTCTCCAAATCTAGGTTTACAATTGAAGCTTCTAGTGTATTTATTTTTGTAGAAGATTTTTCTTATGGAATCTCCACATTTGATCCAAATTCATCAGATCTTCAACAAAATAGATGTTTTCATCCATATTCAAGGGTGCAAAATAATGGTTTTCAGCTAGATCATTGGCCTCTCATTGAACAAAATGATTTTTACAGTTTCACCTTTTGTTTACTACTTTTTGAAACCATTAATAATTACATTTTTTGTGTTTCCTCCAACAATTTACCTTACTAGATTGGGAATTCTCAGAATAAGTGGTTGTACTTGTGACAACATTGGCACCATAATAGAAGATGCTCATAATCCAAGGGTTGGCACGAGACATCATCATGGTAGAAAATTTCAATGGACTTTGTGGTGAGCTCTAGTATTGCAGCAATGATGTTGCAACTCCTAGGACTCCCTACTTTACGTTTATCAACTCAGTAGTTCGTAACACACTTGGAAGCGATGGTGCTATATGCACAAGTACTAGCTCTTACTGCAGGCTGTCAGTTGATCAACTAGCACAAGATCGCTAGGAGATTAAGCCAACATTCTTTGAGTTCTTAGAAGAAGCTTTTAACTGTGATGGATAAAAGCAGAAGAGGCTAGTCTACTTATAGAAAGAAAATGAAGGCTGAAAGGAAACACAAACCCTAGCAAACCCTAGTTTTACAGACTAACCCTACTTGTGTAAGAAAAGAGATGTAAATTACTAAGTTGGATGCCATTGACTCTTGAACAGGTAAAATTCATGTGTTTAAGATACTTTTGAAGGAAAATATGGAAAATTCATCTTTTTGTATTTTTAAGCAATTATATGCAGAATTATTATGCATGTGTTTTAAATACTTTTGACTGTGCAGAGGTTTATTAGCTTAAAGAAATGGAGTGGGCATTTTCAGGAGGTTAGGAAGGTGTGGGGAGGGCGTAAGGGGTCCCTACCACACTTCTGTAGATTTCCACCATGCTCAGATCTTGAAAAATCACTCACGTGAACTTCTACAGGAGGTTGCAGGGGATCTACAGGAAATTCTACAGGAAGTTCTACAGGAACAGGGTGAAAGTGGTTTTTAGAGGGTTGATGGTGGAAAACCAATATGAAAGTGGAAATGAAGGATGGATAGGGACGTTAAGGGTTCTAGGACATGGTAAATGAAGCTTAGGAGTGATGAGGATGGTTGGATTTGTTCAAGGATGAAGAAAGCAATGTTACACAAAAATGTAGAAATTAGGGTAAGTTGGGAAAGTGTGGCGAATGAGTGAAGGAGATATTGAGCGAAGGACTGGAGTAGGTTGTATGATGGAGGAAGGATAGGTTGGAGTGTCTTACAAGTGTTCTGCATATTACTTTCCAAAACTGATCTAAGCAAAGACTAAAAAGAGCAGAGATTTATCTATTTTGACCTAATTCTGACCTAGAAACCAGAAACATGATGAACAGAAGTTTATAGATAGGAAATCATGGATAAAGCTATGGAAACTAAGCAATAATAGATATAAGCATGAAAACACAACTGATATCAACTCTTCCAACTCAAACTCTAACACTAGCAATTGCATTGGAAGGAAAAAATAGTGTTTTTGTGGCAGCAAGTGTGCCTTGGTCTCAATTCATGGTCCCAAGGAGGGAGAAAGGATATCAAGGACTGATTTTTAGCATTTTTGTTGATATTTTCTATTATCAAACTATCAAATCAACCTGAAGCATGAACAACTATCTTAATAATAAAAAACAACCTAAGTAACAAAACAAGATTTTAACCTAAATAATAGAAATTATTCTATGAATGCAAGAAAAACACATAAAAGTACACAGAGGAGGTACTAGGCACTTGGCTTGGGCCCAACCCCAAGGGCTACAGCCTCCTAAGAAAGATCAGAGCTGGTGGAAAGCTGGATTCATCTTCATTGATCAAAAAATAATAGTTACATCACAAAAACTGTCTGCAAGAAGAAGCTCGAAAATGTGCTGATACAAGGCTGCAATAAAGTGCAAAGATAGACTATCAAATGGCTAACCTACTAAGGCTTGAAGCCTTCCTACTTATGTAAACAAGGACTCCCAAAATTCCTCCTTAACTTTAGGAGCTTGGCTGCCCATAACTGCAGTTAACAATCACTTCACTAGACTTACTCGGCTGCCCATTGTAATCATCTTTGGTGGGCTATTGAACTCTAAGATGATGGTGGAGAACTGGCGGAAGGGGTCATTTAGTGCAGCGGATGCCCCTCCTATAAATCCTCAGCCTTGTTTCTTCGAATTTGGCTACCAATCTGCTCGTAAATGCCTGATCTTGGTCCAAAAATGTCCAAAAATATGCAATAAGCACGTATTAGATTTTGTGGCCAAGTGACTATTCCCATTCACTCAATTATCCTAAATATATTCAAAATAATGCATAAAAATATGGAGAATTGTGGATTAAATGAGAACAATAGGCAAAATGAGCCCATATAGTTACCCATTTCCGGGGGCTCATCATCACCCCCTGCTGAATGTGTTGCTCATCCTCAGAGAAACTAATCCAAATCATCATATTTGATTTCTTTGACTGCCTCTCTGACATCCCAGGCCTCTGAGGTGATGTCCTCTTCTCTATCATGAAAACCTACCATTCTTTCTACTTCCTCCCATTTTCTTTGTTCCTCTTCTTCCTTGACGCATTCTAACAACCCTAGCAGTAGTGGAGGGCTAAAATTAAGGCCAATCCAATTGGATTTCAAGTTTTGAATTGATTTTTTTTATAGGGGTAATCTTCTCATAGCCTCCCTAATTCTAGTTGGGGAGTGGTACTCTCTTATTTTTAGACAATGGGACAATGTGTTCCATCCTCTTGTGCAAGCATGGATGCAATTATCATCAAAGAGTCTTTCCATATCTTCAAAGTGAGCAATGGCCTGAGCTTTCCTTTCAACATATTCAGGTGCAATGTGAGGGTTGTCTGAAAGGTGTTGATGGGAATATATAGGAGTTGAGGGATCTTCTGGTTCTGCCCTTATAATGAGTGGCTCACTTAATTCCCTGGTCATAATCTTTTGAATCTCTACTGCCCTCTTTTCCTCATGGCTTAACCAAGAAGCCATGGCCATGAGTTCTAGATCTCCTAATGTTGTGTTCGAGTCAAATAGATTCACATTAGGAAGTGCCAAGTCACGTAAATAGAATTCTGATAACTTGGACTTATCTTCAACTGAGCTACTATCACACAAATGCATAAATTGATTGTAATTCTGGAACGGAATGGTGCCCCTTCATGCTAATGTGTTAATTTGAAATTGCAACCATTGGTCTTTAGGATATAATGCATAGGATTTAGCAGGTTGCCTACATTGCAAGGCTTCTATTGCCCAGCTGGCCATGCAGCCCATTTGGGCATCTCTTTCTTACAACTGTTGTTTTAAAACCTATGCTTCTTCTCCTACCCGAGACTCCTTTTCTTGCAGCAGTTTCGTTAACATCTAAACCTCAGCTTGTAGCTCTACCTATTTTTGTTGTCTCTCGGTTGTTTCCTTGTCTGTTGGAGGGCCTTCTTGCTACTGCTGCCCTCCCAAAATGGACAACCTATCTCCCTTATGAACATCCTGTAGCTGCAACTGCATTTTCAGTAGCTCACTCTCCTCCTGTAGTTGCGCTCTTTTTCTGATTTCTATGTGCTTCACCATGGCCAAATCCCTTCTTAATTCCTTTAGCTTGTCCTCCATGTGGCCTATGTCCTCAACTCCTTTAGATTTGGTGATTTGCATCCATGTGTGTGTTCTGACCCTCTATTTTTCTAATTTGAAGAATAAAGGTACAACAAATTTCTGTGGGATGATTTTCCCATCCTTTAATAGATTGTAATATGAGCCCAAATTAGGCTGAGGGGTTGGTTCAGGTACTTCTTTGGTCTTGCTCTCCCCCTGTGACTATTTGGCTTCCTTCTCCTCCAATTTCTCTGTTTCTTTTAACTTGGCTAGATTTTCCTATAGAGATGTTTCAGCTTCCTGTAGAACTTCCTTTGTGTCCATCAACTTAATTATCTCTTTCCATGTGGAGGTTTTTGGGCTTCCTCTTTCATAGGTGATAGATATCCTGGAAGGAGACTCTTCCTTATTTTTAGTGGGTGAGTCCTCAATGACAATTGGTTCCTTTGATGGTGGTTGGGGTTTGCCCACTTTGATCCTTGTGCTTTTTCTAGCTTTGAAGTACATGGAGGTTTTCCTTTTTCTTTTTCCTTTTTGTTTGTAGGTGTGCTTAATGCAGCAAGCACAACTGCTACTTTTCTTGCCAACATTTCAGGGGATTTTTCTTTTTGTTGTTCTTTTCCTTCGGTTCCTGTAGAAATCTCTATGCCCACTGTTTCTACTTGTGTCACTGATATCTCAGGGTGTGCCTTTTCTTTCTCCTACTGGGTGCTTGCCTTGGCTGTGGCAGTCTTCTTTTTGGCTTTCTTGACCTTTTTCTTTTCATTCTTTGTCCTTTTCCCCTTCTCTGTTTCTGTTGTTGTCTCCTTTTCTCTCTTACACTTAGCAGTCTTGTCAAATTCCTCTTTTTCCTTCTTTTCTTCCTCTGTTTTGCCCTCTACATGAATGTCTTGTGCTCCCTCATCATTGTTCTTCTCAATTTATTTAGTTTTCTCCCCCTCATCGCTGCTGGATGGGCTGATGTTCTCAGCCAAAGTTCTGATGTTGTCATCCTTGGACATATTTCTGAAGATTTCCCAAGCTATGGGGATAGTATAGGTGTGTAAAGCATCTACCACCAATAGTTTGATGAGCCCATGGTGGGCCAACTGATCTGAGACCCATGCATTTAGCTTTGTACCACATTCAATTAAATACTAAAGGAGGAAATATGGGATGCTCAGTTTTCTAGCTGGAGGCAAGTCCATCCCATACCTCAATTCATGTAACAACCTTAAATGATAACCATAAATGATGTTGAAACTCCCTTCGCATGTGATATACTTCATTATTTGATAACTAAATTCACTCTAGAGAGGAGGAAAGCTTGTCCTTCTGACCCCATTTTTATCTTCTATAGGATGCTCCTCAGGCAGAAAAAATGTTTTCTTAGCAACTTGTCCCAATGATTTCTCCTCTCTGCTCCAACGGAGCCCCAATGGGAGGCTAGTAATTCTACTGATGAAATCAGGTGTAAGTTCTAGGGTCAAGCCCCTAAAACTAACTGTGGGATGTGTCTTCAAATGTGGTCTTGGAGACATCAAAAACTCTTCAGTCACATCCTCATCATAACCATGAACTTTTTCAAAGAAGGATATCTAGTTTACCCTGGTGAAAAGGTCCACCTCCTCAGGTTGCTCATATAATTTTCTAGAGTTTAAGATTTATTTTCTCATGAATCCTCCTGGCATGGTGTTGAGTGCTTCTTTTTGTGTTTTAACCAGAAAAGAAAATGCTCAAGTGGAAAAAAACAATGAATCACTAAAAGAGAGGATAGCCGAATTTGGTTTTTTTTTTGAAACCAAGAAGGAATCTCCCATGTGCTTCTTACAACATCAAATGGCAATAATTCCCCTATTTTAAACTACTATCACTGTGAATTTGACTTTCTGTTTTTGAAAAGAATTTTTTTTCTACAGAACAGAGGATAAGGACATAGGTTCTTTTCTCAGCAAGTGGATAGATATGCAAATTTGTTTTTTTTCACACACACACAAGCTGGTCTTTAATGTTGCATGTATCTTTCTTACAGGAGAATTTGAAAAAGGATGAGAATATTTCAAATGCAGAGAGAAAAAGAAATTGTGTAGACTCAGGGAAATATGCAGGAAGACTTTCACTTTTTTCAATGCACAAGCATACTTTCACTCTCATTTTTCTATCTAATGCCATGTTCAATTCACCACCTTACTCAAACAAATCATGCACAGAGAATTTTTCCTGAGCCTACCCCATTTTGAGCTTGAATTTCGACGAAAATCCTAGCTTTTCTTTTTGCAGAGTTGTTCTCTTCCTTTCGTGTAGAACCCTTCCTGTAGAAATCTCCCGGCTCATGTAGAATGAAACTATGCTCCTGTAGAGCCCGATAGGCGGGAAATTTTTAAAAAACAGGTAGAAAATTGGTGGAGGATGACTGGTTAGCTGCTCTGGAAGTGATAGGTGCGTACTCAGTTGAGAACGTTGTGAATGAAAAATAAGCAAATGGTGGTGAATGTCTTAACTAAGTTGTCTTTTAACTGCTGACATGATTCATGGTGAGGAGATGAGGTGGCTAGACCGGACCGTTGATCCTATGTTCGGTTCATAATGTTTCCACATGCCGTCTGACCACAATCACCTCCATTACTCCTGTTATCCGCTGCCACCACTACAAATCACAAATATTTCTTCCTGAATGGACATACCACATGTGCTGGCTGGGTATCTGATCAGCGGTTTTGAATTTGATGGGGCTCGTTTGAATTCCACAATGATGTGTAACTGAACGAGGGTGGCTAGTTAACTAACCATTGATTCCATTCAATCCAAACCATTCCCATAGTCACGCATCCTTGAAATATGATTCATGTAATTGAGGAATAGGCCATTTAGGCACTTACCTGCTCCGTCGCGGCCGTGTTATGCATATTTCGGATTTTGGAACCCATTTCTTCATTGTTATTGTTTCTTGCGCTCTGCATGCTCAGTCTTGAATTTTGCTAATGTTCACACATTCAAACAGAGCTCCTTGCATGTTTCATATGCCATACTCTGTTTTCCTTGTCTTTGGAGTATGTCTTTCAGAGGGAACAGCTGCTATAGGAATCCTGTAGGATTTCCTGTAGTTGCTTCTCCTCCTGAAATTCAAGCTAAAATGAGTAGGGCTACAACTGCTGACGAGCGTCTTGGTTGACAAGGAACCATAGATGGAGGGTATCAAGTATGGTGAGTGAAAAGGCTGCTGCTTTGATTTGTCATTAAACTTTTTGTTTGCAGCATGAAGGAAACAAGATTTCTGTGTGTGACTGTGTAGGACAAAAAAAACGAGTGCAATGAAGATCTACAGAGATGGAAAGGGACGACATATGGTGGGGGATGTAGGAAGGAAGGTTCACAGGCCTCATAGACAGATTCCCAACCCTCAGGTCCTCTTCTGAGATCGATTTCGGCTTTGTTCTAGAGTCTACAAGATCCTCTTGTAGAAGATACAGAGTTTCCTGTAGGAGGTGGAATTTCAAACCAAATGAGACCAAATCTTGGGAAAGGGGAAGGGTGATTGAGGAATGGACTATGACGGATGCATGCAGCCTAGTCTTTTCCTATGTCTTTGTCTTGTGCGATCCTCCTAAAACCTGTAATGACCTTCCCGCAACCTGCAATTTATTCAACAAAAATTAGGTTTATTTTTTCTTTTTTGTCTCTCTCTCTCTCTCTTTTTTAGTCTGAGATAGTTGGGGTGCCTCCAGGATGTTTTCTCCCTCACTATTTGCCCTGGGTGCCTCCAAGAGGTTTTCACCCAAGGATCCTTAATTCCTTTTTTCCTTTTCTGTGTTTTTTTTTTTGCTCATGGTGTAGGTGGAGTGGAGATAGAGACCTTTTCCACTACCAATACTAATTTACCAAGAGTCTCAATGAACTCTTTCTTGGAAAGGGGCTTCCTGTAGATATTTAATCTATGCCCATTGACAAACATAGGGATGGATTCTTCGTCAATGGTCTAAATAAGGACTAAACCATTGTCATTACATGTTTCCACTATATATGCTCCCAGCTATCTTGTCCTCAACTTGCCCTTGAAATCCTTGTATCTTGAATCATATAGCAGCATCAAATCTCCTGGCTAAAATTACTTTTCTTTGAGGTGTCGGTCATGCCATACCTTTCTTTGAATTTGGACTACCTCTAAGTGGAGAAGGGCCTGCATTCTCTATTCAGCTGAAGCAATCTTTCTTGTTGTGCATGGCTGAGATCTAGGTCCAGCTAAGCTGCCAACCTCAATGTGTTATATTCTATGGAAAGAAAAGCCTTCTTCCCGTAGACCAGCTCATAGGGTGTGAAACCTATTATAGATTTCCAAGTAGTGTTATAGGCCCAAGTGGCCTCAACCAAGTGATCTGCTAAATCTTTTCTATTGCTGCTCACTACCTTATTCAAAATCCCTTCCAAAAACCTATTAGTAACTTCCACCTATCCATTTGCTTGCGAATGATAAGTGGTGTAAATTCTGTGCTTAATCTTGTGATGAGTGAGCTGGTCTTCAATCAGGTTAGAGGTAAACTGACTTCCTTGATCTGTGACTAATTCTCTCGGGTAGCCAAACTTGTAGAAGATATTTTCCCCCAAAAACTCAGCTACTTTTTCTTCTGTTGTTGCCTTGATTGCCTTTGTTTCTACCCACTTTGTCAGGTAATCCGTGCACACAATGATGTAGGACTTCTGTTTTGAAGGAGGGTTGATAGGACCCACAAAGTCCATGCCTCACTTCTCAAATGGCTCGAAAGTCACTTGAGGCTGCAAGGGCATCTCATCCTTTGGAGTAGGATTCCCCATTCTTTGACATCTTTCACATTGGCTGATGTATCTCCTAACATCTTGATGAAGAGTGGGCCAATAGTACCCTACCTGTAGAATTTTGAAGGAGGTTCGCTTTGCTGCAAAGTGGCCCCCACAGGGCCCATCATGATAGGTTAGGAGGATGTCAAAAACTTCCTCCTCCATGATGCATCACCTCAAAATCTAATCTGGGCCAAGTTTAAAAGGATTGCCTCCAATCCAAGTGAATGGGGCACTTTTCCTCATGATCTTGCTCTTTTCTCTTGAGGACAGGTATGGCAGAAACTGTGTTGAAACCAAATAATTTTCTATATCAGCAAACTATGGAGAGAGTACTGAAATAGAAAACAGGCATTCATCTAGCATTTTATCATGCACCATCCTTTCTTCACTTGCAGGAAAATCTAGTCTAGACAGAAAATCAACAACAAGCTTTTCCTTACCTGGCTTATCAACAATGATTAAATCAAATTGCTACAAAAACAGTAACCATCTAATGATACGAGCATTTACATCATGTTTATTCATCAAATACTTAATTGCAGCATGATCAGTATGCACGAATGTTTGATAGCCAATGATGTAGTGTATGAACTTGTTCAGGGAATGGACTATAGTCAGGAGCTCTTTCTTGGTTATAGTATAGTTTAACTCTTCCTTGGACAAGTTTTTACTGATAAAATATATGGCATACGATAGCTTCTCTTCAACTTTTCGTCAGGCTACTCCTATGGCTTTGTTCGAGGCATCCGTGTGAATGTGGAAAGGTAGGGCCCAGTTTGGACCTCTCAAGATTGGGGCAGTTATCAACTTACCTTTCAAACCATCCAGAGCCTCTTGAGAGTTGTCAGTGCATATGAACTCAGCATCTTCTCCCAAAAGACCAAAAAATGGAGAGGCTAGCTTACTAAAATCTTTAATGAATCTTCTATAATATCCTACTAAGCCTAGAAAACTCCGAACATCCCTTACTTTTTGAGGAGGCGGGACCCTTTGGATGATAGAAATCTTCTTGGGATCCACCTATAAACCTTGCTGAGAAATTGTGTGACCCAGCACGGTCCCTTCAGTCATTAGGAATTCACATTTATCAGGACTGAGGGACAAGTTCATTTCAATATACTTGGCTAAAACATTCCTCAGGTTAGTCAGAGCTTCTTGGAAGTTAGAACCATAAGGGGTAAAGTCATTCATATATATTTCCACTGAATCATGAACTAGCTCAACGAATATGCTCAGTACTGCTCTCTGGAAAGTGGCAGGAGTGGTGCATAACCCAAAGGGAAGGACTTGGTAGGCAAAGATACCCCATGTGCAAGTGAAAGTGGTCTTATCTTGGTCTTCCGGGCTAATTTGGATCTGATTGTACCTGCTAAACACATCTAGGAAGGAAAATAACTTCTTCCCTCCCAGGCCATCCAACACTTGATCTATGAAAGGGAAAGGAAAATGGTCCTTCTTGGTGGCTTTGTTAAGTTCTCTATAATCTACACAGATTCTCCACTTCTCATTTTTCTTAGGCACAAGCACTAAACGAGAAACCCACTCACTGTTAGAGATGGGGTAGATGAATCCTGCATCCAAAAACTTTTGCAGTTCATCTTTGACAATGTCCTTAAGGGCTGGATTATTCCTCCTTTGTGGCTGCCTGACTGGTTTACAATCCTCTTTGATGTAAATGTGATGGGTATAGACTGAATGGTGGACTCCTTTCATCTCCTTATAGCTCCAAGCAAAAGCATCCAAATGGCTGTTCAACAAGCTACACAACTCTTTCTCCTGTGAGGGGGATAGGGATGAGTTGATCTTCAAGTTTCTTTCAGGGCCAAATTCCACATTCTTAACTCGGAAAGAGGTCGGATCAGCCACACAGAGATCAACTAAAGCACTGGCTTGGGTTTCTTCCACCAACTCTTCTAGTGGTATCACACTGGGGGGTAGATTTGGAATCAAATTCTCAATAATATCATCCTTGGTTTGAGGACCTCCCCTAGTGGCTTCCACTATGCACAATGGTGCAGAGTAGACTTCATCCTCATCTTCCTCCTCCAACCAGAGAGGTAAGTCACGTTCTAGCAGAGGTTGGGTAGGAGGATATAGGACTAGATGTTTGGACATATGCCCATTCTTGATGGTCATGCTCCTAGAAAATTGATGTAAGTATCTACAATAGCTAACCAAGGCCTTCCCAATATTAGGGGATACCTAATGAGTTTTTCCTTTGGTTGAAGGACCAAGAAGTCAGCAGTGTACTCCCAGGAATCATTGGAGACCATGACATCTTCCACAATCTCCTTAGGAGTCACAGTGGAGCGGTCTGCCAACTGTAGTATGGTTGAGGTCTTTCTTAGGGAACTCTAAAGGTTGAGTTTGAGAATAATGTCCCTAGTCATTATGTTAATGGCAGCCCCTATATCAATCAAGGTGTGGGGGATTATGTTACCATTGATGTGGACATTGACTACAGGACTCCCAGGTTTCAGATATTTTGGACAGATTACCTGTCCCAACATGAGGTCAGACAGTTGTCCTATGAAATTGATAGTTGGGACATATCTCTTAAGCCTACTTGGGTGCCTAAAGCACTTCTCTTTGATCAAATTATTGTAGATTGGTACATCTTTTATGGCCTGTAGAAGTGGTATTTTCACACATAACTGTTTAATTTCTCCCAGAAGTTCAGTTTCTTCTGGGTTTTGTTGCATGGTTTCAGTTAGTCTCTCAGGAAAGGGTGGAATGGCTTTGGGTTCGCTTTCCTATTTCTCTTCCTCATTCTCCTTAGGAGGAGGTTGGCCTGTCTATTATTTGGCTTTGGGTTTGGTTGAGTAGGTATCTAGGGTTGCCTTGAAGGAGCAAGAGGTAATGGTTGTGGTTGAGCAGGTGGTGGAGGCAAAAGAGAGGGAGGAGAGTTATATTGGGGCCTCCACCCCTGATGAGGTGAATTCTAATGAGGTTGTGGTTGAACGTGAGAATCAAACGAGTAAGCAGTTGATTGAGTATGGTATTGAGGAGGATCCGACCAAGGAGGGGGTGTGGACCAGGAAGGATGAGTAGGGGGTCCCCAAGAAGGCATGGAAGTGGCTTGATTGGGGTTGTAATAAGTCTGGGATGTCCCTTGCATTCCCTGCTGGTAAGGTCTGGGTGCATGTGGCCTTCTTTGGTTCATGAAGTAGAGTGGTTTAGTGGATCCTTCAACCCCTTGGTACATAGCTTTAAATCCGGGCAAGGAAGGGCACCAATTTGTAGGATGGTCTTCTTCACACACAAAACACACTTCTACAAAATTCAATGGACATTCATTCCTAGGATGCTTCCTGGTGCACCTGGGACAAAAGATGGCCAAAGCTCTCTTGGCTTCCTCTTGCTTCTTTTGAATTCACAAGGTATCCATTTGCATGGCAATGGTCTATCTCATCTCGCTTTTGAAATCTTCCATCTGATTTGCAAACTCCTTTTTAAGGAATGAACTAGATAAGGGGGTACTAGTTAAGAGTTGGCTTCCCCTACCTCTCTTTGTGGCTACCCTACAATGGTTTCTAAACATAGTCTTTATGTCATCATAAGGTAGCTGGTAGATGTCTCCCCCAACCAGCAAATGGAGGGTATCTAGAAGGTATTCAGAGACTCCTCTGAGCAAAACGAACTTTGAAGATTTGGGGTCAAGTGTGCATATGGCCCTTTTATAACTGAGTTTAAACATCTCTTCATAGTCTTCTAAAGATTCATCACTTCCCATGGTCATTCGAAAGATTTATTCTTTTTATCCTTTGACCTACAGTAATCGTGGTATTTGTTGTTAAAGGCTTGCTGCATTTGAGCCCAATTTGTGATACTGTTTCCAGGTAGCCCGATGAACCAGCAGACTGCTGCATCCTTGAGGATAGAAGGAAAGAGTTTCAACTTTTTCTCGTCTTCTGCATAGTCATAAGTTCGACAAAGGACGACAAACTAAAAGAAGAAGGTATCAGGGTCTTCAGTAGTCAATCCATGGAAGTGAGGTAAGGTTGAGGGACTTATTTTTTTTATTTTTCTGTCCCCATTGGTCTCTCAGATGGGAAAGGCACCTTCTACTCTCACCCCATTTCCTCTACTGTTTCTGTTTTTAGCCATGGTCTCAGGAGGAATGGTTTCTTTCTCTTCTTCTGTTATAGGATCCTCGTATATCTCTATAGGTTCACTTATAGGTTCTTTTGGATGACTGCCACCAAAGAAGAGAGAAGGGTGACTCAGCGATGTGGTGGGGGTGTTTGGTAGGAATTTTCCTTAATTGTCTCTGTTCCTATGAGGCATGAAAGGAAATCTCTTTTTTGGGTGATTTTTGTTTCTTTCTTTTTTTCTTGTACCTGCAAAACTAAAATTGATTGAACAACAAATTACAACTAACTGAAATCTATCTTGCTGAAATGAAAATGCAGAATTGAAATGAAAGCATGAAAGGACTAATCTATTTTGTTGAAATGAAATTGCAGAATTGAAATGAAAGCAAGAAATGATAATGTATGTTTGCTGAAATGAAATTGCGGAATTGAAATGAAGGCAAGAAATGCTAATCTACGCTTGCTGAAATGAAATTGTGGAACTGAAATGAAAACAGGAAATGGTCTAATCTACTTTTGTAGAATTGAAATTGTAGAATTGAAATGAAACAACTACTCTACTCTTGCTGAAATAAACAACTTAGTAGAAGGTTGTCGTAGAAAATAGAAGAAAAGCAGTAGTCACAAAATACTTCGACGCTTCCCCAGTAACGGCGCGAAAAAGATGGTGATCTCTAGTATTGCAACAATGATGCTGCAACTCCTAGGACTCCCTACTTTACTTTTATCAACCTGATAGTTCGTAACAAACTTGGAAGTGACGGTGCTATATGCACAAGTACTAGCTCTTATTGTAGGCTGTCACCTGATCAGCTGGCACAAGATTGCTAGGAGCTTAAGCCAACTTCTATGAGTTCATAGAAGAATATTTTAAGTGTGATGGATGAAAGCTGACTAAGAAGAGGCTAGTCTACTTGTAGAAAGAAAATGAAAGCTGAAAGGAAACACAAACCCTAGCAAACCCTAGTTTTACCGACTAACCCTACTTGTGCAAGAAAAGATATGTAAACTACTGAACTGGATGCCATTGACTCTTGAATAGGTAAAATTCATGTGTTTAAGCTACTTTTGAACGAAAATATGGGAAAATCATCTTTTTGTATTTTTGAGCAATTTTATGCAGAATTATTATGCATGTGTTTTAACTATTTTTGATTACGCAAAGGTTTATTGGTGAAAGGAAATGGCGTGGGAATCTACAGGAGGTTGGGAAGGTGTGGAGAGGACCTAAGGGGTCCCTAGCACCCTTCTGGAATTTTCACCATGCTAAGATCTAAAAAAATCGCTTGCGGGAACTTCTATAGGAAATTCTACGGGAAGTTCTACAAGAACAGGCTGAAAGTGGTTTTTAGAGGGTTAATGGTGGAAAAATGGTAGGGAAGTGGAAATGAAGGATGGATAGGAATGTTAAGGGTTCTAGGACCTGGTAAATGAAGCTCAGGATTGATGAGGATGGTTGGATTTGTTCAAGGACGAAGAAAGCAATATTACACAAAAATGTAGAAATTAGGGTAAGTTAGGAAAGTGTGGTGAATGAGTGAAGAAGATCTTGAGAGAAGGACTGGAGCAGGTTTTATGATGGAGGAAGGATAGGTTGGAGTGTCTTACAGGTGTTCTGCACAATAGTTTCCAAAACTGATCTAAGCAAAGACTAAAAAATACAAATATTTATCTATTTTGACCTGATTTTGACCTAGAAACTAGAAATATGATGAACAAAAGTTTATAGATAGGAAATCTTGCAAGAAAGCTATGGAAACTAAGAAATAATAGATCTAACCATGAAAACACAACTGATATCAACTTTTCCAACTCAAAATCTAACACTAGAAATTGCATTGGAAGCCAAGAATAATGTTTTTGTGGCAAGAAGTGTGCTTTGGTCTCAATTCATGGTTCCAAGGAAGGAGAAAGGAGATCAAGGACTACTTGGTAGCCTTGTTGTGGATATTTTTTTTTATCAAACTATCAAATCAACCTGAGGCATGAACAACTATCTTAATCATCAAAAACAACCTAAGTAACAAAGCAAGATTTTAACCTAAATAACAGAAATTAATCTATGAATGCAAGAAAAACACGTAAAAGTACACAAAGGAGGTACTGGTCACTTGGGTTGGGCCAAAACCCAAGAGCTACAGCCTCCTAAGAAATATCAGAGCTGGTGCAAAGCTGGATTCATCTTCATTGATCAAAAAATAATAGTTACATCACAAAAATTGTCTACAAGAAGAAGCTCGAAAATGTGTTGATACAAGGCTGCACTAAAGTGTGGAAATAGACTATCAAATGGCTAACCTACTAAGGATTTAAGCCTTCCTACTTATGCAAACGAGGACTCCCAACAATCCTCCTCTTTAGGGGCTTGGCTGCCCAAACCTGCAATTAACAACCACTTCACTAGACCTGCTCGACTGCACCTTGAAATCATCTTTGGTGGGCTATTGAAGTTCGAGTTGATGGTGGAGAACTCTAGAAAGGGGTCATTTAGTGTAGGGGACACCCCTCCTATAAATCCTCAGCCTTTTTTCTTCGAATTTTGCTGCCAATCTGCTCATAAATGCCTGATCTTGGTCCAAAAATGTCCAAAAATATGTAATAGGCACGTATTAGACTCTGTGGCCATGTGAATATTCCCATTCATTCAATTAACATAAATATACTCAAAAGCATGCATAAAACTATGGAGAATGGTGCATTAAATGAGAACCATAGGCAAAATTAACCCATATAGTTACCCATTTCTGGGGCTCATCATTTTGGTAGAGGATGGGATATTCCCATGTTCACATAGTATGGAATAGGAGGTATACCAAACCCTCATCATTGCTTATGGTATCTTAATAAAAGATCTAATTAAGCTTTTGATTCCTTCAAGAATTTATGGATCCTAAAATTCTTTGCGTAGAGAGAAAAGCCTCACCCAAACTGGGGCTGATAAGAATTGCTCTCACTAGATTATAACGTCCCTGCCAAAATCTCATGAATAGGCCAAAATTATTTAAAAAAAATGAGGAACATTTTTGAAAACTCGGGCCTTATCTTCTAGGCTGGAAATGATTACCTTAAAAATCCTTTGTCACACATTTCCAAATCAATTTGTCCTTTGGGTTTCTATTTTGTGTAGATCCATTTCACAAGATGCTTCTCAGATGGCCATATCCTAACAAACATAAAAATGAGGGCATTATCTTTCATATATTATCCATACACTTCCAACTTGTCGAGTTGAACCATGTATTCAGTGTTTATTGCTAATTTGGGCAACCATCTATTCTTGAAATGAGATTTGCATAGTGATTGAAGAATTAGATTGTACTGGGTACTTTTTTCACCATTTGTCACCGTAGATTTACCTGCATTGTGTTGATGTTCACAAGTCACTACTTTTTTTTAGGAAGGGCTCATGCCTTCCACCGCCAGTGACCCCTCATTATTTCAATTTCCTTGTAGTAGGATGTTAGCTGTCACTAGTAGATGGTGTATTTTGAAAATTGTGCATAGACAAACCCTAACCATAGTAGACCACTAAGGTGGGCATGACTATAATATTAATAATAATTTAAAATAAATTTTTAATTTAGTGAATTTTATGGTTTATATATATGAATCATCAGTTTATGATTATGAAAGTTTACCATCGATTTACTTAGGTGTATTGATAGGTGTATTGATATAGGGTTTGGCCTTTTGAATCTCTCCCATCTATCTTGTCCTTCATTTTTCCACAATAGAAATCCTTAAATCAGACCTCAAGCATGTGGATGGATTATGGATCTCTAGACACAAATGAGTAGCATAATGGCATAATTCAAATTTTGAAAAACACAACTCACGCTCTAAGGGAGGCAGTGAATTCATAGTTTACATGAGGTGGTTTTGGATTTACCATTATAAGGATTGGATCCACATTAGCGGGAGGTAAGTTCTAGGAGATAAAAGATAAGACCTCAATATTAGGACTTCGAGATCTCATCCAACAGTAAACAGTTAAAACCATTTATGAGCCTTGTGGAGAGAGAAAATTTGAATTTTTTTTATTTTTTTTTTACTCATTTCCCACAATCATCACACTTTTTGAGATATAAATATGTACTGGGAAGCACAGTTTCAATGTGTGCAACCTGTGTCAATGTAGTCTGTCTTAATGTTAAGTGTGTTGATCCAGAAAAGTTTGGTTTCAGTGAATATAATCTTGGATTCTTGGAAATTATAGAAAGGGTATGCTTTTCTCTTTGTAGGGGATGATTGCAAAGTTTGAATGAATGATTATTGATATATATTCAATATCATTTGGTTGAATGTGACAAAATGACCTGTAGCAAACCACATGATTCCTCCCTTTTTTTCTCAAAATATTTAATTAGGTTAAAATATCCAATGATGATCTAAATTTCATCGTGATTAAGGGATCAAATTGATTCAGATTACGATACAAATCATACCTTTGGTATAGGAAAATGAGATATATACATAATTATCAAGCAAGCTAACCACTTGTTACTCATGTAATGAAAACTAAAAGAGAGTATATGTGGGAAGGAACTCAACTCCTATAAGGTCACTTCAAGGGGGTTCTAAAGGATAGTTAGACCCTTGATACTCCCTTTAGCATCCAAAACCATTGTTTCATATCCTTTCTAACATTGATCAACAATCTCCTCAATCTCTTTACTTGATTTTTTTCTTCTCCGTAGGATTAGAACCGAAGGATTTCCCTTGTTTATTTGATCTTTAAGATACCTTTACTTACCTTTGTTCCTGAGGCCGTATATATTCTAAGAGACAATATTCATTCAGTAGAGTGCTTGGTGGATCTAAACACCTTTGATAGTGCAATCACCTAGACAATATTCCCTATATGCTTTGCAATAGTGTGGTTTGAGTCTTTACTAGTTCTTCTATGTATTTCTTTTTATTTCCTTAATCATGTGTCCCTTAGCTTTTCCTTTCTTCATTTTAACACCAAACATCATGGTCATAGATCAAAGCTCATGTTGTCCTACCATTCCTTGGCTCCTCAACTTGAGATAACCTGGTAACATTGTCCTTTATGGTTCTCTCAAACGGTGCTCAAGTCATGATTTTACCACTATTTAAGTATATGTGTGTTATAGACATTTTTGTGCCTTATAGCTATAAGCATGAAATGTCCATAAACCAAGGGATCCTAAGTCCCTAAAATTGTTGTTCCAACTCCTAAAGAAACAAGGTCAACAAATTACAGCTTCTCCTAGAAGTTCTCCACCAGAAACTGCTCAGAACTAGTCAAATCAGGATCATTTCAGCTGCTCCACTAGCTAGCTGCGTTGCAAAGCACCCAAATACACTGGCTAGGTGCATTGCAACACACTTGAATGCACTACCAGAGTGCGTTGAGTGGGAAATGACAAGTGGCAGAGTCATTCCACGAGGTGGAGAGACAATGGAAGCTTCCAGAATCTTCTCCAATGACACTTGCCTCACTGAATTCGACCAGTGATGAGTAAGAGGCTCTCAGTCTCCAAGTGGAAGCAAGAACTGACAGAGAGAGGCCACTAATCAATTCATGAGCTGACTCATCCTCTTTTCATACATCTATATATGGATCCCTCACCAAGAGATCCAGGAGGCTGGAATTTTGTACATTGCAGAGAATTGTTGTTGGTTTTGAGATAGATATCAGAGTATTGGGTGATTTATGCTTTGTTGGAGGTGAAGAGTGGATTCTATGCTGGGAGGTTGATGCTGGATTAGGAATCATCGGTTGTAACTCCTCCTGGATCTTCTTGTTTTATCAATAAAACTATTTGAGTTTCTCCTACATGCTTGTATATCATTGATGATTGTTATATTTGTATGTTTAGCTTAAATCTGATCCTAAGCTTTTTATGAACATAAATCCATGTCTTTGTGTAGTTTCCTTCTTCTGTGAAATTGCAGGAACTTGGTGACGCTGGGAAAGTAAGGGAACAGGTAGCTGGAAGCTGTCAAAGAGGAGAGAGATTGGATCAAAGGACTAGCGCAAGACATAGGTTGGTTCATCCTATTCCTCTTCGTTTATAGTTCATAAAGGAGAATACAAGAGTAGATTTCCCTGTTTGTTTGGGAGGTCACTGTCACACCTCAGTGGGATAGGGTCGTTCTGAATAGACACTTTTCCCGATAACAAAATGGCGACTCCGCTGGGGATCGTGTCTAGTTAGTTTGTTTGTGTTTCTCTTGTTGTTCGTCTCATAAACTTAGAAGTAGCGAATCGAACTGCGTTTGCCATTTACAAATGAAAAGTAGACATCTGCTACTTCAATCCATTCACTGGATCTGTTTATGATCTGAACAACTGATTCACAAATGATCTGATTACCCTTTTTGATAGCTCTTAAACCTCTTTTAAATCAACCCTCTGATTGTGCATTACTGATTGCTTTTACTCGGCCAAAAACCATAGATTAAACTGCAAACCGTGACCCAGAACCCGGATAGAATTCTCATTTCTGCCCCAGCGCAGGTACTGTGAAGAGTTCCTGCATTTCAGCGCAGTTACCGTGAGGACAACCTGCGTTGCAATCCAGTTTCTCTGTGTAGCAGGTGCGTTGATCAGCTTAGCCTTGTGCAGCTGAGGTTCTTTGCTCATTTTTTCGAGTTTTGCCTCTGATTTTTGCAGCCTGTGATCAGTGTGTGTGTCTGTTTAAAAGCCCCTCTTCTTTGCCTTAATTCCGCCTCAGTTGTATAAAAGAAACTGTATTTGTTTTTGTGTGTTTGTTACGTCATTTACAGTTTCCCATTGCAAAAGTAGAATAGTCATACCCTCGTCCTTTGATTTAGATCTGTCGTAAGTGTCGATTTTGATCTTAGGAGAAAGTTTATTTGTTGTTGACAGTTGATTATGCTTTTACTTTTGCCTTTGGATTGAATTTGTGAATTTCTCGTGTCGAAACAAGTGTTTACTTCAAAATCATAAAGTGTCGTAATTGTATCTACCTTTTGATTTCGAAAAGAAGCTTGTTTGTGTTTTTCACTTGAAAGTGAATTCAAATTTGTACAACAACTTTCTTTTTAGGCATCAATATTAAGAAAGTAAAAAACAAACACATGCACATGTGCATTTGCATATTGACAGTCTGTTTGGCTTGATTTAGTAAAAGTGCATTTACAGTGTGATCTTTGCTCTTTGAGAAAAGATTGTGTCTTTCTTTTCCCCTTCTAGCTAGGATTTTCATTGCTGAAAAGAGATAAAAGCTTGCTTATCATCTTTAGATTGCATTTTAGGAATTATATCTACATCTCATGGTGAACCCAAAATGCAAACCTCATAAGAAAGATCAACCTAAAATAAATTCAATGAACTTAACAACGCTTTGTAACTTAACGCACAACATTTAGAGGTCTAGGCTAGAGATGTATTCCGGCGTCGTAAAGCCTGGTAACTGTTGACCTCACTGATGGTTGGGTGATTCCTCCACTTTGAGACGATAAGTGCCAGTACGGACTTGTGCTCCCACGTACCGTCGAGTATATATTGGGAGACCCCTATAGGAATAAAACCTTTATCCATAGGAAGCCGTGTCGGCTGCCCTACTGATCGCAATGCACCGAACACAGCATTCGGGAAGATTGACTGCCGTACCGTAAAAAGTATTCTGCAGTTTTGCGATTGGTTTGGTACTCCCTCTACCTAGACCTCCAGAGCAGTCCCTTTCGTTCCTTTTCAGACTCCTTAACGGAAAAGGTCCATCTGAGCACTTGTCACTTCAGGCTCATTAAAAACCAAAGGAGACTAGAGTCATCTTTTGTTTTCTCTCGACTCTTAAAAACTGAAAAAACAAGTTGTGTCAAAGCGTGTTAAAATTTATTTTAAACGGAATATTCATACCCTCTTCCTACATTGATCTTTGGGTTGAGAAAATGGAGCCTACCAACCAAGGAATTCCCCTTGGTGGAAATCCTAGTCCCTTCTCCTCTTGCGGAGATGTTGGTGCGCCCCATATGGCCACATTGTCACTTCCAGGACTGACAATTGGCTTGCCAGTATGCCTCTTCTCAACCAATGTCATTCAGAACACCACTATTCCTAAACAATCGAATCAACAATTAGACGAGTCCAGAGTTACCCACTAGCCTTCTACTTCCTCTAATTCTTCCTCCCCTCCTTCCTCTTCGCTTAATGGGACTGGTAAAGCTAAAAACCAAGTTCCTAAGGAGAAGAAGGAAAATAAGAAGAAAGAGAAAAAAAGAAGGAGCCAAAGGTGAATGGAGGAAAACGAGTGTCATCTAACGAAAATCCACACACAGCACCGACTAGGCCTAAATTGCCATGTGTCATTTGCAGAGGAGACCACTTTCACAGAGATTGTCCTTGCATCCCCCGGATACTAAGGGACTGGTCTCCTCGTTTGCAAAATCCGGTGTCATCAACCTCTCGAGATCATGTTGAAAGCACACCGTCAACTAGTGAAAGTGAAGCCCCAGGACAAAAAGGGAAAGCTAGATTTCCTTGTAAACTGTGCGAAGGCGACCATGCCCTCCACTGTTGTCCCTTCTTAGACGAGGCTAAAAGAGTTTTGGATGATCGTCCGGTTTCACCGTTACGACTTCCTCCTGGATATAAAAAACTCCTGCTGAGTCCGTCACTAGTTGAGAACCCAGCTGGCCCGCTCAAGTGGTCGGCTGAAGCGTCTATCATTAAAGATAAACCAACTGAATCCATACCAGACGAAAGTCAAAAGGTCGAGGCGGCAGTTGACGCGGTCTTGCCTTCAGAGGTTTTATCTTCCGATGATACAGTCACTGAAGAGAACAAGGATGACACCGTCCAAATTCTCTTCATCAACACAGACTCTGACGAACATGGCGGCAATCCACCCATTCCTTTACTGCAGGAAGGAAGTTCGTCAGAGCCATACCCGGCCATCTACTCGGTCCCACCTCCAAGCAACCTAGTTGTCTCCTTCGATTGGAATCAACTAGGCAGACCCCGCCTACCAGCAAGTGTACCATTCTGAATTATCGTTCAAATATATAGAATGGTCATGGCTGGTACCATAATAGATGAGGGGGCTTCTGTGAGTATCCTTTCCTCTATTGCTTGGAAAGCACTTGGTTCGCCATCGCTGTTGCCTGAAATGAGAAATCTGACAGGCTTTGATAAAGGAACTAGTCGACCTTTAGGGATCCTTCCCGATGTGCCCATAACATTGAGAGGGAAGACAGTTCACATGAACGTCATGGTCATTCACGGACCCTTGGATTATAACCTACTCCTTGGACGAGACTATATTTATTGCATGGGAGCCATTGTCTCCTCACTCTTCAGAGTAATGTGTTTTCCGCACAAAGGAAGAGTGGTCAAGCTCGTCGACCAGCTTTCATTTCCCGGATCACGCATAGCAAATAGTCATATACCGTCCCTGAATGGTCTCTTCACACAAGAAATGTCTCAATCCCCAGTCCGTCCTCCCGATGAGCGCGAGTAATTCAGAGGGATATGACTGAAACCCAGGGGACATGCATCCTGGTCTGCTTCGGCAGGAAAACTTCGGGTATAGAGTAGGTTTCTGCGGGAGAATATGACTAATCTGTACCCCGTCCGTGATTGGAAGAGGGGTTATTCTAGAATAAGATTCTCTTGTCAAAGTTATGTGAGTTGACAGAACTAAGTCAGTCCCCTTTGTTTATCTCGGTAGACATCGCCGAAGAAGTGTTTTGTTCGCACCACAAATAGAACAATCTTTGGGTAACCTGTAAGAGGTAGGCCTCTCCCGATAGAACAAATTTTTGTCTGCAAATTGAGGGGTAACCTTGAAACCATATTTTATACCTGGGGGCATGCAAACCTTTTGGTATGCAAGTGAAAGAGCGATTATTTATCTGTTTTTTGGATTAGTCGTTTCCTAACTTATATAAAGAAAGGATGTGGGGCAAAAATCTAAAAGTTGTCGTTTTTATATGAGACATTCTTATCATATGACTGGATTAATCGAGCAGTTTTAGTGCATAGTTCAAGCTCGTTAAAAAATAAACATAAGACTGAGCAAATGTTTCCACCCGCATTTAAGCTCGTTAAAAAATGAACTATCCCCTGGTAAATAACCACCCTGAATGTAGTACTTCAGCCATTAAAGCCTTGGTCGTGTTTGCACCATCACCTCCACTTTTCCATTGGCTGATCATTCACCTCCATTTGATTGTTTACCCATTTTGAGGAACAGCTGCGAAGAGTGATTTCACTAGCCATCCTTGTGACACTGCCACGATTGGAAAATTCCAAACCTTACATGGAATCAGCTGCTACCCATTTTATCACTCGTTCATCAAAAGACGAGTCTTCTTTAAGCTCTTTTCATCTGACTCGTAAAATATGAAAAGATTGCCGAGTTCTGGCCTTCTAGCTCGTTAAAACGACCGGAAGCATTATCCCTCCTCTAGATTTTAATCTTTTTGGACCTGAGGGATTATTGCACAAAAAGATCGAGCGCTTGTTTTGTTCAGCTCGTTAAAACTATCGAAAACTCATCCCTTCTGTATTGTTTTATAATTTTTCGGACTTAAGGGATTAGATGAAGAAAAAGGAACTTCGGAGTTACCTTTACATACCTTTTCAGACACTCTAAAAATGAAAAGGATCGAGTTATCTTTGTCGTTAGACTCGTTAAAAAGATTAATAGCGACAAACTTGTCTTTAGGCGAGAACGAGTTTCACTATCGCTAGGCTCGTTAAAACATAGTGATGGGTTTGCCCGAAGGGAAAATTATAGAACAAGCATATGTTATCCTCCTCAAGCTTGACAAAAATAAAGAGGTACTGGTCAGCAATGACTGGGGAAAAATTGGGAAGAAAACTCAAAGAAACTTTATTGGTAGCAAGTCGCTCTTGAACATGACACTTCCACTCCGTGCCTGAGTCGGGTTGGGTTGTTTCATTCACCGGTCACATCACCACGGTCATGCCATACCATCCACATTTGGGGTAAATGCTACCAATCCATCACATAAGTGTCGCCGACATGTTCAAGAGAAGTCATCCAGAGAAGTCACCCGTGTCCCATCCACTACCATAAATTATACTTCATTCTTTCATGACCGCCACCCTGAACCATATATCACCAGATCGTTTTCACCTCCATCAAAATCATTTGCTCCGTTCCGTGTCATTGATGTGGGATTCATTAAGGCCCTCCTTTGACTGATCGCTTCTTGTCGACATCGGCTCATTATCCAAGAAGTTGATCTAGGAACAACCCCTTCAGTACTTTGAAGCTTGCATGCCTCAATGGCAAGTTTCTCACTTCCGGCGACAGGTATACATAAATGACCTTCGACCGAAAGATTTTGCATGGTGTTCGACGCCAAGTACTTTATTCACACCACGTGAATTGTACTGCAGTACCTTGAGGGTCATTATCATTATCGGTGATTCCTCTCATGCTTGTTAACAGTTTACATCATTGACTGGTAATCAAGCGATGCCTTTCCATGTTCGACTTCAAAACATTTCTCACATGGATCGACTTGTACTTCGAGTGAAGATCGGACGAGATTGAAGACCCCGGATCTAGTTTCATCCATCCGGGCTGTGATATATATTCAGGAAAAATAAAGACATTGAAATGTACAACATTGCAGCACAGATAATCATCCTACCAAAAGGATGATGACTTCATCAGAATCATCAGTCTACCATCAGACAATTGTCTGTCCTATGTACATGAAAATGAATTTATAAAGCTGAGCATGGGATGCCCGCCTCAGCTAGATCATGAAAATAGTATGAAGATAATGTATTGTATTGTATCTTATTACAGGTCTCCTCCCAGCATTGAAAGAACTTCGGATCCTCCTAATAAAGCATTTCACCCGATAAACGGCCTCATACTTTAGGGGGCAACTGTTATAGACATTTTTGTGCCTTACAGCTATAAGCATGAAATTTCCATAAACCAATGGATCCTAAGTCCCTAAAAGTGTTGTTCCAGCTCCAAAAGAAACAAGGTCAACAAATTACAGCTTCTCCCAAAAGTTCTTCACCAGAAACTGCTCAGAACTAGTCAAATCAGGATCATTTCAGCTGCTCCACTAGCTAGCTGCGTTGCAAAGCACCCAAATACACTGGATAGGTGCATTGCAACGCACTTGAATGCACTACCAGGGTGCGTTGAGCGGGAAATGACAAGTGGCAGAGTCATTCCACGAGGTGGAGAGACAATGGAAGCTTCCAGAATCTTCTCCAATGACACTTGCCTCACTGAATTCGACCAGTGATGAGTAAGAGGCTCTCAGTCTCCAAGTGGAAGCAAGAACTGACAGAGAGAGGCCACTAATCAATTCATGAGCTGACTCATCCTCTTTGCATACATCTATATATGGATCCCTCACCAAGAGATCCAGGAGGCTGGAAATTTGTACATTGCAGAGAATTGCTGTTGGTTTTGAGATAGATATTAGAGTATTGGGTGATTTATGCTTTGTTGGAGGTGAAGAGGGGATTCTATGTTGGGAGGTTGATGCTGGATTAGGAATCATCGGTTGTAACTCCTCCTGGATCTTCTTATTTTATCAATAAAACTATTTGAGTTTCTCCTACATGCTTGTATATCATTGATGATTGTTATATTTGTATGTTTAGCTTAAATCTGATCCTAAGCTTTTTATGAACATAAATCCATGTCTTTGTGTAGTTTCCTTCTTCTGTGAACTTGCAGGAACTTGGTGACGCCGGGCAAGTAAGGGAACAGGTAGCTGGAAGCTGTCAAAGAGGAGAGAGATTGGATTAAAGGACTAATGCAAGACACAGATTGGTTCATCCTATTCCTCTTCGTTTATAGTTCATAAAGGAGAATACAAGAGTAGTTTTCCCTATTTGTTTCTGAGGTCACTGTCACACCTCAGTGGGATAGGGTCGTTCTGAATAGACACTTTTCCCGATAACAATGTGCTAGAAGTTTTTCGCGTCCACTTAGGGCCTTAGTGTTCTTCTCAAATGTCCATTCCAACCTCCTCATTCATGGATAGATTCTCCAAATCTAGGTTTACAATTGATGCTTCTAGAGTATTTCTTTTTGTAGAAGATTTTTCCTATGGAATCTCCACATTTGATCCAACTTCATCATATCTTCAAGAAACTCAATGTTTTCATCCATATTCAAGAGTGAAAAATAATTATTTTCAGCTAGATCATTGGCTTCTCATCGAGCAAATTAATTTTTAGGGTTTCACCTTTTGTTTACTACTTTTTGAAACCATTAATAATTACATATTTTGTGTTTCCTCCAACCGTATAACTTACTAGATTGAGAATTCTCAGAATATGTGGTTGTACTCGTGACAACATTGTACTCGTGACAACATTGTACTCGTGACAACATTGGCAGCAGAATAGAACATGCTCATAGTCCAAGGGTTGGCATGAGACATCATCATCATAAATTTCAATGGACTTTGGGGAGGATGGGATATACACATGTACACATAGTATGGAATAGGAGGTACACCAAACCCTCATCGTTACTTCTGATATCTTAAATAAAGATTTAGTTAAGTTTTTTATTCCTTCGAGAATTTATGGATCCTAAAATTCATTGGGTAGAGAGAAATGTCTCACCCAAACTGGGGCTGCTAAGAATTGCTCTCACTGGATTATAACATTTCTCCCAAAATCTCATGAAGAGGCCAAAATTATTAAAGAAAACATGAGGACCATTTTTGAAAACTCCGGCCTTGTCTTCTAGGCTGGAAATGATTACCTTAAAAATCCTTTGTCACCCATTTCCAAATCAATTTGTCCTTTGGGTTTCTATTTTGTGTATATCCATTTCACAAGATGCTTCTCAGATGGCCGTATCCTAATAAAAATAGAGATGAGGGCATGATATTTCATATATTATCCGTACACTTCCAATTTATTGCGCCAAACCATGTATGTAGTGTTTATTGCTACTTTAGGTAACCATCTATTCTTGAAACGAGATTTTCATAGTGATTCAAGAATCAGATTGTATCGAGTACTTCTGTCACCATTTTACACTGCAGGTTCACCTACATTGTGTTGGTGTTCGTGAGTCACTACTTTTTTGTAGGAGGGGCTCATGCCTCCAACGCCCCGTGGCCCCTCATTATATCAATTTCCTTGTTGGAGGATGTTAGCTGTCATTAGTAGATGGTGTATTAAGAAAATTGTGCATAGCCAAACCCTAACCATAGTAGACCATTAAGGGGCACATGACTATAATATTAATAATAATTTAAAATAAAATTTTAATTTAGTGAATTTTTATGGTTTATATATATGAATCATCAATTGATGATTATGAAAGTTTACCATCCATTTACTTAGGTGGATTGATATATTTATTTTGGAATAGTATTTAGAATAATTTAATTTAATTATGAATAATTATTAGGTAGATGGTAGAGAATTAACCTCCACGAAACATTTTAGAATATTCATAACAATATAGACAAATAAAAGTTGACATTTCTCTCAAAAGTAGTGATTTCCTTTTTTCCATTTTAATTAAATTGATTATTTAAAAAAATATCATGTGAAAATTGTCATATGAAGTGAGTTATGGTTTTTTTGGGCACATAGTATTGATAATTCATGGTTTTGGTCCATAATATTATAACAAAAAAGTGGTTAGAGATTGAAAATCTGAAGTAAATATTTTGATTCTTAAAAATTAATCATATTTATAAATACCATCCATTTAATTTATATAATTAACAAAAACAATTAAGTTTTTTGAAACATCATAAATCTAACCCTATTTCTTGCTATTATCTTTATTTATTTATTTAAATATCAGGAATGGAAACATTTTCCCGGCTAACAATCAATAATAATGGCTATCCTTGAAATTTCATGAAAAGGAATCTTCGAAACGTCACTGTAAATTGACGATTAAATTATAAAAGAATCTTATTTTTACATGGAAAAGTTTTGTTTTGCGTCTTTGAATCTATTCTTTTAAATCTTTAATTCTAGTAAACGGAAGAAGAGTATTCGAAATTAAAATGAAAAGCTGCTCGTCAAAATATCATTCACGTTTGCACAATTATTCTGACGTTTTAAAGAAAACAAAAGATTAGCTACCACAAAGATTCTGTGTGGTAGAATTCTTTGCCTTCACGGTTCCTTCACCATAAAACGTCGCCCTTTGAGGAGTCAAGGGCCAGACATTACTTCCTATTATTCTTCGTTTCCCCCATCCCAAACTGTTTTTCCCTCAATTTCAACTGTCATTATGAGTTGTGATAATGCCTATTTTTATATAAACGCCGAAATATTATATTAATTCCTCCTTGGTAGCTAAGCGCAAGGACACGTCTATAATAGGAGGTTTCGAAGTTTTGTACGATTTGTAAATTTTCCATCAATCCTTTTCTGTTTGAGTGCTTTTGCATTTGTGTTTCTGCAGCATTAGGGTAAATTGCTCAGATACCGTTTGCTGCTTAATCATATTAAGGGTTAATTTCGTATTGGTTGGCTATGTATGTTATGGAGTAAAAGTTAATATGTAAAATTTACGGCATAACTTCCAATTTATCAAGTGTTAAAATTTACTGCTCAACTTCCAATTTATCAAGTGTTAAAATGTTAAAAGGGATTGCCGGTATAGTATACTAGTGTTATTATTCAAAATGAATTTAAATGGATTGTATGGGAAAATTATCTATAATTTTGTAAAATTCCGATGTTTATTAACATTCTTTATAACTAGCATGGAGAGAAGATAATTTTCTATTTATTACATTTAAAAATAATATTCACGTTACATAATAATAATAATAAATTTCAATTTGATCATTACGACGGTATTTCACTATTTCAATGTTCAACTTTGTTTTTCATAAAATGTATAAAATTTATATAAGATAGTAGAAAATAAAAAATATTATAATTTACTTGTAGAGATGTTTTTTTAGTCTTAGTTCATGGGAACTTTATAATTCTTTCATTGTTCTATATGAAGTTGATATATGCAATTTAATATAAAATTGATATGTGATCTGCAATTTATTTCTATTAACATATAGGATTTCTCTATCCCCGCACCCCCACCGACACAAACGTGAGTTTCCATGTTGAGTAGCTAGTTTATGATGTAGGTATATGTACATATACATTTCGAGGGCCTGCTTGCCTATGTATTTACGTTTTATACTTTAAGGCCAACATGCTCTCGGTTTTCATTAAGTGGCCAGAGGGCCAAGGTTGTAAATATGATCTAATTGTTGTACATAGTTTATGATAATATAATATAAATCCCACTTCACAGTAAAGAGTATTGGAGGTTTTGAGACTCCATAGTGGTATGAAACAAGGTGTTAGTAATAGAGAGAAGCCATGTTGTGACATAGAGTATATATTTTTTTAGAGAAATGATGGGTTATTATCGATCATCATTATTTCCATTCTAATTATTAGCTTGAGGAGGACAATGGATGGATGTTTGTTCTGATCTCCTAGTAGGTGAGCTTGGACTAGCTATGAGTTATTTCGATTTATGACGAAGAGGGTGCCTAAAATCCATGAAGAAACATGAGCTCTTGAAGCCCTATGTTGAGAAGTTTTGTGGCCGTAAGTTTCCCTAGAATGTATGCATCGTGGAAGTATTGCAGATCCAAGAGACGGGTGTACCACATGGGCACAAGTTCACAGAAGCAAAGTGCCATGGCTGAAGTCATAGTCTTTGGGTTGGTACCTTGGTTCTAAATATGTTGTTTCTTCTAGTTTACCATTCCCTATGGATTTGTAGCCCTCGCTCAAGGGTGTCCCATGGTTCAAATTCATTAACCACTTGGTCTGTGGTTGGGTGGGACATGGAGAGCCTTTATCGAGTTACCCTTTTTACTAAATATAAGTGTTCCCATCATTCTTTGTTGATTTATGGAATTATACTTGGAACCATAGATTTATGGTTCTTGTCTCAATTCTTGTATTTATTCATATATTCCATTGTGTATTGATGTGAAATACCTACTATTGTATGTTGTCTTTAGTGTATGCTTCTTCATTGTAAACCATATTCTTAGATTTATGCTAATATATAAAATTTTGTCAATTATTTTTCATTTACATTGTGAAATGTTGTAGTTATGGTTTATATGTGGAATTAATATTATAAGCATTATTTAATTACATTAATGTAACCAAATTACTTCTAGGCATAGAAATAGTCTTGTTAGGGTTAGCTGTAAGTAATGCATTTATAAGTGTTGTGGTTGAGGTAGCCTTGCCTCGTAAGGGGTTAGGAATGAGAACAGCGTGGTAGCAGGGCTTAGTTATAACACTGGACTTGATTAGGCTAGGATTAGATAGGAAATGAAAAGTAATAGTGTGTTCACTAACGGCTTGAGAAAAGTCGCACTTATGAGAATAGACAAAATCCATCTGAAAAGGTGGCTCGGGAGGAAGAAACACTTAGAAAGAATTAGATGAGTGTAATGACAAAGAAAAGATGAAAAAAGTTGGATAAATTATAACATTGAGAGATAGATTTATGAACATATAACATTTTTCTATGTGTTGGGGAAAATTAGTTATTTATAAATATATAAAATACATAATAATTCATGGGGAAACATTCTAGAATGGAACTTCTTCTTTTCTACTCCACTACATGTGAAATATAAACATGTTCCTTAATTATATAGGATATAATATTTTATATTATGGGGGTAGGGTTATGAAGCATAATCCGTGCCAGTCTTAATGAATGCATTGTATAGTCAAGTTTTATAAATATGTATGCATGTAATTTTTTATATATTGGGCGTAGGGTTTTGGAGCTAAACACTTATCAACTCCATGGAGTGTGATTCGAAAAAATGTTACAGTTGTAAAGTGCTTCATCATATCATGATGGAGAGGTCTCTAAGTAGAGAGGTCTGGCCCAATGTAGCGAAACCATGACATAATGGAGTAGGCTAAAGTTTAGATTTCGTTGAGGGCACAAACACACTATAGCCACACACTATGGTGACTAATCGAGAACACCACGTCAAAATGCTAGCTACAAGAGCCTCCAAGTTTGAATTTCATTGAGGGCACAAACACACTAAAGCCACACACTATGTTGACTGATCGAGAACACCATGTTGAGATGCTAGCTATAAGAGACATAAGATTGATCGATAAAATTTAGAAGATCATTAGTGGAGGACCATATTATAAGAAATGATATGGTTGGGTTAACGAGGGTCCAATAATTCAATGGGTGGGGCTGGCCCACGTTACTAAGATTACATGGAAATTCCATATTGGATATCAGGCCTTAAGGAATTCCTTGAAAAGTACCCTATGTTTGGTTTGGTGATTCCCATTGAATATAGGTTGCAACACTTGTTTACTTAATTGTCTTGACATCAGCCATATCAACAGGTTATAATATCATCACCATTGGTTCCCCTCTCTCCCCGCTATTGCTAGGCTCATGAACCTTCTGCTAAGATTTCATAAGGGAAATTTGTATTTCATTAATCAAATATGATATTAAATAAATAGAAGAGTGTTGTCTCAAGATAGGAAAACTATCTTGGACACACAATTTATTTGTTGAGAGATTATTTCAACCACACATAAATCTAAGAAAAAAAATAGAACAGACTCCTCCAGATAGAAATAATCACAACTGAGACAAGTGGGAACTACATATTCCAACACACCACCTTAATGAGTACCTGTCTCGATATCAATCTACAAAGTCTAGTTGTGGTCAAACATAAAAGAATATGTTGATTTCCATATAAATGAGAAACCATCCACCAAAATTCATGGGTTCCAACCGTTGTGATGAGCCTCATCATTGGGTAACTATATGGACCTTAATTCACCTCCTAGCTTAATCAAATCAACTCTTCTCATAATTTATTACATTTTTTGAATATATTTTGTTTAATGAGATTAGTCAAAGTGAGATATTATGTCTAGTGGACTAAGGTGCATTTAATGCAGGTTTGTGAGAGAAAATAAGGGATTTGGGCAAGATTAAAGGTTGAAACATGAATAGGATAAGGAAGAGAGATTCTAGGAGGTAAATACTCCTCATTATTCCTCTGTCATTTGAATTTTCCTCCATCAATCACACCAGCTCAGCGTACAAGTAACCAAGTCATGAAGATCAAAAGGCAGTCGAGCAAGTGACAGTGAAAGAGTTAGTTTATCCCGTGTTTGGGAGCTGAGCCTCCCTAGATTTGAGGAAGTCATTAGAGACTTCAATTCTATAAATAAAGAGGCCTAGAGCGTCATTAGGATTCAATTTTTTTCTGTAAAAACACACTAGTTATTTTTGAGCTCAAGACTGGTTGAAGACATTGCTATGTAATTTTATATTTTGATAATGAGAATGAGATTTTTCTTGATCCAACACTAAGTTAACTCAGAGGGTTGAAGCTCTTGGGTTAGGGCCCAACCCTAGCAGAAAACACACATATTCTTGTATCTCGAGTTTCGTAGCCGAGCCTCCCTAGATTTAAGGAAGTCATTGGAGACTTCAGTTCTATAAATAAAGCGGCCTAGAGCCTCATTACGATTCAATTTCTTTCTGTTTAAAAACACTAGTTATTTTGGAGCTCAAGACTAGTTGAAGACATTGCTATGTAATTTTATGTTTTGATAATGAGAATGAGATTTTTCTTGATCCAACACTAAGTTAACTCAAAGGGCTGAAGCTCTTGGGTTAGCGCCCAACCCTAGCAGAAAACACACAGCTTCTTGTATCTTTATTCTTAGATTGATTTCATAGATTCATGGTTAAATTGTCCTTAGAAGTATTTCATTGCAAGTGGTGTAGATTTGATTAGTTTGTTTATTAGTTTGCTTCCATTTGTGCTTCACTTCTGAAGTAGTTTAGAAGAGATAAAGGAGCATCAAAAAGTTTTAAATAGGTGTTTTGGCCTCACTTCTTCCTTTAGGGATCATGATTTGAGGAAAGGACTTCTATGTAGCCCAAAAAAGACAAAATTCTACTTTCCCATAGAATTTAGAGTTTTCTGTACTTAAGCCAGGATTTGATCAATTTTCAAAAGTAGGATCTAGTTATCAATTCTTCCATATCTAGTCCTACAATATATTTCATCAATGGTTCCATCTTATTTTGCATGCTTTCCTCATACATGAAGTAGACAACTAGTTCATTAAACCCTCTTTTCCTAGCTTATTGAAATTCTCATTATTTACATGATTTTTGGGCAAATATCAATGTTTGATGCAATGTAGGAGTTTTAGAAGTAAAGAGAGATCTCATAGCCAACAACCCCCTTCAAACTTCATCCATCCATGATAATTCCTTTCTTTCACTAAGACTGTCACCAATTTCATCATTTTACAAGGAAACTTCTCCAACCACGTTGAGCAAATCCAACCATCGCCCAACCTTGGTTTTCAGTTCTAGTTTTTCTTGCTTCATTGCATCCACCATACACCTTCCCTAAGCTAAATTTTCTTCAAAATCTACCCCTTCTATTTTTGCATATTGTTTGTAGACGAATCGAGCTTTTTTCCTTATTACTTGACCCTATTGATTAAATTGGTTCTTGAAAACCCATTTGGTTCCAATAACCTTTTTCCCTCCTAGAATTGGAACATGATCTAATGTATCATTATTTTCAATATCATCAAGTTCTTCATACTTATCTTTGACCCATAACTTTTCTTCTCTTTCTTGACAAAGTTTATTGGGTTCGATATGTGATAGTAGAGTCAGATTCACATAACTTGAAATGCCAACAAGTTTCCTTCTAGTTTGGATGCCATGTCTTTGATTTCCAAGAATCTGACTCTCATGATGTTCCTCATTTACATACTTGGAGGGTGTCATTGTCTTCAAACTTATGCTTGCTTCCTCATCTTCACAATCTAAATCTGTTTCATTCAGATCAACAGACCTCAAATCTAATTTTTCTTCATCATTTGAGTTCATATTTCTTTCAGGTTATTCTCATTGTGGAGCTATTTCATCTACTATTACGTTGATGCAATCTTCAATATTCTTTGTCCTCTTGTTGTAACACTTATATCCTTTGCTTCGAATAGAGTACCTGAGTAATATCCCTTCATCAACGCATTAATCAAACTTCCTAGGATTCGTTTCATTTCTTTTAATGAAGCACTTTCTTCCAAACACCTTAAGATGTCTAACTGATATAGGACTTCCCTTCCATAACCCATCGAGAGTTTTATCATTATTAGGCCTGAGTTGAGTTTTGTTTGACAGATATACTGTTGCCTTAGCTACTTCTCCCTAAAAGTTGTGAGACACTCCTACTTCATCTAACATTTCTCCAGCCATTTCCTGGATTGTTCTATTATTCCTCTATATTAATCCATTTTATAAAGTGTTCTAGCCATTGAGTAATGCCTCTTGATGTCATGCTTTCACAAAATTCCTAAAATTATCTTGAGGCATACTCTCCCACTCTCTCTGAGAATTTTATATTTAAGTCTTTCTGAGTTTCTATTGAGCTTTAAACTTCTTGAAATGCTTGAATGCTTCCCATTTTTCTTTTAAGAGGACAATCCAAGTGGCCCTAGATAAATCATCAATCAAAAACATGAAAAACCTCTCTCCTTTCAAGGTTCTTGCTCTGGTTGGGCCACAAATATCTTTGTGAATGAGCTCCAGAGGTCTGGATGAGGAGAACTCTTTCAATTTTAAATGAGTCCTAGTCTTCTTTCCAAAATGAAATGACTTTCAAATTATGTTATTAGGCTTTGATAGTCTTTCTAATCCTCTCACTTCTCTCATTTAGCTTACTTTTATAAAATTTTCAAAATTCATATGCTCAAGCCTCTTGTGCCACAACCTTTCTTCACTTGTTTTACATAAACAAAAATTAACCCTAGAATCGTCAAACACATATACATTATTGTGTGTTCTGATTGCTTTTCCCACCGGTTTTCCATCTTTATGTTGCTTATCTCATATTCTTTAGATCGAAAATTTACATCATAGCCATTATCACAAATTTCGCTAACACTGAGAAGATTGTGCTTGAGACATTCTACATACAACACATTTTGCTCTTCTAGTTTTTGATCAAGACTAACTACACCTTTACCTTGTTGGAGCATTGTTTCCAAAAGTGACATTACTTCCTCTATCCTTTTCCTTAAGTGACATAAATTTTCTTTTGTTCCTAGTCATATGTTTGGAACAACCACTATCCACATATCATTTTCTTTCTTGATTATAAGCTCATAAGGTGAGACCACACTGATTGTTATTTTGGTCTTTTAATTCCATCTCCCTTTAACCTTTTATACAGTTGTCTCTATGAAATTTTAGGACATAGAAAGGTATTCAAACCTACATCTGTGCTCACTGGACTTTTGCCCAAAATTATTACATTTGAAGCATTCTACTTCACTTAGTAAGGGAGAGAAGACATTCTGATGTTTGAGAGATAAATTTTGATATTTAGGAATACGATGCATATTATATCTAAGATTTTCATCTCTTTTAACTTTGGTCCTTCTACAATATATATATTTATGTCCAAAGATATGAAACTTATAACAATGACCATAGAACAAATAGGCATGCCTTTTATTTAAATCATTATGATATTATGCAAGAAAATACCTTGATCATTTGAATGGTTGGTTCATCCTCCACTGAAGATCTCCTCTCTTCCCTTCTTCTCTTTTGTATTCATTAATTCTTTCAAGAATATTCCTCCCATTTCTTTCTGATTCTTCTAATCCTACTGACCTCAAGATTTTTTTCCCCTTAGAAGATTCTTGTGTCTTAGAGTAGCCCATACTGGTTTTGATTCTTGAGTGCCTTTCACTATTTAGGATTTGAACTACTCTCCTTGTCCCTTCAACTAATTTTCCATTTAAGCCTTTCTTAATCATTTTTTTCTCAAGATCAGTTCTGAGAGAGACAACCTCTGCTTCAAGACTCTGATAGTTTTCTTCCCACAATCGGATCATATCTTGAATAACCTCTTATTTTCATTTAGCCTCATCTAGTTTAAATTTCAAAGACAGAATATCATCTTTTCATATCATTGCTTCTCACAACAACACTTCCTCTATGCTCTGCCTTCATTGTCAAGAGTTCTTCACCGAATTCTGTTCAGCACTACCTTTGTAATTATCCACACATCCCTCTCACTGTTCTTGTTACTATATTAGATAGAGCCCTCTGAAGTGCTTCAAACTCTTTGTCTCTATGCACTTTTCTCACAACACAACCCACTCACACATTTTCTCAACTCCCCCATCTTCTTCATTGTTGGTGATGGTTTTTGTTTTGCTCAGACACTTTACGCAAGGAAGTATTTCATTTCTATCCTTTAGCTACCCAACTATACTTAGTCATGGCTCTCCTTGCTTCTCTTGCATCTTATGGTGATTTCTTGTCACAGTACCCAAAAGAGAGATGGACCTTGTAGTTCTCCATAGTCTAACTCTATAGAGATCCTATGTTGAGAAATTAATTCTTACATGACCTGCATAGTCCTTTGAGAGTCACAATCTTATTTATCTCTCCATAGATCTTTGACAGATCACACATGTGACCACTCTGTTCTCATTTAATACAACCATTCATGCAAGATAAATAGTCGATCTCTTCATTCATTCTCTCGAATTCATATATGCTACGAATTTTGTCGTTGATTTCTTGTTATAGAGTCTTTTTCAGGTTTATCACCTTTCAATGTACCAGCTCCTCTATTCCTACTTTCAATTTATCAGTTGCCAATCCATATGAATTTAACTCTCTGTACTATATTATCGAATAAATTCCACATCGTTGCAATGCTCTGATACTCCTCAGCTCCAATATCTCTAGTTCCTCTGAAATTGAGCTCCTTGAGCATTTCTCCTCCATGGGACCGAGCCTTGTGACCTGCTGCTTAATGTTAAGGTGTTATGCCTTTAGGATCCTATCAGGGGACTTTATTCCTTTGCTAATTTCTTTGTTCCCTTGGTTCTTTGAACTCTCGCAACCATGTTCCATCCCAATATCGGAAGCCCCCTTTATCAAAACTTTTACAAACTCCAACTTTAGTTTCGACATCTTCAACCACCAAAATGTCGACCTTCAATATGACGTATCACTCCACATGGAAACTCCTTAGAGGTGACACATGTCAGACAGTTCTGGCCCATTAAACTACTGAGTAATGTTGAATATGCCTGCCGCATGTCCTATCGTGCTTCCACATCATGCTGACATCAAATTCCAGTGTAGCTTATTGAAACCAACCTCATGCTACCATGTGTCCTTTTACAAGAGAGAGAAGACGGCCCGCCAACCTTTGGTTTTGCGATGAAATCATTAGCTAATATTTATCAACATTCCTCAAGTATTTTTAGTACTATCAACAAATTATCGATATCACAACTTTTAAAGGCTCCTCATTTTAAGAAGTTTTGATACTATGATAACAAATATGATAATGTTTCAATGTGTCAATTCTCTGATGTGATGATGCTCCAATGTGGCAATCTCTAGGGTTCTGATATCCTCCAACCTCCGATACAACCTTCTCTGGTGTATCGAATCTCTAATATTCTGATATCATGATGTTCTGATGCACCGATATGTTGACCTTCGATATTTCAATGCGTTGATGTACCGAACCTCAAATATTTTGATATCTTGATGTGTTGATGTGCCGATATACTAACCTCTGATATTCTGATGTGTCGATATGATGACCTCTATGGTTCCGATATGCTGATATTTCTTCCTTTCTAAGGCTTCACAACCCTGAACTTCTGCAAACCATATGGTTTGATCCAGGAATCCATTTATAAACTTTCGTATATCATTGGAAATTCTTTCTAGAGAACTTTCCAATAGAGAGGGTCAGATGTAGGCTTTAATTCCTTCTGCTTCTTGGAATATGACTTTAAATTTCTCTACTCATTGTCTCTTAGAACAACTAAAATCACACCCACCATGATGATCTTCCACATGAAGTCTATAACTACCATGGACTTCCATCTGGTCCATCACTGTAATCATCATTTTATGGATTTTCCATTAAGTCTGTTGCTATCATGACTCTCTACTTAAATCTTGCAGTTATCATAGCAATCGTTATAAACCATGAATATGCTCCAACACGCATTCATGCATGTCTGGTTGACATCAATGCCAACATTGATGCACAATATTAGGACAACCACCATAAATTTTCCAACAATCTCATGAAACAATGGATAGTAATAATCAAGATTATTTGAATATCCAAGATGGTTCACCTACATTCTTATTTGGTCCACATGCTACTGAGATAAATGAATATGTGCCCACCATTTATGTAAGGTTTAATATCCATGATATGGTTCTGCATAATAACATGCCTGATTCAAGAGCTTCAGAAACTTATATGCCTAATATTGTTATGGATAATCTAGGGCTAGGTATTAGTAGACCCTAAAAGGACTTTTTTTCATTTGATTCTAGAAAAATACAGTGTCTAGGTTTGATTAAAGACTAGGTTTTGAACATGAGTCAAATCCTAGGAAAGAGTATATTAATGGATGTCATGGTAGATGATATACTGCCAAGGTTTGTAATGCTACTTTCTCATTCTTGGGCAACTAAATTAGGTGGTACTCTGTAGATTGGCATGTCATATGACTCCATCCCTACTTTCACAGAAAAAAGGAGACTATATAGGGAGGTTCAAATGAAATATGTGGTAAGCAGTAAGGAAGAACAATAAAATAATCGAATTTATGTTGTAGACACTGTTTTGTGGTCAACAATTTTATTTAATGATTTGAATTTGGAGGAAGAAAATCACTATCAAGTGGTAGAGAAAATTTAGACAAAAAATGAGCAAGTGTCTAACATAGATGAGACATGGAGTATGCATTTTGATGGGTCTATTTACAAAGAGATATCAAGAGATAGCATATGGATCATTTCTCTAGATGGAGTCATCCGAATGTATTCTTTTAAGTTATATTTTGAGTGTTCTAATAATGTTGTTGAATATGAGGCTTTAGTCATTGATTTGAACATAAAAAGTAAAAATCTAAAAGGATTCAAATTTTTGGAGACTCAGAGATCATTATAAATCAAGTTAAATTGTTGTATGAGACAAAGAATCCAAGGATTAGAGCCTACATTAATGAGATTTGGGAATCATTTGATAATTTCTTTGTTGAGCCCAAAATTTCAGTATTTTCTAGACATGAAATTTGCATTGTTCGTTCACTGGCTAGTACAACAAGTATGTTCGAAATTCATATTTAACCAAATAATAAATATCATGTAGACATGGGATACTAACCCTCCATTCCAAACAACCTCAAGAACTTTCAGGTCTTCAAAGATTATCAAAAAATAGAGAGATTTTTTGAAATGACTAGTGATATTTCCAACAGTCTTATTAATGAAGACAAAGGTTCAAAAAATTAGGCTGATGTAGATGAATTTGTAAATTTTATAAGAGATCAAAAAATAATCTAACTAAGAAATAATTTAGTTCCTAATGGGATAGTTCCTTTGGAAAATTCATTTGACATGAGTGATGTGGTTCTCAAACCAAAAATTAAGCCTCACAATAATAAATTAGAGGGCTGAAATTTAGGTACAAAAACGGAACCAAAGGTTGAAAATTTTCAAATTATTTAAATGAGGAGAAAAAGGAGAAATATGTTTCTTTATTGAAAGAATTTTTTGATTTATTTGCATTAAATTATGAAGATTTAAGGGTCTAGACAAAAGTATAATTCAACATTCTATAACCTTCAAGGAGAATGAAAAGCTTTTCAAGAAAAAACTGAGGAGAATAAATACTAAACTACTGTTAATAGAGAAAGAGGTGAAAATTTTGTTGGATGCTAATATTATAATTTCCCTGAGGTATTCGAAATAAGTTTCAAATATTATACTAGTAAGGAAAAATAATAGGGAGTTTCGACTATGTGTGGATTTTGACTATGTTTCATTGAAAAATAACTCCCCATTTCCTAAGATGGAGCACATTTTGAAAAGTGTTGTTGGATCATAAAATATTTCAATGCTAGATGGTTTCTCAAGGTATGATAAAATATTTGTGCATCCGGAAGATCAACAAAAGACAACCTTTACTACAACATGGGGAACATTCATCTATTCCAAAATGCCTTTTGGATTAATGAATGCAAGAGCTACATTTCTGAGGGACATGAACATATCTTTTGCGACGATGATAAACACATTTGTGGTAATATATTTGGATTATACCATATTATATTCATTATATTATTTTGAGCATTTACAACATCTTAGGAAAGTATTTTTGAAATGCAGAAAATTTGGTATTTCACTAAACCCCAAAAACACACATTTCCTATGAAATGGGGTAAGCTTTTGGGTCATATAGTATCTAAGAATGACATAGAATGCGATCCAAAGAGATTTGAAGCAATAGAAAAACTTGATTAACCGAAAAGTAAAAAGGAGATTTAGTCATTCTTTGGTAGAGTAAATTTTCTATGGAGATCCATTCCAATTTTTTTTTAAATATTAAGCGTAATTAACAACATGATGAAGAAGAACAATGATGTCAAGAGGACATAAGTGATATGCAATGAAATATCCAGAGCATACTAGCATAGTGACTCAAGGGAGAGCCACATTTGTAGAAAATAAATAGTTTGAAGAAATAAAATCAACAATACCTAAATCTCCTATTCTTATCAGCCCAGACTTATTAAAGGATTTCCTAGTATTTTCATTTGCTTCAGAACATACTATCTTAGGAGTTTTATTGTAGAAAAATCAAGAAAATCAAGAGTAGTCGATCTCATTTTTCAGCAGAATTTTGAGATATGCTTAGCTAAAATATGGTAATATGGAGAAACAAGCCTTTTCATTGGTGAAATCACTTATATATTCCATATTTTATGTTCTCCACTCTCATGTGACGACACTTGTTCCTAATGTTGTTGTAAAATACATCCTTAGTCCACCTGACTTTGATGGTCATAGAGGTAAGTGGATTGCAAGATTATTGGAGTATGGCCTAGATATTAAACCAAAAATGTTAATCAAAGCTCAAGGTCTAGCTAAAATGATGAATGAAACAAATTGTGACACTTTGGACATAATTGTTTTCTCAATTTTTCCAATGATTTAGAAGAAAGACTTGTTCTTAAAGTATCAAATGATCTTAGAAATTCTCCCTAGTATAGTGACATAATCTATGTTCTACAAAATTTGGAAGCCCCACCAAGGATGGGTAAAACTAGAGCAAAATCTTTGAAGCTGAAAAGTGCCAAGTACTGTTGTATTGATGGTTCCTTGTTTTGGAAAGACCCAACAAAGATCCTTTTAAATTGCATCATTGAATTTGAAACAAGAAAAGTGGTAAAAGAAAGTCATCAAGGAGTGTGTGGAGGAAATCACTATTGGAAAGCCATAGATAATAAAATCCTTAGGCCATGATACTATTCACCCAATCTTTCTACATATGTACACAAAGGGGTAGCATCTTCTTTTAAGTGCCAAGTTTTGAAGGAAAAATAAAGTTATTGTTATTACCTCTGAAAACAATCTCAGTTGAAGCCCCATTTCAGCAATGGGGGTTAGCATTTATTGGAGGAATTCATCCACACTCTTTAGGTTATCATCAATGGATATTAACTGCCACATACTACTTTACAAAATGGATTGAAAATATACCTACAAGACAAGCTACTGATAATGTAGTGGTTCAGTCTTTAGAAAGTATCTTTTCAAGGTTTGGCTACCCTAGAGAAATAATAATAGATAATGCTCAGTCTTTTAAATCATAGAAAGTGATGAAATGATGTGAAAGTTATCATGTTACGTTAGGTAATTCCATAGGCTATTGACCCCATGGTAATGGACTAGCTCTGACATCTAATAAAAGTTTTGTCATAATTATGAAGAAATTGTTAGAAGAGAACAAGGCTTGGAATACCAACTTGAAGTTTACAATATGGGCAGTGTTGGGGAAATCATATTTGTTATAATTCCAAACTTAAATTATCAATCTGGGACTCAAAAGCTTCGAGGCACAAGGACAGGTAATGTAGGATCAAAGAATCTAACCTAAATTAGAGTACAAAATCAATTTATTATTTTAGTGTTATAAAATAACACCAATTAATGATATAAAAGAAATTATTAAAAGAACACACCATACACTTGTTCGAAAAGAACACCTATGATAACAATTCTAACTTGAAAGATACTATTGAAAGAAACTCATTGCAACTTAATCTATGAAAAACCTTCAATTCAAGACTCCTAATCTAAATGAAATAAATCATTCGAAAGGAAGCCCACACTTCATAATCAAGAAACTCATAATCGAAACTGAAAAGTAAATGAAAGCCAAATCAATCTGCATTAAACTGATATCTCTACTTGTGCAATTGAATTCACACTTGGACTTGATCTTACAAAGAAATGATTATGCTATTAAAAACAAGAAAGATTCTAATTGAAAAGAGATCTAATTGCTAAGTTAAATCTCGGGTGATGAAACAAATAAAAAAACAAATGCTCAAAAGAAACTAAGTAATGAAAACCTAGCTACAGGATATTAGCTAAGCCCTATGCATTATACCTAGTTGCATTTCCAAATTTAGACCATAGCATAGAGAGGCACTAGGCCATTCGAATATTATAGAAATTTCATTGATCTCTATGATTAAAGTACATTAGACGATAGGGCTAAGATTTTTGAGTTCTACTTGCGTAAGATGGCTTTGACAGGTATGAATGTATGGGACTCTAATGAAAAGCTAGCGGATTTATAGTTGATGGCTTTGGAATCATGGATGAACCATGAGGAAGCAAGGGTTGTAGAAATGAAGAGGATATTCGCAAGGGAACAAACAGAGCCTCTTATGATTAGTGTTGACCAGTCCAATCCAATGGTTGTCATTAGCACACATAATTTAATTTCAAATGATCCTCAACTTTCACCCAAATACCTTGTTGCGCGAGAGCAAGCTATTACAAATTTTGAGGACATGTTCAGATTGTTAGGGGATGATAGCATGAAATATTTCCTAAGGAGATGGAATACCTTGCCATACAGTTTGAAGATTAGAGAGTACCACCGAACCCTAACACTCAAAGGATGAGAGAAGCATTGAACAAGACACCCATGTACAAGCAATCCTTCCAAAGGCTCAAACTAAATTGGTTTGGCTTGAGATTCAATCCACCACTGCTCTTGGGGATGTTAGAAGGAAGGAAGGAAGAAGAGGAAAGAAAGCAGTGGGAGGAGGTAGAAAAGAAGGCAAGATTCTATACACAAGAAGAGGAAACCACAACAGAAGCTTATGATGTCACGGAGGACACTAGAGCTATGAAAGACATGGATATTTATTAAGTTGCTCAGAGGATGAGAAACACTTTTAGTAGGGGGTGAAGATGAGCCTCATCATTAGGTAATTATATGGGCATTAATTTGCCTCGTAGCTAGTTAAATCAACTATTCTCACAATTTATTACATGTTTTGATTATATTTTGTTTATTGAGATGAGTTAAAGTTATCTATTATGCCTAGTGGACTAATATGCATTGAATGCAGGTTTGGAAGAGCAAATCAAGGAATTTTGGCAAGATCAAGGTTTCAAACTCGAATGGAACAAGCGGGAGATATTGTAGGAGGTAAATCCTCCTCGTTTACTCCTCCCCCATTTGAATATTCCCCCATTAATCACACCATCTCAGAGTGCAATCAACCAAGTCATGAAGATCAAAAGGCAGCCAATCTAGTGATAGGCAAAGAGTTAGTTCATATTGAGTTTGGGAGCTGAGCCTCCCTAGATTTAAGGAAGTCGTTGGGGACTTCAGTTGTATAAGTATAAATGCGTAGAGTGTCAATAGGATTAATTTTTTTTTTTTGTAAAAACACTACTTATTTTCAAGATCCAGACTTGTGGAAGACATTGATGTAATTTTCTATTTTGATAATGAAAATGAGTTTTTTCTTAATCCATCACTGAGTTAACTCATAGGTTTGAAGCTCTTGGGTTAGAACCTAGCCCTAACAGCAAAGTTTCCTCTTCTTGTATCTATATTCTTGGCTTAGTTTCATATATTCATGGTTAAATTGTCTTTATAAGTATTTCGTTCCAAGTAATGTAGATTTGATTAGTTGTCTATTAGTTTGCTTCCATTCGTGATTTACTTTAGTAGCAGGTTAGTAAGGATAAAATGAGTACCCCAAATCTTTCAGTAGGTGTCTTGGCCTCACCTCTTCCCTCAGTGATCATGATTTGAGGAAATGGCCCTTATGCAGCCCCAAAAAGACAAATTTCCATTTTCTCATAATATTTAGAGTTTACTGTACTTGAACCAACATTTGATCAGTTTTTCCAGTGTAGGATTTAATTACCATCTCTTCCATATTCAACCTTACACTATATCTCATCCATGATTCCATTTTATTCAGCAATTTTCCTCATGCATGAAGTAGACAACTAGTTCACTAAATTCTTCTTTTCTAGCTTGTTAGAATTATTCTTGTTTACATGACTTTTTGGAAACTATAAATGTTTGATTCAGAGTAGGTGTTTCAGAAATATAAAGAGATATCATAGCAGGAAACCACCTTCCAACTTCATCCATACATAATCATTCCTTGATTTCACCAAGATCTTCACCAATCTCATCATTTTACATAGGAATTCCTCCAAGCATGTTTAGCGAATCCAACCATCTGCTAACCTTGGTTTTGAGTTCTCAGTGATCCTAGGAATTTTATCACTCCATTCCACTAATCCAATGGCTTCCTTAAGCCTTCCATCACCTCCAACAACCATCACGTTGCTCTCATCTATATCTAGTAGAAATACAAGGAATCCTGCAGGTTTTTAGTACATCATGTAGGTTTTCCTGGAGTGGCCTGTTCTGAGGCTGAATTGAGGGAAAACCTCTATGAAGCCACACCAGGTCACCCAAGGGCCTCCCAAACCTTCCAACCATCTCCTAAACCTCCGAACCATCCACTAGAATCACTAAGCCACCTGCCACATCATCAAAATAGATTCGGGTTTACACTTGATTTTCCATAAAAGGAATAAAAATAACAAAACTGATTTATTTCACTCCTTTACATGCATATCAATAATGTTTGATGTATTTAACTTCCATGCTTATGATAGTAGTATTTCATACATGTTAGCTTGGCATTATTGTAAAGCATAGTTTCTTAGCAGTTAGTTAGGAAATGGTGTGTTTAAGCATTGAGTTTCGGTCTCTTTCATTATTGTAGTAGATAATATTTCTCATAGAGTATATTCCTCTTTCTTTCATTAGTTATTAAGATTCTTCCGAAAACCCTAGTGGTCTCTTGCCAACTAAACAGTGACAAAAGGCAAAACCATCACCTTTACTTGTGTATACAGTATTGTCACCTCCAAGTTTGTACGAATCCCGGGTTGATAAAGTAAAGCTGGTAGCTCTAGGATTTTCAACATTCTTGCTGCAATACTCATCCTCATTGACATGATCCTGGCATACTCTTGTACTTGTGGGCTGAAGTATGCAATGAAACTGTTTATTTGGAGAGCAAAAGCCCTCATCGAATTCTCAGGATGAGTACACGAGACCAAGATTTTTCTGGTAATAAATGAGATGTGGCACACTTTAGTATATTCAGTTTAAATCAATCTACTTTCATGTTATGAAGGATGCATGGATAAAGCTAGAGCCAAGAATTGAGCTGGGTGTATTTGTGTGGTACACTCATACACCTCACAACTATTGGGTGTAACTTCCATCCAATAAGATGATCGTGGTTCAGAGAGATGTGAAGTTTGATGAAGAGAAGCCATGCGATATTCTCAAACATGAGATATTCCCTTGAGAGGGAGCCTCAATTACATGGAGATGTGGAGATTCTAGCTCCAAAGGAGGAACCTCAGGGTGATGTGGAACTACCACATGTACAAGAGAAGAGAGTAGAAACACCCACTCATGCAGAGACTTCCAGAGATGGAAGGAAGTGCACGGAGAAGCTAAAATATTAATGCATGATGCTAGAGAGAATGTGGGACCACCCACATCATAACTCAAGAAGAGGAAGTCCCGAAATCGATAGACTAGCTACATGGCAATGATGATGAAGAGTGTAGAGGTTGAGGCATCCTCATTTGAGGAAGCAGTGCAACAACAAATATCGGTTGATGCCATGGTTAAGGAATATTAATCCATTATCAAAAATAATGTTTGGGAAGTTGTCCCAAAACCAGCAGACATGTTAGTGGTGAGTTTCATATGTCTTTATGAGGTAAAGCAAGTAGTAGATGGGAGTGTGGAGAAACACAATGCCATATTATGGCTAGAGGATTCTCTTAGGTGGAGGGAATTGATTACGATGGTACCTTTTCTCTAGTAGCAAGGTACTCTTCAATGAGATCTATTATATTCACGTCAACACATATGGGATGGATGATACATCAAATGGATATGAGGACAACATTCCTCAATTGTGTGGTTGAGGAAGATGTGTATATTGAGAAGCTGGGAGGATTTGAGACCTTTAATAGAGAGTTACTATGTGCAGACTCAATTGAGTACTATACCGACTCAAAAAGGACCCCATGCTTGGTACAGCATAATTGACAACTATTTCATTGGTTTCAGCTTCACCAAAAGTGAAGTTGTAGTGAACCTTTACCATATTGTTTTTAAAGTTAAATTGTTGGTTATAGTATTATACGTCAATGATTTGATTCTAGCAGGTGATGGTAAGATGATAAAATCTTGCAAAGAGGATCTTGCAAGAGAATTTGAGATGAAGGACCTAGGGCTCTTGAATTAATTTCTTGGTATGGAAGTATGGAAAGGAGATGAGGAACTATTTGTCTTTTAGGGAAAGTATGCCAATGAGATATTGAAGAAGTTCTAGATGGAGAGAAGAAAACCCATGGAGACACCTCTAATAGGTAACTAGAGAAAGGAAGATGCTACCTCAGGTGAAGTAGTGGAGGCTACTATTTATAGACAACTTATGGATTCATTTATGTATTTGGTGAACACAATATCGAACATGTGCTTTTTTGTTAACTAACTTAGTCAAGCCATGGTTAAGCCAAACAAACTTTATTGGAAGGAAGTTCAACATGTGTTGAGATACCTCAGAGGTACTGCTCAGTTTGGTCTTTGGTACAAACAAATAGAGGGAGTCAAGCTTCAAGGCTTCACAGATGCAGATTGGGAAGGGAGTCCATATTGGTACAACAGGAAGGAGAGATTATTTGCATGCAGTTCAACAGAAGAAGAGTAGATGACTGCTAGTCAAGCATCTTCTGAGGCTATATGGATGAGGAACATCCTTGTTGGATTCTTTGGTTTGTAGATGGATCCCACAGTGATTTACAGTGATAATCAAAGTTGCACCTAACTATTTGAGAATCTAATTTTTAATGATCCGTCTAGCATATCAACATCTGGTATCACCATCTACAATATTTTGTACAGAGGAGAATCATGTTGCTGGAATACATTCCTAGAGAGGAGCAAGATGTAGATATTTTGAAAAGGGCACTATGAAAATGAAAATTTGAGTTTCACAAAGGCAGGATCGATGTAGCAGATAATATGTTTCTTGTTAAGAGGTAGTGTTGAAAATTGCAACAAGAAAATCCTAATTTAATTATGTCCTTGAATTAAATTGTAATTCCAATTCTCATGACAACTTGTAATAGTTAAATAAGTTAATTTGACTTAGTTGGCTTAGTTAATTTGAGTTGGGAGTCTATCTAGAGTCATGTAGAGTGGTTCCTAAATTTTAAGGGGCTAGGTTGCATTTTTTTGAGTTGTAATTATTTAATTCAGTTTAACTTAGTTAAATTCAATTAAACTGTTTCCAACTTATGGAGGAATTAGTGTGAGATCTAGTAGTGCGCTGTAAGATGCAATAGTGTGGTATAACCAGCACTCCTTAATGAGTAAACTAAATATTAACTCATAATTAACTCAGACATGTTAGATAAGAGAAAGACCCAGTTAAGATTGGAGTTCAGGGATAATGTACTAGCACTTGTATAATCATCCAAATTGTACATGTGATGCATGCAATAAGAGGATGGCCTATGATGGATTGCGTAGTTATGGATGAGGAATTTCCCAATTAAATATGGGTTAATTCCCTCGGAAATCGGGGAAGGAAATAAGAGCTTGGCAAGCCGCATACTTAGCTAAGTATTGGGTAGAGCTTCTTTGTGAAGCAGTGAGATAGATTGAAATAATGCAGAGGTTGCTCGGGGTTGAGAAAAACATTGTAATTTTCTCATATTTTCTAATTAATGTAATATAGAGATTGAGGAGGTTTTTTAGCTGTGGCTTTCCCCAACAAATTATTGTGTTAGGTGTGATTAAATTCTTTCTCTTTTATGCTTAGTGATTTCATTGATTGTTTATTGCTTTCGTTGATGAGTAGAGTAGATTCAAGTCAATTGTTTTAGCATATTACAATCTACACTTTGAATCCACAAGGAATTTCTACATTATTGATTTAAAGGAGGAGGTTGGGGAAGCTTCAATGAGAAGAATGAGAGAGAGGAAAACAAAGCATGTTGATAGAAAGAAGGAAAAAATGCTAAAGACTTCCAAAATATCGCAAAAACCTACTAGAAGGGTGACAAGAAGTCAGAACAATCTAGACCTCCTTGCTCAGGCTGTAGAAGCCATGGAGCAATGATTAGTTTACTTCATAGGGTGGAGCAATACACAATACCTAGTTTTTTTGCACAAAACCCTTGTTGCATAAACCCTAATGGTTCCTTGGCATTTTAACCTACTCAGTTTAATCTTTTTGATACTTTGATATGTTGTTGTAAGATTTCAGAGGCTTTTGTGGCTGAGGGAGTACGAGTCAACATGAGGAAAAAAATCCTTGAAAGGAACAAGTAGTTACAAAGGCAGTTACACAATTGCAACATAATTGACAGGTTCATGCACCAATTTTCTATGAGGGAAGACGAGTTTCAATTTAAGATATCAACCCTACAAACAAGTGAAAAACTGGAGATCCTATAATGAAGTAGTGACCTCATCTTTGTTCAACGATACTAGTAGGAAATAGACAAAACATTTTTACAAATCAGTTTTGACCAATGATGTATGCAAATGGAGATCTGAGTAGCTAGGATGATAGGATTATTATTTATTTTTGTTAATTAAACTTTGAAATTATGTACATATCTTGTAATTATTGCTACCAAACTCTATGGAACTCATCTCTATTTTAGTTTTCCTATATATTACATGACAAATATGGCAAAAGGTTGGTTCCTGAAAAAGGAATAGCCATTGTTTGTGTGTTCAAAGCTTTATCAGTTTGCCAAGATCAACATATTTCTACCAGTGATACAATGATTCATGTGGTAGTATCTCTTAATATGTATTGTATTATTTGTATGTTTCAATGTTTCCTTGTTTGTAATATCATTTGAATGTATGGTCTTATGAGGATTTGAATAAGAGTAATTGATTCAAAATTCATCCATGATTTGCTGCCCTCGGTTAAGATATTCAAGTATTCCTATCTCTATCATTTAAAGCTACTTTAGGATTCATTTTATATGCCCTAATATAATGGAATTTCTGGTATTTTCTCCCCCAAGTATAAGAATGACAAAGATATAAGATGTCCTATCTACCTTGCATTTATCAATCCTCATCACACAACTAATATCTTGGTAAATTCACATAAACCCTAGCTTCTTAACTCTATTGCCCAATGGACTATCTCCGTAAGGCTCAAAGAAACCCTACATCTACACAGCAGCTCAATGAAACCCACAACACAACTGAAGATCTAGTCACTTTGTCGGTGTAAAAGTACACTCCTACATCTACACAGCGCAACTGAAGATCTAGTCACTGTGTAAAAGTACAGTCATTTGTTGATTCAATTGTTACACTGTCTCTAGATTGAAGGAGTGTCTCTCTAGATTGAAGTAGCCAGCCTTGAATCTATAAGTTAAATTGCAAAGCTAGACTTGAATCTACAAGTTAAATTGCAAAGCTTACCTTAGAAACTTGAAGGAGCCAGCCTTGAATCTATAAGTTGAATTGCAAAGCTAGCCTTGAATCTATAAGATAAATTGCAAAGATTACCTTAGAAACTTCTGTTCTACAACCAAGAGAAATTTTCTAAATAATAACAGTTGGGTCATTGAATCTATAAGTTAGATTGCAAAGCTTACATTAGAAACTTCTCTCCTACAACGAAGAGAAATTTTCTGAGCGGTAACAGTTGCGTCATTGAGTTGAATGGACAAACTGTCATCGTCCATTTATGTCAAACTGCAAAAGAAAATAGGACCAATTAACCGGTAAATTTATGACACAGAATTTTTTTTAATGGAAAATGAAATGAACACGATATAAATCATACAATGGGTACAACTTTTCCCAGGATTTCGAAGCGTCATACGGTTTGTATATAATCTTCGTTGTAATCCTCTTGTGGATACTTTAACCTTGTGTGCGAGGCCGCGGTTAGTTAGCACTGAAACACAATTCATAATGAAATCCTATTCTAAAGCCATGTATTCATGGTGAATCCTTAATACTCAAAATTTGTTCGCACATAATTTCTTGAGAGAGCAACACCTTAGAAGCATGGTACATCTAAACAAAATAAAAATAATACCAATGACAAGGAGGGGAAAGAAGAACCAATAAAGACGCCATCGCTCCATAATCACTTTTGTCCCGTTAAACGGCACCACCATTCCAGTTACGTAGCGAACAACCTTTGTCATGTGCTTCTACTGATGAATCTCTTTTTAGGGTTCACAAATTTCCTTCTGGCTAGCGCACGGCCTCCGCAATGTCTTGCTACCAATGAAGTCTCTGCGTCGCAAATTTTGTTGATGGCCTTCCTGCATATTCATTCCTCTTTATATTGTATATACTCATCCTTTATTCATATTCATTATACTCTTTATAAATGCTTCCTTTATTCATTTTTCGAATTATCTCTATACGACATGTGTGTTTTTGCCAGCAATAACAATTCAACCAACGATCGCATGGCTTCCAGCAATAAAAATGTATTTATGATATAACAAGACCCTACTGTTTATTCATCCACGTAAACACTTATGCGTTTTGGAATAGGCATGGAGACATGTTTTAGAATTCAAAGAGCCAGACGTTTAGAATTTCATTTATGTTTTTGAAATTTATTTTTAAAATTTTCTAACTAATTATCATACTTGGTCATTAATAACAGGCACAATGAATTTTTAATTACAATTTATTTAAAAAATATATTTTAAATATTGTTTAATCATTCTATTTAGATATTTGATTTAGATATAAGGAAGTTATCTTTATACATTTTATCAGTTTTTTTTTCAATTTATATTATTTTATTTAAAAAAGTTAATTAGCAAAATGCATCTTTTAATTTATGTCATAAAAAATTTTAATCTAACAAAATGATTAAAATACCCAATTCCAATAAAAAACAACTATCTACCTAAAATTTTATTTTAAATTAAAAATAATACTATCTCAAACATTTTATCTTATTTCTATACCAATATAAATATTACAAATATAATCTTATCTCAAAACTAAAAAAAAGTGAGAGTGATCAAATCATGTGTTACAAGCTTGTGGTAAACTTAGTTTCGTGGTCGTTCACTGCATGAAAAAAAACATATTGAGAAGTGTGAAAATGATGCATTTAGAATCAGATGCTTTCATATATAATATATATTATATTTTATTATATTTTATATATATATATATATATATCGATTTTATAACAGGGAATACATTGTCTTGGCGATATTTAATTTTCAATTACCGGATACATTTTTCAGAACGTGTAATTCAATAGGGAAAAGTCAGGAACAGAGTTGTCACTGTACGCAACCTCCATGCTCAGTTAAACATGCTCAGTTATAATGACGACAGCATACCGTTTGGAATAGCCCGATAATTTCAAACTCTGAAAATCATCAGATGGGTGACGAAGCTCCTTTTGTCGTTCTCATTTTTTAGTAACTCTATCGAGTGATTGCTTTTGTTTAAGAAAGAAAACAATGCGACATCTTACCAAATACAAATCGGATAAGATTAAAATTAGACGAGAAGTGTTATATACGTAATGTCCAGGTCAACTGCCTCGCTGTATTCACCGAAGACTCCTCTACATTTACGATTTGTGCAACATCAAACTTAGCACTTCTGGCAAATTTATTACTCATCTGATTTGCTTAGAATTCTTTCAGTGAGAAAGAAAAGAGGCCCAGTAGCGATTTCGAGAAAGATAGCAACCAACCAAATTTCATAGGAGGCAATGGATACAGCTCTTGCTCTTTGGAAACTACATCTTCTTTCACAGGAGACTGCAACGAATAGGATGTGTTATTTGCGTTCAGACATGATAGATGTATATATATAGAATTTGAATCTATCAAAACTTAAAATGTATTTTAGGAGTAATTACAATCTCTTTACATGGTTAATTAAATAAAAAAAAAATTATAATAATTATCATATGAAATGAATTTTTATTTTTTAAAGCATGTGGTATTGATAAATCTTGTTATTCTAATAAGTTATTGTGACAAAATTTATCTATATATTAAGAAACTTTATGATAATATGCTTTTTCAATCATTTAATTTATATTGTTACCATAATAAATGTGATAAAGTGATACTGAATATATTGAATAAAAATATAAGGTTTTTGTTGTCTGGTTAATTTGCTTTGAACGTATAGGATTAATTCTTAATGTAATATAAGATTTATTTAGGGAATATTGAAATAAATCATTTTTTTGTGTTTTTTTGTAATTTTATAATAAAAACTATATGTTAAATATTTTAATCAAATTATTTAAATAACAAATACTTTTAATTACTTATAATTGAATATTTTGAAAGAGTTTAGAAAATTTTAATTTTAGAAGTGAATGGTAAAAATTTAACTTCCATTAAATATTTTTTTAATGCTCTTAAATATTTTTTTTAATGTTCTTAAAAATAATAAACATATTTCGAACATAATAATGTTAAGGAATTTAGACTTCTGTGATCCATAACATTGTTTAGAAAATCTTCGGCAAAATCACATAACCAAACTTTTGTCGACGAGTTTCGAACCAACCAGTGTGGTTCATCGTAGGACAAGTTGAAGAACCAATCCGGCTTAGCTTGAATAAATAGAGCGTGCAGAGATTCAACAGCTATAATGCTAACGGCTAATTTGACATGTTCCTGGTCAAATCACTAAATTAATAAATTAATGTTTCTAGAAATATCTAAAACAAAAGTTTGGTTATGTGATTTTGCCGAAGATTTTCTAAACATAATAATGTTCTTAGCCATTTTTAATTAAATAAATTATTTAAATAATATTATATGAACCGATGTATTTTTAAAAATTATGATATTTTTGACTTATATTGTTAATAAAAAGCTATCATATTTACCTATCATATTATAACAAATTCCTTTTATTCAAATATTTATCTCTTTTTATATATATATATATATATATATATATATATATATAATTTATGGTAAATAGTGAATCTATTTCTGAATTGTTCAGAGGACTATTATAAACAAAACCCAGGATCGAATCTATCATATACAAAACCGAGGATTGAATCTGTGATATAGGAGTAGATAAGGGAGGCTTATGTTGGGCACAAGTTATTCCTGAAGTTCTAAACGATAGAACTTCGGTCCACCTCGTCTAGCAATTCCCACTACGAGGAGTGTCAATCAAGGAGAATTCAGGAAGAAATTCATGGCATTTTCAAAGGCTTTCAGTTATTCAACCAGTTGCCCAATTTTCGTATGTACTTAAACTAGTCTTTTCATTCTCCTCCTCACCGAAGTTTATTGTACTATGCTCACGACGGCTTTAATATTAATATTTAGATGTACGTTACTATTTAATTCAATATCAAGATATCGAAGTCTAAAACCAAAAGTTTACTATTCACTTCACTATCAATACATCTGCTACAACTTATTTTATGAATATTAATATTTAGATGTATGTTACTATTTAATTCAATATCAAATATATCTGCTACAATTTATTTTATTAGAGGATCTTCAATACAAGATTGAATTACAATATCATAATTCCCTTGTCCTTAAAGCAGATGGGAAATATCAATTAGGCCAAATTATTTTCGACTTGTTAAATTTTTTCATACATATCCGAACATGTTTTCTAATATAAAAAACCACCCACTAACCACAATTTGACTTACATTCTTGTGAAAAATTAAATATAAATATTTAATTAGTAAATGTAGCTAGAAATTAATTAAATTTAAATATTTAATTAGTAAATATAGCTAGAAATTAATTTAGGCTAAGAAACCAAATATTTATTTTATTATAAAATTGATATTGGTTAAAAAAATTTATAGCTTTATTTTAAATTATTGTTATTAGTCTTTATAAACTAATAATATATAAATAAAGATAGATATATATAAGAATATGAGACAAGATTATTAATAATAGAAAATTTCCACCACTTTATCATGGAAATTCATAATTTGTAAAAAGGTTTTGTTATAATATGGTCGGAGAATACCATGGCTTATCAATAAGACAAGAACAAAAAACCTTAGCTCACTTCATGTGACACTTGTTTATACTATGTTATTTGTAATTAATGGATTTTATTGAAAGGAGAACAAGAGCATAACTACATTGGGCATAAATCTCAACCTTTAATTTGAGTGTATTACTATGAAAATTCAAAAATATTTTGTGGGTTAAATTCTCACTATCCACTTAATAATTAATGATAATTAAATTAAACTTACAAAAGCCCTATTGCAAATAGTCATACCTATCACCATCATTATATATTAATTATTTTTAATAATAATAATAATAATAATAATACAAGTTCAAGCTTTTGTGATTCTTAATGTTTTGATGTAATCGTAAGGAGCAATTTTTGCTAGGTTACATCAAAAATAAAAATAAAAAATAATGTCAATGGGCATATTTGTTTTGGAAAGAAACTTTCAAAATTTTAATTTAATTATCAATAATTATTAGGTCAATGGTAGGTGTCGATGGAACTTTAGATTGACGATGTATTATTAGGAAAAAATTTTCTCTAGGTCAGGGTTAAAATTTCATATTCCCTAGTGTCATTTAAAAGAAGTTAGAATTTTATGAGATTGTGGTATTGATAAGTCATGAAATTTGCCACTAGTATTGTAACAAAGATCATGTACAAATTAACAATATTCATGATAAAGAGGGGTGATAAACTTGTTACATGTATTTTTAAAATGTATATATATTTAACATATATATTAGTTCTTTTTACGATTGATAATCATAATAATAATATTTAATTTATATTTTAGTTAATTTTTATGATATTTTTAATTTTAGCAATTTGCTATTTACATAAATAAGAGTTTTAATGCTTATTATGGATTTCGTCTATTAATATTTACCAATCATTTAATTTATATAATAATAATATAATTAATTTTAATACATGTTTTATGTATCATTGATTGATGTTGAGGTACATTTAGAGTTTATTTGATTTATATAAATAAAATAATATGTAATGAAGTAAAAAACCAAGTATGATATAGAATATGTCTATCCTTATTATTTTATTTTTTATTGAGAAGTTATGATATTGACTTATATTATTGTAATTATTTTACTAATTAAAAAACTTTATCATAAACTAAAGTAAATTTTAATAGTTGAAACAATTTTTTTTAATATATTAATTTTTTTTAATAATGAACTAAAATGAATCTTAATATGTTTAATTTATACCAGTAAAAGTAAATCTATATAATAAAGAATATTTGCATCCTTATCATTTCACATCGTATCGTAAATCGATATATTAAAGAATGTTCCAACGTCTATCATTCCACATCGCATGTTAATTTTTTGTTGTGGAACCGATACGGATGGCTATCACGACAATCTTACTCTAATTTCACTCTAAATTCACATTCAAATTACGAAATAAAACTTTGCAACATCATTGTAAGTTCACCATTAAATTATAAAATAATTTTATCTTTAAACGGAAAATTATCTTTTAGCGTCTTTGAATCTTTCTTTAAAATCTTTTATTTCTAGTGAAACAATTAGTAAAAGAGTATTCGGAATCAAAATGAATTGCTACTCGTCAAAACATGATTCACGATTGCATTTCTCAATAAAAGAAACAATGATTCCGACGTCTTAAAGAATACAAGGTGACCTTTAAAAATGTTCGGTATAATAGTTTACGCCAGAGAATTCTTCGCCCTCACGGCTCTGTCACTGGGAAACGTCGAACTTTGAAGCATGTTAAGTGCCCAGAATTGCTTCCTAATGTTCTTCGTTTTGCTCCCTCAGACTCTGCTCTGCAAAGATTAAATCGCAACCATCTGCGCAGATCTATTCTAGTTTGAATCGTACGTAATTGAATTCAATTTTTTTCAACCCTTTGCCGGACGCTGACAGTTGAACAGCGACCAAGTTTATTCCAGAAAACAGCGATTGGAGTTTTCCTGCGATGCGATCCCATCGCATATCGCACATTCTGTTGTCACCCTTCGCGGCGTCCCTTTGTTTTCTGCGATGCGATCTTGCGATGCGATCAGATCACATCCTTCAGTGTCTTCTGTTTGTTTGTTCCTAACGCAATGTTGTGATACAATTCGCTTTCTGTCAAGTTGATCTCAGTCGTCCATACATTCTGATCCAACGGCCATTATTTGTTCTGGCTTATTCACGCCACCGCCATTGATGTCTTTTCGCCATTTACCCATTTGTCTTCCCAAAGGAAGAGGAAGATTAGATCCAGCTCCTGCACATTGAATGCTCAGCTACAACATTTAATAAATAGCATAGCCGAGAACAAGAAGGACGTGCCACGTGCAGGTGCATTAAAGAGATTATGGGTTTCTTACAACAGAGCTCGACGCAACATTTATCAGTTATGGGTTTCCACACAACCGACTCAAGAAATATAGCAAAAGATCCCATCAGCGAAGTTAACGCGGTTGGTAGATAAGTTATGACCCCTTCTCGCACTGTAAAAAACAGAAAATATAATGCACTATAAAAATGCAGACACAGCAGTGTAAAAAATTAAGTAAGAGTGAGTTTTGTAATTTCTGAAATGCACAGCAGTGCTGAGATAGCGAAATTAGTTTCTGGAACTGAAGCGTTCCTGTTGTAACCCCTCTGAAGAGGAAGACTTTTTTGTAATAGTTTTTTTTTTGTTATGATTAAGATCCTGTATTGAAACAGAGCATTGTTCTCTGTGCAATTTCTTTTGTGTTTGAAATTACCAGAAATTTCCAACATGGTATCAGAGCTAGTCTAGGCACTCAGTGACTCAAAAACAGAGTTTGTTTTTTCACTGTAGCAGCTGTAAGAAGCTTATTGAGCAGATTTTGTCCAGCAGAGAGTTTTTTTTTTTTTTTTGCTAGTTTTTAATTATACAGTCAGTATTTCTTCTTTACCTTTACAGGTTAAGATGGCAGATGCTGGAACTGGTTTGACAAATTCCCAACTACCACAGTTTAATGGGAAAAATCACAGTTATTGGTCCATAACAATGAAAGCATTGTTTGCTTCTCAGGGAATATGGGAGCTGGTTGAAACTCGCTATGCTGAACGTACAGATGCAACAGCATTGGCTGCTTTGACAATAGCAGAAAGAGACCAATTGAAGAGCAACAGGAAGAAGGATGCCAAAGCCCTCTTTTTTCTCTTCCAATCAGTACATGAAAGTGTTTTTCCACGGATTGCCGCAACAACAAAATCCAAGGAGGCATGGGATATTCTCAAAACTGCCTATCAAGGCATGGAGAAGGTGAAGACTGCAAAGTTGTAGATGTTGAGGAAATACTTTGAAACACTCAGCGTGAAGGAATCTGATACAATAGATTCATTCTTCACTCAGGTTATTGGGTTGATAACCCAGATAAGATCTCATGGTGAGATTCTTGAAGAAATAAGGATTGTAGAGAAGATCTTGAGATGTTTACCCTCAAGGTTTGAAGCTATTGTGGTAGCAATAGAAGAAACAAAGGATCTCTCACAGTTCACAGTAGATGAACTGAGTGCTTCTCTTATGTCTCATGAACACAGACTGAGTAGGGAAACAGATTCCTCTTTTGAGCAAGCATTCAAGACTCAGATGTCTTTTGGCCAAGGAAAGGGTCGAGGCAGAGCAAATAACAGAGGTCGTGGAAGAAGCCAAAACAAAGGCAGAAATAATCCTGCAAGCACAAGCGAAAGGAGCTGCAATCAGAACCAAGATGAAGGTTCAATCAAACAACAAGCTCATGGACAAAGGTATGACAAATCCCAAGTCCAATGTCATTATTGTAAGAAATATGGGCACTACGCCAATGAATGTAGAAAAAAAAAAACAAAATGACATGAATAATAGGCAGAATGTTAATTTTGCAAATGAAGAAGATAAGAATCCAAAGATTGTGTTGTTAACATGTAACATTGCACAAGACAAACAAGAAGATTTTTGGTTCTTAGACTCAGTTTGTAGTAATCACATGACTGGAAATATTCAAATGTTTTCCAATCTGGATGAAAATGTGAAATCTGAGGTAACAACAGGAACTGATAGTAAGATATCTGTCAAGGGTAAGGGAAAAGTCAGTATCCAAGCCAGAAATGGAGAATAGATGATTGTGCCAAAGGTATACTATGTACCTGGTCTGACAAAGGTATGACAAATCCCAAGTCCAATGTCATTATTGTAAGAAATATGGGCACTACGCCAATGAATGTAGAAAAAAAAAACAAAATGACATGAATAGTAGGCAGAGTGTTAATTTTGCAAATGAAGAAGCTAAGAATCCAAAGATTGTGTTGTTAACATGTAACATTGCACAAGACAAACAAGAAGATTTTTAGTTCTTAGACTCAGGTTGTAGTAATCACATGACTGGAAATATTGAAATGTTTGCCAATCTGGATGAAAATGTGAAATCTGAGGTAACAACAGCAACTGGTAGTAAGATATCTGTCAAGGGTAAGGGAAAAGTCAGTATCCAAGCCAGAAATGGAGAATAGATGATTGTGCCAATAGTATACTATGTACCTGGTCTGAAATGTAATCTTTTGAGCATTGGACAACTCATTAACAAAGGTTACAAGTGTTCTTCAAAGATGATATGTGTACAATCAGAGACATACCTCCAAGTAAGAAGATCATTGCACAGGTGCAGATGACGAGCAATAGAATGTTTCCTCTCAAACTGAGAGCAGATTTGAAGGAAGGAAGAACTATTGCAACTGTAACATAAGAAGTCTTTCAAGAACAAGTGAAAGATGAGAATTGCTTGTGGCACTTGAGATTTGGACATCTCAATTTCGGAGGCTTGAATCTGTTGCATAGAAAGGGAATGGTAAAGGGATTGCCATTGATCGAGAAACTGGACGGCCTTTGTGAAGGTTGCATCTTGGGCAAGCAACAAAAGGAAAGCTTTCCATCAGGAAAGAGTATAAGGGCAAAAGCACCCTTGGAAATTGTTCACTCTGATGTGTGTGGACCGATGCAAATACCATCATTTGCCGGAAATAAATATGTTCTAACTTTCATTGATGATTACACCAGAAAGACATGGGTGTATATGCTGAAACAAAAGAGTGAAGTGTTTGAAAAATTCCGCCACTTCAAAACTCTTGTTGAGAAGCAGTGTGGGCATTATATCAAAGTACTCAGAATAGATAGAGGAGGAGAGTACATCTCCAAAGACTTTCTGTGTTTTTGTAGAGAGAATGGCATACAAAAGCAGTTCACCGCGAGGTATACACCTCAGCAAAACGGTGTTGCCGAAAGGAAGAATAGGACCATTCTTGACATGGTCAGAAGTATGCTGAACGCAAAACACTTGTCGCATGAGTATTGGGCAGAAGTTGTCATTTGCGCAGTTTACATCTTGAATAGATGCCCAACTAAAGCTGTCATGAACAAAATACCAGAAGAAGCATGGAGTGGTCAAAAGCAAATTGTCACTCACATGAGAGTATTCGGTTGTGTAGCATATGCACATGTACAGGATCAGCTAAGGAAGAAGCTTGACAGTAAGAGGGAGAAGTGTGTCTTTATTAGCTATTGTGATGAGTCAAAAGCATACAAACTCTATAATCCATTCACCAAGAAATTGATAGTAAGCAGAGATGTGCAGTTCATTGAAGATGAAGCTTGGGATGGAAGCTTAGAGAAGACAGTGAATGTGAAGACAATTGTGTCTCACGAAGAAGAAGAGGAAGGGACAACAGCAAATAATCCTTCCTTGGTGGCTCCTCCTCCATCACAGCAAGTACAACAAACCACACCACAAGCTAGAATTCGAACAGCCTTGAGAAGTCAAGAAAGTGCTTCTCCAAGCACACCACATGGATCAGAAATACCCTCAAGTTCGGATGGAACTCCAAGCACACCAAGAAGACCAAGATTCAGAAATCTGAATGAGATTTATGAACAAGGAGAGGTAAGTAACAATACCAGTCTGAATTCATTATTGACTTTGTATTTTCATGTTGATGACCCAGTTCATTTTGAAGATGCTTTAAATGAAGATAAATGGATTGAAGCAATGAATGAAGAAATTGGTGCAATTGAGAAGAGTAAAACATGGGAGTTAGTGGACCTCTCTGAAGGCAAAGATGCCATTGGAGTTAAGTGGGTCTATAAGACCAAAAGCAATGCTAAAGGCAAGATTGACAGGCACAATGCAAGACTTGTTGTGAAAGGCTACAAGCAGCAACAAGGCAAATACTATGATGAAACCTTTGCACCAGTAGCAAGGATGGAAACAGTCAGAACAATGTTGTCTATTGCGGCACAACACAAATGAAAGATTTATCAAATGGATGTTAAATCTGCATTCCTGAATGGAGTGTTAAAAGAAGAGGTTTATGTTGAACAACCTCCAGGCTATTAAGTTGAAGGCCAAGAGCATAAAGTCTGCAAACTGAAGAAGGCTCTTTATGGGCTGAAGCAAGCTCCAAGAGCATGGTACATCAAAATAGATGCTTATCTAATTGAGAATGGGTTTGATAAGTGTGATGGTGAACCCACACTCCACATAAATGAGAATGACGATAATATTCTTATTGTTGTTTAATATATAGATGATTTTATTTTTACTAGCAATGATGCTTCTCTAATTGTTGATTTTAAAGTAGTCATGAAAAGTGAATTTGAAATGACAGACTTGGGATTCTTAAGATATTTTCTTGGAATTGAAGTAGACCAAAGTGAAAATGGTGTTTTCATTTCTCAAGTTAAATATGTAGAAGCAGTGTTGAAGAGATTTAACATGCAGAATAGTAAGGCAGCTGTGACAGTGATTGGGCTGGAAGTGTTGATGATAGGAAAATCACATTGGGATATGTGTTTCCTATGGGATCGGGAGCCATCTCATGGGCTTCCAAGAAGCAACCAGTTGTGTCTTTGTCAACAGCAGAGGCATAGTATGTGGCAGCAACAACAGCAGCATGCCAAGAAGTGTGGCTGAGAAGAGTTCTCAGAGATTTGTGTCATGAACAAGAAAATGGCACAACCATTTACTGTGACAATAGCTCGGCAATAGCATTGTCTAAAAACTTTGTTTTTCATAAAAGGACAAAGCACATAGACACCAAATTTCACTTCATTCGTGAATTGGTTAACAATGGTGAGATTGTTTTGCAGCATTGCAGAACAGAGGATCAGTTAGCTGACATCTTGACAAAACCATTGGGAAAGAAAAATTTTGATCATTTCACGAAATGCCTGGGTATGCAGAAAAACCCAGCAGTTAAAATTAAAGGGGAGTGTTGGAATGGTAATTTCAACTACAGCGTTGCCGGAAGCTGACAGTTGAATATCGACCAAGTTTATTCCAGAAAACAGCCATTGGAGTTTCCTGTGATGCGATCCCATCGCATATCGCACATTCTCTTGTCACCCTTCGCTGCGTCCCTGTGTTGTCTGCGATGCGATCTTGCGATGCGATTAGATCGCAGATCGCAGATCGCATCCTTCAGTGTTTTCTGTTTGTTTGTCCCTGACACAATGTTGCGATACAATCGCAGATCACGCCTTCTGCCAAGTTGATCTCAGCCGTCCATACATTCTGATCCAACGGCCATTATTTGTTCTGGCTTATTCACGCCACCGCCATTGATGTCTTTTCGCCATTTACCCATTTGTGTTCCCAAAGGAAGAGGAAGATTAGATCCAGCTCCTGCACATTGAATGCTCAGCTACAACATTTAATAAACAACATGGCCGAGAACAAGAAGGACGCGCCACATGCAGGTGCATTAAAGAGATTATGGGTTTCTTACAACAGAGCTGGCCACAACATTTATCAGTTATGGGTTTCCACACAACCGACTCAAGAAATACAGCAAAAGATCCCATCAGCGAAGTTAACACGGTTGGTAGATAAGTTATGACCCCTTCCCGCACTGTAAAAAGAAGAAAATGTAATGCACTATAAAAATGCAGACACAACAGTGTAAAAAATTAAGTAAGAGTGATTTTTGTAATTTCTGAAACGCACAACAGTGCTGAGATAGTGAAATTAGTTTCTGGAACTGAAGCATTCCTGTTGTAACCCCTCTGAAGAGGAAGACTATTTTGTAACAGTATTTTTTTTTGTTATGATTAAGATCCTGTATTGAAACAGAGCGTTGTTCTCTGTGCAATTTCTTTTGTGTTTGAAATTACCAAAAATTTCCAACACCCTTAACTATCTTCCTTCATCAAAATCGTTTCAATGGGAAACAAGATAGCTCAAGTAGTGTTTTTCAAAAAGTTCAGGAACAAGTTTCATAGGGTTTTCAATGCACGTAGGGCATCTGGGAACGCCTTCTTTCATCGAAAAAACATGATGTGTTATTTCACAGCGAGAAAACACGATGTGTTATTTCACAGGGAATGGTAACGAAAGGGAGGATATCGATCCCAGCCTTGCAAGAAATGTTCGCGAAGGATATTTTGCAGTGTACGTTGGAAGCGAGCGCAGCTGTTTCATAGTTCCTATTAGTTTTTGGATCATCCTCTATTCCAGGAGCTGCTGGAGAGAGCAAAGGAAGAGTATGGATACCATCATCACATGGGGCTCGCAATTCCATGTAACATAGTTGATTTTGAATATGTAACGTCCATTGTGGGAAAGGATTCAACAGTAGCAAATATGGAGGCGAAGACATATCAAGTTTAGATTAACAAGGACGGTACTGATTCTTGGCGCCGCACTCTTAAACTGCAAGGGATTGTAAATATTGTTTTAGAAGTATAATAGAGCTTGATTTCTTTTGGCTATCTAAAACCCAGTCATTGATTTTGTATATTGATATTCTGAGAGCTGTGCCCAACCCGTGAAAGTTCAAATTTATATCTTGCAGTAGAGTGAACGAATTTTTGTACCCTTGATGTTTCCCATATCCCAAACTGGGTTTTCATCAAATCCATGTGCGAATATGAATTGTGATCAAGCAGTGAAACTTCGACTGTAGGTTTTGCAATATTTTATGTAGACGAGATACTCACAAAACATAGCATTATATGTGGAGAGTAATTCCTATTTGTTAAAAATAGGGCAACATTATATCAATTCCTTCTGCCTTAGTGCCAGGATACTAGCCTATAACAGGATGTTATGAATTTTCGTACGATTTTTGAACTGTCCATCCATCCTTCTCTGTTTGAGTGTTTTAGCATTTTTGTTGCTCCTGCAGGAGGGTAAATTGTTGAGGATTTGTTTGCTGCCTGATCGTGGTAGGAGATTCGTATCCATATGGGTCCGCTTTGTTGCGTAATCATATTAGGGATAAATTTCATATGGATTGGATATGTGTATGGACTAAAAGTTTATATGTAAAATTTAATGTCTGACATCAAATTCATTGAGTGGTGTTAAAACGAAGGATGGTATTGTATATTATTTTTATTATTTAAAATGAGTTTGAATGTGTTATTTCATAAATTTATGTATAAATGTCTAATGTGTAAAATTGTAGTTTTCATTATGTTTTTTTCATTTTTTGGAAAGTTATATTAAAATAATAAAATAACACTTATATTAACTAACTGAAAATTATTAGTAATAGAAATAGATTTAGTAATAGAAATAGATGTTAAAGTAGGTTAATTTTAGTTAAAAATCATATAGAAATAAAATAATAGGAAATCTTAGTAATAGAAATAGATGTTAAAGTAGGTTAATTTTAGTTAAAAATCATATAAAAATAAAATAATAGGAAATCTTAGGGAAGGAGAGGATTCTGTGGTTGGAATGTCCAACTAGAAAAGTTGGAATGAAAATGATAATTATATGTATAAATGGGGAAATACATGATTACTTAGATTTCTAAAGAAAGAAATGTTTTTTTAATAAAAGAAAGATGCATAATTTTTCTCTCTTGTTTTTAGTAAGAAAGAAATGTTTTCTTAATTAAAAAAAGATGCATAATTTTTTTCTCTTTCAATATAAAATGGACATAGGTACTTATAGTAATATTGATATTATAATGAAATATAAAATAGTTGTGTAATTCGTTCCATAATTTCTATTGAATAGACATCTAACCCACTTAGATAAATAACCAAAGTATATACATTTTAACGTCAAATTTATGTAAGGAGGAGACAAATAAAAACTATGTATAGAGGTTTAAACATTTTTTCAAATTATATATAAAAAAATCTTTTACACGGTGTGATTTTTAATTTTTGAAAATTTCCTTAAATAATTTTACATTAATTAAAACTCAACATTTTTTTAATTTTAATTTATAACTATTTAATATTTAAATTAAAAAAAATTGACATCTCAAATTTTATACTATATATATATAATATTATATTATATTAATATTGTTTAATAACCTTTTAATATTTAAAATGAAATTTAAAAAAGAAATTGACATAAATTTTTAAAGGGAAAAATCTCAAATTTTATATTTAAAAAAAATACATATTATATTATTATTGCTTATTCCATTAATTAAAAATAATAAAATATCTAATACTAATATAAGAAGTCAAAGTCAATAACAAAGACACTTGTGAACTATTGCAGAGAGATATACCAGAACTTAAGCTATAACCATGTAAGTATACAATAAAATGAAGTCTTTGTTATGTGGAGAGGCATCAAAGATAATAGCCTATATGAAGAAAAAATAATGCATCATGATGAGATGTAAATGGACTAATTTGTTGATAATTTAATAAAGCTAATAGCTTATACGAAGAAAGAATAATGCGTCATTATGAGATGTAAATAGACTAATTTGTTGGGAATTTAATAAAATATTTATTGAGTGTTTGTTGTGCTTGAGATGAAATGATGTAACTGAGTAAAAGATGCATGATCTTTTGTACCCAACGCCTCAAAATTTTGATCCAAATTGTAAAAGTTTTTATTTTGTAAGGTGTTTTGTAAACCATGTTAGTTATGCATACATATATTAATATGATATTACATATAATCATGTAGCATGTATCCCTCTTATGTATAGAGTGAATGTGACATCTTGTGGAATTAACTACTATAGTAGGTACAAGGCTCATAAATGTAATCATATATTAGCTTCATGTGGAATCCTATAGATTAGTTCTTTGTTTAATAGCGAATGCGTCTACGTGCCACTTGTAATCTCCCAAAACATCAAAGCTTCTTGTATTACTTGTTCACTGGTTCATGGTTGTCCATAACATTGAAGTATAAAAGTCTTGAAAAGCTGTGAAACCGATGCATTTAGATTCGGATACTTCGTATATAAAATTGTAAATTCGTAGCGATTTTCAAGTACTGATATATTATCTTCAAAACTTGTATTTTTCTAAAACTGCATAATATGGAAAAATCAGGTACATAGTTGTCACCGTACTCAACCTCCATTATTCCAAATAAATATTTGTCCACGTACTCAACCTCCATTATTCCAAATAAGTATCACGAAGAAAGTCATTCTGCAATTTCGTATCAAAAGATTATCAATTTTATAGGGGGATAGAACATAGTTGGAAATGGAGGAAGCTTCTAACATGGTTTTTTTGACAATTTTTTTAAAATTATTGAAATCAAAAAATTAATGGGTAATTTTGTATAATGGAGAGATTTTCGAGGGTGTTGTATCCATATATATAGTCAAAAAACTAATTTAAATAACGCAAATCAAAATTTTACCTCAAAATTTTTCACCACATTCCAACACTAAAAAATAAAAAAAATCACACCAAAAAAGACTCCATTTGAAATAAGCTCACAACGTTAAACTCTAAAATTGTTATTTTTTAGTCTAACGACTCAACAACGTCAATCAAACGAGGGGGGATTGCATGTGTCCAGTGGTTAAATTTGACGCCTTTTACCAGTTTTCTGCCCTTCTAGAAGTCAAATACTTTTGATTTCAAAATATGCACTTATTTTTTATAGCCCAATAATTTTTTGAAATGTAGCATTGATGGGCATGTAAAAAATTGACAAGTTTCAATCTTAATATACATATATACTTCATGTCCAGCGTCACTTTCAAATTTTGAAAGCGGACGCCTTCCAGCCACGTAGACCGCAAGAGGTTGTTTGCATAGAGCGACACTGCTGGAGCGTTCTTTCCTATTTTATTGCTGGATATTTTATTTTTGCTTAAATTTGGAAAACACTAGCTGATAATCTTTAATCCAAACCAAAATAATAAAGAAAAAACCTTTTAAACATGCGTATGTAAATTGAAGTTCAACTTTACGAAATTAGCTGTGGCCCGTGTTAGAAAAGGAGTCGTCTAACGAGGCGGAGGAATTGCGGTTAAAAGTGGCTAGGGGCAAAAAATTTTCAAAAAATTTCGTAGAGGGAGTGTTTGAATCATGTTTTTGATGATGGAAATGGATTCAGCACCATCAAAAATGTCTAAGACACCTAAAATTTTGAAGTTTAACAACTATAACTTGGATTTACAAAAATCCTTGCCGGATTTTCTCTAAATATAACTGGAATTTCTATAACTTTCCGGGCAATTCCTCTGCCTCGTTAGACTACCCAGTTAGAAAAAATAAAAATTAAAAAATTATGCTGAAAGGCAGAGGGTAGAGGTTATGGCAAAAACACAGAATTCACCTACAACAACAGACACAAAGTAAGTAAGATTAGAGCAACACAATAGAATTTAGGTTTAAATTTTAATTTATAAAATTACATTCATATGAGACTCATTCACCAAGTAAAAGATAAAGGTTTACAGTGATTTACACTTCACCAGGGGTTGTGTAGTAACACATAGTAAAAAATAGTTGTTTTCACGTGCCCACCAAAATTTTCTTCATCATATTCTCTTTCCTAACTCTCTTTGATTCAAAAATGACTTATCCTCCCCACCTCAAAAACTCTCTCTGATACAAAAATGAATTTTACATTCATATCTATCTCAACATACAATTTGGCCTTAATACATGGCATATCAAAATAATTGTTGTTGTTGAGTGAGAACAATAATCGCGTAGGTGTGTCTGTGGAGTATGTATTTACTAAACTTCATTAAATTTCTTAGCTTTTTTGATGTGATGTGTTGTCGAATGGTTCACGCAGTATTTCTATTCTGGCTTCAGTCCTTCCACCTTCAAACAAAGACGCGACCTGCAAAAATACCTCTAACAAGTATAGCTACTGTCAGGGTGTTTAATGCGGTGGTTGGGATTAATATTTACAACACTCGGCTTTAATCACAATTTCCACCATTGACAATTCCCAAACAATTTATAAGATAAACAAAAATTTCACGTGCAAATGACTTTGTGAAGATATCAACTAATTGTTCCTGTGACCTGCAGTGGTGCAACACAATTTCATCATTGTTAATCAATTCTCTAATAAAATGATATTTATCATGAATATGCCTGGTCCTCTTGTGAAAAACAAAATTCTTTGATAATGCAATTGGTGAGGTGTTTTCATAGAAAATAGTTGTCATTCACTCTTGGTCATGATGAAGATTCCTCAACATTCTTCTCATCCAAACTGTCTAACATGTTGTTGCTATTGCTACGACATATTCAGCTTCTATTGTTGACAGTAACACTATTGATTGCTTCTTGCATGCCCATGAAATGGCTCCGGAACACAAATTCAAAACATAACCTAATGTGCTCTTTCTGACATCAACACTTCGTGTCCAATCACTGTCAGTGTAACCAACCAGCCTGAAATCACTTGTTGTTGTGTACAAAATGCCATACTATTTTGTGCATTGACATAACTTAGAATCATTTTCGTTGCTTGCCAATGCATCTCATGGGTGTCACCATGAACTTCGACACCAAACTTATTGCATACATTATATCTGGCATAGTGGCGATCAAATACATCAAGCTCCGTATCATGCTTTTGTATAATGTCAGATTGACATTGTTGCTGCAATATTTTTTTGCTCAAATTCAACCCCATGACAATTGGAGTTGGTGTGGGCTTGTCGTTTTGCATTTTAAACCTCTCCAAAATGTCTGCCACATACTTCACTTGGGAGATAAAAATGTCATTTTTTGTTTTCTTCACTTCTTTGCCCAAAACATATCTTAACATTCCCAAGTCAGTCATTTCAAATTCACTCTTTATGACTTGTTTGAAATCAGCAATGATAAAATCATCACTTCCTGTAAAAATCAAATCATTTACATATGAGACAATAATAAAAATCTTACTATCGCTCTCTTTGATGTAGAAAGTAGGCTCACCATCACATTTGTCGAAACCATTGTCCAACAAATAGGCATCTATCTTGCTATACCATGCGCGTGGTGCTTTCTTAAGCCCATAAAGAGCTTTCATCAATCGATACACTATGTCTTATTGCCCTTCTACCTCATAATCAAGTGGTTGTGCAACATACACTTCATCTTTCAGCACTCCATTCAAGAATGTTGATTTTACATCCATTTGATACACTCTCCATTTATGTTGCGTGACAATCGCCACAACTACGCGCACTGTCTCCATCGTCGCGACTGCCATGAACTTATCAACATAATATCTTCCATGCTGCTACCTCTATCCTTTGACAACTAGCCTTGCTTTGTGAGTTTCAATCTTTCCTTTAATGTTGCTTTTGGACTTATAGACCCACTTCATTCCGATGACATGTTTTCCTTTCGGAAGGTTCACTAACTCCCATGTGTCATTCCTTTCTATTGCTTCTATTTCTTCCTCCATTGCAGCAACCCATTTTTCTTCTTTGACTACATCCTCAAAGTGGATTGGGTTATCTACATGACAAAACAAGGCAAATAAGGAATTTAGAGTGACGCTACTATCAACTTCATCTTGCTCATAAATTTCATTTAAATTTTTTAATTTTGGTCTTCTTTTGCTTGCTAAAGATGGGCTTCACATGTCACTTGTTGTTGTGCTTTGGAACATGCTTGGAGAAGAACTTGCTTGGCTGCGTGACATTGATCTATTATTTGTTGATGGTGTTGCTTGTTGCCTACTTCATTGTGCTTGAATAGGAGTAGAGGGAGTCATTGTTGAGGAATTACTTGCTGCTGTTAATTCCTATTTGTCATCATGTGGTATACATGCTTTGACATTGATTGTCTTCTCTAAACTTCCATCCCATGCTTCCTCTCCTATAAACTACACACTTCTGTTGATTATGACCTTCTTGATTAATGGATTGTAGAGTTTGTATGCCTTGGATTCATCAATGTATCCAACAAATATACATTTCTCCCCTTTGTTGTCCAACTTATTCCTCAACTCATTGGGGACATGTGCATATGCCACACATTGAAAAACTCTCATGTGAGTGACACTATGCTTTCTTCCACTCCATGCCTCTTCAGGAACTATGTTCTGGACCCTTTTGGTCAGAAAACTATTCAAGATATATGTTGCACAAGCAATAGATTTAGGTTAATAATCATTTGGAAAATGCTTTGCCTTCATCATACTCCTTGCCATTTCCATAATGGTCATATTCTTCCTTTCCGCCACACCATTTTGCTGAGGTGTATACCTTGTTGTAAATTTGTTGTGAATTCCATGCTCCCTACAAAATCAAAGAAATTCATTTGAGATGTATTCACAACCTTTATTAGTCCTGAGGAATTTTATGTAGTGTCCATTTTATTTTGAACAAGCGCTTTGTATTGGTGAAACCGCTCAAACACTTCCCTTCTCTATTTTAAGAAATAGACCCATGTCTTCCTTGTGTAGTCATCGATGAAGATCAATAAATAGTGGCTGCCACCAATTGATGGTTTCTGCATTGGTCCCCATAAATCTGAGTTGACAGTCTCCAAAGGTTCCTTTGCCTTACTGACTTTCCTGTTGGAAATGTATCTCTATGTTCCTTTCCCAAGATACATCCTTCACATACACTGTCCGGTTTTTCTATGAGTGGTAGTCCCTTCACCATGCCTTTCCTATGTAGCAAATTCAAACCTCCAAAGTTGAGATGTCCAAATCTCGAATGCCATAACCAATTTTCATCTTTGACCTTTGCTTGAAAGTTTACTCGTATGACACCTGCATATTTTCTTACATCCTCTTGTGAGTTCATTGAGAGTTGTGCTTGTGCACATTCTCTCTGCAAATTTGATCTTATTTTTAGGGGAAACATTCTATTGTTTGTCATCTGAAGCTTTGCAATCAATTGTCTACTTAGATATCTTTCCGAAATTGTGCACACATCATTTTTGAAAAAGACATTGTAGCCCTTTTGTATAAGTTGTCCAATGCTCATGAGGTTATGCTTCAGATTAGGGACAAAGTAAACATTTGAGATGTACTTCTTCTCCCCCTTCTCCATTAGGATATTAACTCTTCCTTTTCCCATGACAGAGACTTTTCTATCAATCCCTTATGTAACCTCAGATTTCACACTTTCATCTAGATTGGAAAAAAATTCTATGTTTCTTGACATGTGATTGCTACACTCTGAATCTAGATACCATATATAACTTTGTTTTCATTGACCTACATTACAAGTTAAAATATGTTATCACGGTTTCAACTTTCTTCTGTGAAATTTATACTTGGTTTGTTACTAATGTCATATTGCTTCTTTCTACATTCATTTGCATAATGAGCATACTTCTTACAATAATGACATTGAACTTGATATTTATCATACCTCTGAACTTGTGCTTGATTTTGGCTTGGGCCTTGAATTGGATTTTGATTTCTGCCTCTTCCATTTGAGCTTGAAGGGTTGCTTCTTCCACCTTTGTGTGGGCTTCTTCCTCTTCCTCTAGCACATGATCTTCCTCTACGTCGATCTTGACCAAATGAAACTTGTGTCTTGAAGGCATGCTCCAATGAGGAGCTTGCTTCTCTATTCAGTCTACGTTCATGAGAAGTTAGTGATGTGTTAAGCTCATCCACTAAGAACTGTGAGAGATCCTTTGTCTCTTCTATGGCCACAATAATGGCATCAAACCTTGCTGGAAAACTTCTCAAAACTTTTTCAACTATTCTTATTTTCTCAAGTGTCTCACCTTGAGACCTGATTTGAGTAGCCAAACCACTTACATGTGTAAAAAATGAGTCTACATTATCAGAATCTTTCATACAAAGTGTTTCAAAATCTCTTCTCAACATTTGTAGTTTTGTTGTCATGACATTTTCAAAGCCTTGATAGGCTGTCTGGAGGGTGTTCCATGCTTGCTTGGACTTCGTTGCTGCTGCAACCCTTGGGAAAATACTTTCATGAATTGCTTGAACAATGCAGAAGAGGGCTTTTGCATCCTTCTTCATGTTGTCTCTTAACAAATCTCTTTCTGCTTGACAAAAGACATTGTATGTTGCTGCATCTGTTGGTTCTTGATAAACAATTCTCTACCAAATCCCAAATGTCTTGGGAAAAAAATACGGCCTTCATTGTAATATCCCAATAATCATAATTTTTTCGTTAAACTGAAGTATTTGAGGATTAGTCAAGTTTGTGCTTGATGTTTCCATTTCAAGTTGTAAGAAAAAAACTTTCTACCTATTGGTAAATATGCTAAAAACAATCTTCCCTCAAAACAATTTTCACTGCTAGTAAAAACAATTTTCTTTACATTTACAAAGTTTAACCCATTCTGATACCATCTTAGAAAAAATAAAATTTACGCGGAGAGGCAGAGGGTAGAGGTTTCACGAAGCTGATTTCACACAGCTCGATTTCACGTAGCTACACGAAGGCTTAAAAACACACGGCAAAAAACACAGAGTAAAATAGAGTAAGCTTGGAGCAACACAATAAAACTTAGGATTAAACACTAATTCATGAAAATACATTCATATGTGATCTGGATTTAAACAAGAATGCAACAAATTACGAAGATAACCATAAACACAGAGATGCAGTGGAAATAATACTTCATTTCATTAATGTAAAATACTGAAATATGCTTACAAACAACAATGGAAATAAACTAGATAGGGTGATGGTAGCTTATCTTTGAGAAGAGATGTGGTGGC